>BLKR01001672.1:0-261965 GCA_011170035.1 Teleogryllus occipitalis | reverse complement strand
ATCGGCAAATGTATAGTATAAAATTGGAATGTCTGGGGGGGGGGGAGGGGGAATACCAGAGTAGATATGGAAGGACTGAACGGCGAGGCGAAGGAAATTAATTTCTTTTCCTCTCGTGTAGGTCAGGCCTCTTCAAACTAAGTTAACCTCTCCAGTTCTAAACAAGAAAAGGGTCATAAAATTAATGCTGAAACCAGAAGCTGACCTAAACGATTGAGCAATACACTCGCACACATCTAGTATGCATGAAATTAATTAAAAAACAATATTAATTGTAGAATGTATTAAATTAATGAAGAATTCGTTTCTCCGATCAGTACTAGATACATTCTGGAGCAGAACTTTTATAAAGGGGACAAACACAGCGCGCGATGTTTCCTTTCTCATCGTTGTCCTCTTCAATCCCCCTATACACACTCACTATTAAATGCAAAACACAACCATACATATCAGGAGACCAGTCGAAAGCAGAAAGTACACACAAGTCTAAGCTATTATATATTTTATAGTAAGTTTCACAAGAACATAGACTATATACACAATAACCAAACACAAACATATTACACCAACCCAGTACGGTTACTAGAATATAGAGACAGTTACACAAATTTTGAATACATATACACGAACACACTCATGGGTGGCAATCAATAAACAAAATATTACACAATACATAAAACATACATACTACCATACATACAATACGTAATACACTGTGCATGAACACAATAGAATACAGTACACAATACACAAAACACAATACAATAAAGTCAATACACAAGCACAGGACTGAATACACGAACACAAAATAAGCATAGAAGTAGAGATCAGAATTGGCATACAAAGCAAAAATACACAGAGCAGAGTTACTTCATATAATTGCATATAATACATATAATATATACATATAATATCATGATCTCCCTTGTTATTGGTATTAATGCCAAAAATTCGACGAGACCCATTTATGCACATCATTCTTTACATATTCTTACATGTAGTAAAATATTTTTACCATTTATTTTACATATTTCCCATTTTCTATTCTGTCAGAACAACTTTCCGATTTTTCCAGACTCCTTCCCAGCTGCCCCTATCAGCGCCTGAGGGACGTACCAGGTTCCCCCTCGTTCACTACCGCTTCCGGGTAATAACAACTGAACCATGTACTCACCACCTCTAACAATAAAAATAATTTAAAAAAAACTACCGCTCCCTGAACACTCCTTCCAGTGAAGAGCCTCTTCGTACTCTGTAGTAAAATATCATAGTTAAATTTCAAGTTATTACCAAAAAATGAATAAGACGAAGAATTAATATGAAGTGTGATGCTGCTTTTACCATAAATAATTTAATCTACTGGTTTATTAAACCAATGGCCTAAAGAAACAAATATTATATTTTGCTCTCAATACTCAAAATTCGTGATATAAGATAATTTGAACCAACAAAATTGTTATTTTTCTCTGTAAAGTAAATTATGAACATTATGAAATTTTAAAATATTTTTAAAAATATCTTCTGAGATGTGCTTTTAAGATTAAATTTATTTACGTTTGATTTGACGAAAAAAGATCTTCTTATTTAAGTTCATTTTCCAAAGATATAACTACCCATTCTTTAGAATTTGTGAATTATTCGACCGTGATAAGTGTTTGTATGGTTATGATGTTCCGTATTTGGAAATGACAGGTTTATCTCTAACCATTGTAACGGTACCTATGTCTACCTCCGAAAACCTTCTACAATGGCCCCCACGCTGGGCTGCCAAATATGTAATGGTACACGTCACCTATCCGTTCTGCTTTTCTTTCTCAAAACTAATTTACAAAAAATATGTAACGATCTTTACCTGTGCTCCTTTCATCTATAGTTCTTACCAAAATGTCCACTATTATGCCTGACGTTGGGTTGCCAAAAATACATACATCTGAAATTTGCCCGTTGCCTAGCTGCTTTTCTAATATTTATTCATACAGATATAAATACTGGGCGTGAGGCTGTGGCGGACCTATACAGGATCCTGACGTAGTATTCGGGCACGTGGGCGTAGGTCCTCATCTAACTACACATACTTATAAGACCAATTGCATTGGTTTAATGTCGAACCAACAACGTTCGACATCGTTTATTTTATCTGTTTTTGTTGTTCTCCTTCCTCTGCTAGAGGCATAACAAATAACAAACAACACAAAATCGAAAACAATACACAATACACTAAATACACAATAAACAATACCCTAGAAACACGAAATCTCATTCACACTGAAGATTTACACTATAAGATTAAAACCAAATCATTCATACTTGAATGCGCATTCTATTTTTTTGTTTTCACTAAAATCTATTTCTATTTGACAAAACTTGGCCTTGTACATTAGAAGCTATGAGTCTATTCTTTCTTCTTATCAATGCGCATTACCAATTTAAATAAAGTTAGTGCACTTTCCTTTCGTTGAGTTCAGCGACCTGCACCGCGCCGTTCTCATGCATCACCCTCGCCAAATATACGCAGCGTCCTTTTGTTTGTCCATTCACAGCATCCTTCCAGTTTTCACACACGTAATTCGGAAAATTTCATTTTAAATAATCAATGTCTCTTCGTTATAACTGTTTATTACTTACGAAACGAGTTTAATCACACGGCTGATGATGCGACTGTTTATATTCGCGAACAACGTTCTCTTTGAAAATTTTTCAATAATTTTCCGCGTTTCACCTTCTAAACTTTCTCCACTACAACTAAACGTTATAAAATTAACTTTGCTCGCGTGATTAGCACAACTTTCTAACAAAATTTTTAATTTCCGCGGAGCGTTTCAACATACGTCCCCCTCAAGCTATCCTCCCCGCGTTATTCTTTCATTGTTGTCACGAGACTTCCTCTTTTTTTTTCTCGAACATTTCACGATCACTTCCGGGTCTTCTATATAATAGTATATATTTTTAAGTTAATCTTCTTCTTTCTGGGTCGTCTCTCTTTATTATTCTCAGGCATTTTCAAATTGAATGCTATTACCGTTTTCTATTTCGTTTTCTACCATCTAAAATTTCCAAAGTTCTTTTAATCTGAAGACGGTCGATCCCCTTCCACCGCTCTGACGTCATACGACTGGTTTGGAATTTCCCACTTATACAATTTACATTTTCTTTTATGCCGTAGCCCCCCGAAATTTCTCCGCGTTGTGAGTAGTGCCATAATTTTCCCCATAATTTCTTCTATTAATGCCAAAAGTTTCGTTTGAATCGCTTCACGCGTTTACTTAATTTGTTGAAAAAAACAACTTTTTACATTAGATCTTATGCTACAACAATGGCTATCGTGTCTAGTTGTGTGCTTAAAATGTACTTCACTAAATTGTTTATATCTTTGGAACGCGTGAACCGATTTCTTTCAAATAACTTCCAAAATGTTTCACTCGACAAACGCTACTGACCTATATTGTCCCCATTATGATTTTGTCGCGTCTTCTTAGACTTCCAAAAAATTATCGCTACGCGACACCGCTTTCATTTGTCCCCGCCTTTGATGTTAATACCTCTTATTACATGTTTATCTTTATTCTTTGCCCTGTCTTCATTCCTGGGGATCCTGGATTGTTACATCTCCCCCTGCCTAAGATGTCGCTCAGATATGACACCGTCATGATGCGTCTACATCTATCACTACACATTGTTACTCTTGTCTATTCCCACACGCCTCCTACTTCACTCAGTACCTGTTGCAGTTCAACGGCTACTCGCTGACTGTGTTGGTGAACTTGACCTTGAGCGAACAATGCATGCTTGAAGTACACAACACTACCGCTTCCCTGGAGATTTGCGACGGACGCACCGGCTAGTGTTTGCATCTGCACTGTACTACATCGACACGCTCTATCGTCGTCTATTGTCGCACTATCACACGTTACACTTTTCACCCCTTTTCCACCTGTGCCTTAATCTAAATAATCTTCCTTTCTTGTTTATAAATACTCTTTACAACTAATCTTAACCTATTCCTTAAAACTACCTTTTTTAACATCTAATCTTTGTTCCTCAAAGCTATTCTTTAACATTGGAACTATTTTCCTCTCAACTTCTTGTACAGGCTACCTCGCTATTACCAATTATCATCCTAGTTCTTTGTATAACTTCACATTATAAATATTCTGAGTTCCTTTATCTACATTCCTGTCTACTAACACCACATTGTTATTATTTAATACCTTTTTTATAGTGTACGGGCCGTCATAGAGCGGAAAGAATTTTCGAAACAATTTCTGTTCCGACGAGGACGAATGAGACGCTCGGACTAATACTTTGTCTCCTGCTTTAAACGTCCTCCGTTGGCATTGCTTCTGGGCCTTCTTCCTACTCGTTGCCGACTTCCGTAACTGCTCGTACACTATCTGTTGACCTGCTGCCACTTCTTGTACACCGCCGATTTCTGGTGGGATCTGAATACTGTCAAATGGTCTCATCTTCCTTCTTCCGAAGTGCGCTTCCCACGGCGTCACGTTGGTACTGGAGTGCGGTACCGCGTTGAGGATGTCATTCAATATTGGCACCGCCTCAAACCATGCCCGATGGTTTTCTGCCGTATATACCCGGAATAGTCGTGACAATTCTCGCATTACTCTCTCGCTCGGATTACTCTGAGGGTGGCGCACAGCTGTGAAGTGAATGGAGATTTCTAGAACTTCCATTTCCTCTCTCCACCTGTCGCTTGTAAACTGAGTTCCTCTATCGCTTAGAATCCGGGCCGGTTTTCCGCACATTTCGATAAATTTTTTTACTTGGCGGACGCAACTTGCTGTATTGGGCTTTCGTATGGGGAAAATCTGCACGAACTTCGTGAACACGTCGATGATGACGAATAAATGCTGGTTGCCAAACCTCGTCTTCGGCAGCGGGCCGTATAAATCTACTGCATAGAGATCTCGAGGCCCTTGAGGCACGATTGCTTGCCATTCTCCTTCACAATGCCGATTCGGTTGTTTGGTCTTCTGGCACACGTCACATGCACTCGCTATTCGCCCCACCTCCTTTCCCATGTTCGGCCAGTAACAATAGTCTGCTAATATCTGCACTATTTTCCCCCCTCCAAAATGCCCATAATGCTCATGCGTGGAAGTAGCTAGCTCCTTACGATTTTCCTCTGGAATCCATATCCGAAATTTCTCTCCTGTGCTACCGGTTCTTCTTAATAGTATATTTTCATAAATCTTCCAATTATTCACGTCTTTATCCTTCTCCTTTCGTATTTGATTCTCGTCGTAGGGCTGACCACTAACCATCTTCACGATTTCTTGCACAAAACCGTTGCGCTGTTGCATATCGATCACCGCCCTTGTCGTCCATCATGGGTTGATTTCTCGTACTCTAATGACTGTCATTACGCTCTCAAACATCCCTTTTTCTTTCACCTTTATCCTTGACAGATAGTCTGGAAGCAAATTCTTCCGACCTTCACAATATTCGATCTCGAATTGAAAGTGTTGTAACCACAAAGTCCAGCGTAGAAGCTTATCGTTGTGAGTGTGGCTTCTCATAAGAAATGTTAATGCCTTGTGGTCCGTAATAATTGTGAATGGACGCCCTACCAACAATGTCCTAAATTTTCGGGCCGCCCACACAATAGCAAGTGCTTCCAATTCTGTCACTCCAAAATTTAATTCGCTTCCTTTTAACGTGCGACTGTCTAAAGCAATTATTTGCAGCTCTCCCCATTCACCTAACTGAAATAACATCGCCCCCAATGCGAACCCGCTACTGTCTGTCTGCAAGTACATACGGCGACGAAAATCGGGGTATTGAACTACGTACGTGCGTTCGAAAGCATTCAACAACTGCTCGAAGGCTTCTTGGCATTGTTGAGTCCATTGCCACCTGCTCCCTTTCTTTAACAGGTGCAACAACGGCACTACTTTCTGCTAGTAATTCTTTACGAATCGCGCATAATAATTGCAAATTCCGAAAAGTCGACGCAATCCTCGCACATTCTTGGGTGGTGGTAAACTCCGAATCAATTCTCTCTTGTTCTCCTGTATCTTCATCCCTGCACTCGAGATTTCGTGTCCCATGAACTGCACCTTTTGACGACAAAATTCACACTTTTCTAAGTTCAATTTTAAATTGTACTCTCTGAAAATCTCTAATAATTTCTTCAAATCCTTCAAATGGGACTCCAAATCAGGTGAGAACAAAATAATGTCGTCGACGTACATCACTATGGTGTTCTTCAAGTCCGCCGGGATCCCATCGTCGAGATACCTGATCAACGCTGCGCCAGAATTTTTTAACCCGAATGGCAATCGTGTAAATGAATATACAGTTCCTTCAAATTTAAAACTAATGTATTGCTGACATCCAGCTTCTACCTCTATTTGCCAATACGCGGATGAAAAATCTAACGCGCTGAAGATCTTCGCCCCTCCTAACTTCATAACCATTTCACTTACAGTAGGTGGCGTCTCGTATCGTGGAATTGTGACCGTATTTAACCTTCTCGCGTCAAGACACAAACGAATGTTCCCGTTCTTCTTTACTACTACAACCAACGGACTAACGTACGGGGTTATTGCCTTTCTAATAACGCCCTTCTGCTCCATCTCTTTAATCAACTGGCGCACCTGCCCATGATACACCTGTGGTACGGGATATTGCTTCGTAGAAAACGGCGTAGTATCCTTCAATTGCAGCTTAAACTTGTAGCCCTTCACCGGCTCTGACGACTCCCCAAAAACTTCGATAAATTCCCTTAGCAACTGGCGAACTCGCACCGGACAGCCCTCTTGATCGATGACCTCCTCCGCGGCCCTTTCCACATTCTGAAGAGTCTCTTCCATGGTAGCCTGAAGCTCGTTTCCTTCCGCCTCCGTACTATCAAGTTGAGCGACCACTGACCTGCTTCCAATAAAACCTTGCGACTTTAGCGTTATTCTCCTCGCTCTCACGTCGACAACGGCTTGGCAAGCATCCAGTGCATCCATCCCAATGATGACGTCACGGATCAGCCCCCGGACAACAATTGCTGCTACCTCTATTGTCACCTCTCCTAAATCTATTTCCAACCAGATTTGCTTCCCTGTGGTGTTTGCCGCTCTTCGATTAGCCATGATCACGCGAAGCTTCCGCGTCGGCAGTTCTACCAACATATGCCCCTCTTTCTGCACCTTCTTGCAAAATTCTTCCGATACCGCACTAATACTACTACCCGTCTCTACCAGCGCTCGAACTTCCTTCCCGTAACACCTGCCTTGCAGAATCAAACATTTACTTGGCCCTGCGCCTTCTGTTGTTTCCTCTCGAAGCAATTCATCACCTTCGACCACAATGCTCGCTATTGCCACAATTGTCACGACATCCTTTTGCCTCTCGTTTGGTTCGATCCACCTTCTCGCACCAAACGCATCTAGTTTTCCTTCCTTGCCGTTAGTTCCCATCGCCCTTGCGCCCCTTCCGTCTTTGCCTGATTACGATCCCTGGCTTCTTGCTCCGATCGTTCCGCGCCTGCTCGTTCGCCGTCCTTCGGCTTCGGTTTTCGTTGCACCTGTCCGTCCTGTGACTTTTCTTCCCTCCCTCGAGGCTTGTCTTCGCGCACCTCCATTGCGCACACATTATCATGCCGATATCGCCCTCCATTGTATCGGTTATTGCCATTACCATTACCGGAATTCGGACCTTTCCCGTCACGCCCGTCCCGTTCATTCTCGTCGTTCGCCTGATCGAACCGACTTACTCTTTCAATTAACGCGTCAATCGTCTCCGGCATATTGTTCCAAAGCAAATTTCTTATCCCGCTCGGCATCTGTCGAATGAGGATTCGAATAATTTCCGCCGGGTTAAATTCTTCGCTGCATACCTTAAATGCACTAACTTTCCGGGTGACGAAATCGCTCATAGTTTCGGCGCTTCCTTTCCGATACCGTTCTGATATCAGCCGGTATTTCAACTCGAACCTATGGTGTTGGTTCCAGTATCGTTCTAGAAACTTAGCCCTCCATTCCCCATATGTTTCCGGTGTTGGTGTCAGCGCCTGCCACCAATACTGCGCCTTAGAGCTAAGGGCTTCCTCTACGAATCTCAACTTCATTCCTTCCGGAATGTTATTTACTTTAAAATAGTTCTCGAGTGCCGTCAGAAATGAGTATGGTTGTTCTCTGCTTTCCCCATGAAATCGCAGGTAATTTGGCAACGTCGCATGCCCCATCGCGTAACCATTGCCATTCGCCCTTCGCGCTGCATACACCTGCTGCTCTAGGTCTGCTATCTTGTTCAGAATTTCTTTATCGACTTCTTTTGTCGATCCTATATCTGCCAATTTCCGACTATTTAATTCTCCCTGAACAGCCGTTATAATATTTCTATCTATCCCACTGATAGATTCTTCTACACGACCTATACGAGCGTCTTGCTGTCGCGCCACTTCTTTGAAGTCCTGCACATTCCTGCCTATGTCTGACAATCGCGTTTCTTGTAATTGCACCGATTGTTGCAGGGTGCCCACGGTCGATTGGATTTCACCCACACCTGTACTAATTTGTTGGTTGAACACCTCTTGTACCGCGAAACGAGTTTCTGATGTTTCCTCCCCCGTTTTCGCGTTCTGTTCCAACCTGGCGAAACGCGCGATTGTTTCCACTTTAAACGCGCTTACTTCGTCTTGAACTTTCGACACCGCGACCTGCACCTCATTCTGCAATTTGTTCAGCGCGGCATTTATTCCTTTATTCTGCTCCACAACTTCCTCAAATTTACCTTCTATTTGCCTCTGCAAATTATTCTCCAACCTAACATTGTCACTTCTTATTTCTTGCATTACACGTAGCAACATGGAAAGGGTGGATTCGGGTGCCCCTTGCACCTCAGGAACAATTTCACCTGCAGCTTCCTGGCTCATATCTGCACTTTGCGTGTTTATCGCAATATTCCCCTCCCCTTCTACTTCTACGTCCTGTAAACGTTGGCCCTCCTCGTCCTCATCGCGAGCGGAAATTGTTCCCGAATCCGACGTATCCCGTATGCTTATCATTTTTCCACTACGCGTCTCCATTTTGAAATACAATATGTTATGGTTACAATGATCTTTGACCTGATTGCCTAGCCCACTTGCGTACTAGTATAGTGCCCTGGTACTCGTTCTACTCACGACCCGCGTTGCGGCGCCAAATATGTAACGGTACCTATGTCTACCTCCGAAAACCTTCTACAATGGCCCCCACGCTGGGCTGCCAAATATGTAATGGTACACGTCACCTATCCGTTCTGCTTTTCTTTCTCAAAACTAATTTACAAAAAATATGTAACGATCTTTACCTGTGCTCCTTTCATCTATAGTTCTTACCAAAATGTCCACTATTATGCCTGACGTTGGGTTGCCAAAAATACATACATCTGAAATTTGCCCGTTGCCTAGCTGCTTTTCTGATATTTATTCATACAGATATAAATACTGGGCGTGAGGCTGTGGCGGACCTATACAGGATCCTGACGTAGTATTCGGGCACGTGGGCGTAGGTCCTCATCTAACTACACATACTTATAAGACCAATTGCATTGGTTTAATGTCGAACCAACAACGTTCGACATCGTTTATTTTATCTGTTGTTTTTTTTTTTTTTTTTTTTTTTTTGTTCTCCTTCCTCTGCTAGAGGCATAACAAATAACAAACAACACAAAATCGAAAACAATACACAATACACTAAATACACAATAAACAATACCCTAGAAACACGAAATTCTCATTCACACTGAAGATTTACACTATAAGATTAAAACCAAATCATTCATACTTGAATGCGCATTCTATTTTTTTGTTTTCACTAAAATCTAATTCTATTTGACAAAACTTGGCCTTGTACACTAGAAGCTATGAGTCTATTCTTTCTTCTTATCAATGCGCATTACCAATTTAAATAAAGTTAGTGCACTTTCCTTTCGTTGAGTTCAGCGACCTGCACCGCGCCGTTCTCATGCATCACCCTCGCCAAATATACGCAGCGTCCTTTTGTTTGTCCATTCGCAGCATCCTTCCATTTTTCACACACGTAATTCGGAAAATTTCATTTTAAATAATTAATGTCTCTTCGTTATAACTGTTTATTACTTACGAAACGAGTCTAATCACACGGCTGATGATGCGACTGTTTATATTCGCGAACAACGTTCTCTTTGAAAATTTTTCAATAATTTTCCGCGTTTCACCTTCTAAACTTTCTCCACTACAACTAAACGTTATAAAATTAACTTTGCTCGCGTGATTAGCACAACTTTCTAACAAAACTTTTAATTTCCGCGGAGCGTTTCAACATACGTCCCTCTCAAGCTATCCTCCCCGCGTTATTTCTTCATTGTTGTCACGAGACTTCCTCTTTTTTTTTTCTCGAACATTTCACGATCACTTCCGGGTCTTCTATATAATATTATATATTTTTAAGTTAATCTTCTTCTTTCTGGGTCGTCTCTCTTTATTATTCTCAGGCATTTTCAAATTGAATGCTATTACCGTTTTCTCTTTCGTTTTCTACCATCTAAAATTTCCAAAGTTCTTTTAATCTGAAGACGGTCGATCCCCTTCCACCGCTCTGACGTCATACGACTGGTTTGGAATTTCCCACTTATACAATTTACATTTTCTTTTATACCGTAGCCCCCCGAAATTTCTCCGCGTTGTGAGTAGTGCCATAATTTTCCCCATAATTTCTTCTATTAATGCCAAAAGTTTCGTTTGAATCGCTTCACGCGTTTACTTAATTCTTTGAAAAAAACAACTTTTTACATTAGATCTTATGCTACAACAATGGCTATCGTGTCTAGTTGTGTGCTTAAAATGTACTTCACTAAATTGTTTATATCTTTGGAACGCGTGAACCGATTTCTTTCAAATAACTTCCAAAATGTTTCACTCGACAAACGCTACTGAACTATATTGTCCCCATTATGATTTTGCCGCGTCTTCTTAGACTTCCAAAAAATTATCGCTACGCGACACCGCTTTCATTTGTCCCCGCCTTTGATGTTAATACCACTTATTACATGTTTATCTTTATTCTTTGCCCTTTCCTGGGGATCCTGGATTGTTACACTATTTTTGAACTTTCAGAAGTTTAAGTAAAAATATGCCCAATATTATAAAATAAACATTTCTAGATTCTATGAATCAATTAATGAAAGACGATCAACAGTTTAAAAAAAAAATTCTTTACGAATTTTTGGAAAACTGCCACAATTGCACTGAAAATTACGCAAAATCTTCTCGTATTTGGAAAGATTACGTGAAATTCAAAGACATCATTTTGAAGAGCTGTTTTCATTATGTAAATGTTTTTATCTTCAATAATGTAGCTGTAATACAGTTGATTATACACAATTGAAGCAACATATAAAAATAAAACATTTTGAATCCTCTTTTTAGAAAAAATTGAAACAGTCATGGGAGGTTTATATAAATTGCCCCCTCCAAATCTATTTCAAAATACGAGTGACAGCGACTTCCTTCAGATGAAGCGGGAAGTAACTACATTAACGAAAACCCAGGATACGGCTTAGGCGCTAGTGTCGTTCACAGACGGACGGACAGACAGACAGACGAAATAGACTGATGGGCAGATGGGCAAACGGGCAGATGGACAGTCAGTCCAGACGAAAGAACTAACAGACGGACATGTAGTTATAATAACTCTCTTCCAGTATCAGGGACCCTCAAAATGTGTAGGCTACTTCTGACATCTCGGCATCGATTGCTTGCAGCATTACATAACTTTATCTATAATAGGTATATTAGAAAGTGAGAATGATAACATTTCTAAGAAAATAAGTAATTCCCATTTGGTATTGTCTCTTCTCAATATTACTGTTCTTTTTCAGTATGCATTTTTATGATGACAATTGACATGAATTTCAATATTTTTCATCTTACACATAACAAAAGTATTTCGCAATCTTGCAATCTTCGTTCAAATTTTTCATGTATGTATTCTTAACCTTATAAATATTTACATTATTGAGCGGCGTACGTTTTCATTCTGTGAATATGAGCGGGAAATTACGAGTTATAATTGTACCGTCTATTTTCCTGTATCGAGGTTTTTTCTTTTTGTGTATTACATCAGGCACGAACATGTCCTGTGTTAGCCCTTGCACAACGTACGCGCCTGTGTATCACTCGCGTAGAGGATGATATTAAACAATTGATGCGTTTAACTATTTACTTTATTTTCACGGAAAATGTTTTGTTTGGAGTGTTGTTATCAACACTGAAAGATGTGACTATTTCTGAAGCCAGAAAATTCCATATTTTTTAATAGAACTGAAATGTCAAAGAGCGATTTACATTTCCAATTTTACAAACGGAATTGGAACTAATGAATAATTTATATTTATTTATTTCATTTATTTATATATTGTTTATATATTTCCTTCTTTTTTATTTCATTCCTTCTTGGTTATGCTTTCTCACGAGCGTCACTGATCTCTTCTAGACTTACAAAAAATGGTGTTAGCAGACGCATTTGCTTCTTTCTTGTCAGAATAAATTCAGTCTCGGTATGTTTTTCTTTATATTTCCCTTTCCAATACTTTTGTTTTTTTTGGGGGGGGGGGTTCTGAGAATTTCTGCTTAACCATCAGTAATAATGCACTAAAAAACTTTAGAAATATATGTAAGGTTCGTTTTGAAATTAATTCAATTTAAATAGCGTCATACAGTTCAAAGGAGTATTGTGAAGTACGTGGAAGTATGTTGAATAGTGGAGCAACGCCGTGCAGTGAAAATCAGTCCAGTAGAACGCAGTGCTGTGAGTGTATTGCACTTCGCGGTGAAGAGGAGTTGTGTATAATACAAAGCTGTTGTTGATATTATAATAATAAAAACAATTATAATATTAATAATATTATTAATTATTATTATTAATATCACTATTTATATTATAAATATTGTTATTATTAATATTACTATTATTTATATTATTAATATTGCTATTATTTATATTATTGATATTACTATTATTACTATTATTATATTGATATTCTTAGCTTATTTTGTAAATCACTGCCCACGAGTGGCACTCAAGTGCCGTTAATTAAACAATATCTTATTTATTTACATACTTATTTATTGATCGAGGTGCTTATGGGCCCCCTGCGGCGCAGTGTGCGTCGCGGCGTGGCGCCTGCCGGCGTCGCGACGCCGCGCTGCGTCTGTGGGAACCGGCGTCGTCGGCCGCCGCGCGCACTTTCCTCCAATTAAGGCCACCTCTCGCCACCGGCCATCGGGACGCGCTCGCGCCCGCGCCCGCGCCCGCGCCCGCGCAGCGCTGCTCCTCTCCGCCTTACGTAACGCGTTCCAAGTAGGCGGCCGACACAGTCGTTCACGGCGCTTTCTAGTCGTGCGCTAGGCGGGGACGTCGCCCCGGGACGCCAGGGGACGCCCGGGGAACAAGGCGGACGACGGGGACGTCGGGGGAGGAGGGGCCGCTACCGGCGAGTTGTTCCGTCTTTATTGACTTCACGAAGGTGTTCGGGACAGATTGTCGTGCAAGGGTTAATACAGACCGGTTTCTGGCTCGGTTGCAGATATGTACTCGACAAACACCACTTTTATTCTATCCATTTATTCTCAAAATTATTCATAGGTTATTTTAAATATATAGAATAGTCGTTCCGTACACAGTAGGCCTCTCAAAAAAAATAGTAAGATCTCTGTTCATCGCAGTCTTGCCGTGCCTTTGCTCCTGAATGCGTGACAAATAAATGCACAAACAAAAGAAATGCCTAATAATTTACTTTTTAACGAGAATCGTTGTTAAAAAGAGAACTTTACATAAAATAGAACCATTAGAACTGCCATAGAACTCTTTCAAGGTAGAATTTTAAAACATCAAAAAATATTTACACTTCGTCGTTTTTAAAAACTTCAAGGAACATTAATCACCAATTCGTAGCAAATTCAACAATTTAGTGCTGACTATGTAACAAATTTACTGAAAGACCAAGTTCCAAACAGTGGAGTACGAAAAAGTTCTCGCTTCGTTTGGTCAGTAAAGCATTATTATTTCTTCAATAGCATTTCTCTTCAATTAGCAACGATTATTTTAACATTAGAATGCACGCTACCTCCTAGAATGTCAGTGTTATCATGCCGAATTCGATCCTTTATAGATCTTAGGAGTAAACATTGAAAAAATGTGTGTCCACATCACTAGCACATTCACAACAGCATTTTAAAAATTTCTTACCGTTGCTGTTTTCCAAAACATCTGTGAAAATAACTTTTTGTTAGAAATAACAAAAAAAGAAGACATGTTGAAAAGTAAACCTTTTTGTAAGAATAATATGGTTGTAATCAGGGCAACAGAAAAAATATTGTCAATATTGAATTTAAAACAAATCTTATTTTCACATGTGGCACAAAAATACATTTTTCTTGCACCGTAGTTCCTAAATATTACTTTCTCACTATTGTTCCATTTTACATTTTTATTTCATTTTCAATGTTTGACCCCAATGACTAATTGATGTGAGTTAAACGAGCGTATTCTGATATTAAATTAATCCGATGATTAACATGAGCACTTCTCACCTCTTGGTCAGATTTATTTTTCATATTATTTACTATACTCCACATATATTTATATTGCATAGAAGATAGTGATAAATACAGTATGACCGTAGTACAGAACATCCATTATGAGCACATTTTGTAGATAATTTGTGAGATTATATTCCTGTTTTACCACTTTGCACCTTCCGGTGTCTCCTGACGCTCCTAGTCCCCACGTGACTGAGAACTGTAACTCCTAGTGCAGAAACGGTGGCACCTACCAGTCTTCCCAACCATTGCAGCTGCGAATCGTGAGCCATATCGGTCATTGTGTATGCAGCTAGTCAAGCGTAGCTCGTGAGCCCATCGAGTTCAGACACGTGTTAAAGGAAGGGAACCAAAGTACTTCGTACATCTAGATTGCGCTGACGTCATCCGTAAGCCCGTACGTTTTGCTTCTTGTGTTACCCCCACTCTCACAATCGCGAAGTGGAATTAATGATAGGATTAACAACTCAAGCTGGATACATGGTGTTCTAAGAATGCGCATTACGCCCCAACACACCTTGAATCCCTTATTCACCTACTTGAGCTTACGGGCCGGACGTAATGTGGCTTTTGGGAAAATGAGAGTTTCCTTCGGAGGGTCCCAAAAAAACCCTCATCCTTCCTTTCCTGGCCACCCAGAGCAGCCAAGAAAATAAGTATTCGGATTGGATGGTGCCACAAGGATCAGGAGAGAGTCAACAATCCACACCATACAAGCCATGCCCTAGGCGGGATTTAGATCGCGAACCTTTGAACGGACAGGGATAAAGCGAGACGGTATTTGGACATTGTCGCATCGGTAAAGTATGCACAATATTAACAATATTACAAAATTAACTGTCGTTTTGTTCTTGGGGTATATCTGTCACCTTGAATCTTCTAATACGTAAATGAGTTGTAATATCTTAGCTGTTTCAGCCCCAACATATTCATCTCTAATAAGTAAATGATTTGCATTCATTTTAAACAAAACGCATTGGAACAATTGAGCATAGAAAATATATATCACAGAAAAACATGAATCAGGGCAATCTATTTCAAGGACTGTTTGCTAGGAACATACTGGAATGAAATGTCATATACCTTCATGACTCGGCAGATTTATCTTGCAATTAATGTAGATAATTGGTTTTTATGTACCTGTCACTCACGTGATGAAAAGGTCTAGAGAAGTGCGTAGGAGATCATCAAGCTCAAAGGCCGTTTCTAAGTGCCGAAGGGTATGGGTCATGAAGACCTCCAACGAACCGGTTATTACGAGGCCAATGAATTTGTTTATCTGTGAAAAAATACCATGACGGCCGAGATGATGTCAATAAGGAACGTCAATGAGCAACTTCGATCATAGAACTTTTGACTAATTTTGCCTAGACTTGCAATGAAATAATGTGACATCTGTTTAACGAAATCCAGTAATAAATTTCCTCCTAATTCCAGTTCTTATTCGATATTTTATTTAGAATTCCATAATTGGCTATTCTCTTTATTAAAAATGAAAATAATCGACTGATAACCTCAAGTAAATATTTCGATACCCACAAACAACCTAGCTCATTTGCTTTGTTTGTCTTTTGCTCCAGATGACATTCAATGGTAGAACTAAAATCTAAGAGTCACAAAATCCTTTTATGAAATCCTAATAGAATGATACTGAGATCAAATATGCCCATGTGGAGCAAAATAACAGAATCTTAATAGAACGCTGTGCTGTTATAGGAAAGAAAGTGTTCACATTAAATTTCAAATACAATTATTGTTCTGCTCTTTTTGAGTAGATATGCCTTTGCAAGAGTTAATAATACGAGTATGATAATGTTTGCTTCTGTGGTGTTTGTTCAGTTATTATTACTACTTACACATTTCTTCGTAAGCAAAGAAAAAGAAAAGTGTGTATGACGAACATTAAGTCACAATGGACGCGTGTTTATTACTTCAATACACTTCCCGAAACAATCTGTCACGACAGCTCTTCCATGTTAACAAATACTTGAAGATTTTACACGTAGATAATGAAACAGTTACACACTCATTCGATTGAAAAACAGAGGGTCAAATAAAAGTCTTGCTAGAAGCCATTAAATCCAGCTGGGAAAAGTTTTAGGTGCGGATCATCAATATCACATGTGTGATAATGATGTTAACACATTGTGGAAGTTTTACACCCATGTCACAAAAATCAAGGGTGATAATTTATTAAACAAGACATGAATGGATATTTGTTATGTTTTCAAATCAGGCAAAGGCAGGCATACACTACCTTTTTATTTGACTGTAATCTTCTCCTTCCGAAACCTACATCAAGTTTTTGGTTAAGTAATAAAATGAATGAAATACACGTATTCACGCGAATCATGTGATCAAAAATGTGAAAATGTTAAAAATGATTAAAAATATAGTTTCTATGAATGATTGGTATAATATTTGAGACCCTTGAACTTAAATATGCATTTAAAAAACAAGTATTAATTGAAATAACATTTGAAAATCCAGCGTTCTCTTACTGAATTATTCCTATTGTTGAATGAAATTCTGATGAAATTCTTTCTGCTGTTGTTGTTGTTAATGTTGTGCATAGAACGTATTTACAAAAAGTAGATTTCATCAATACAATGAAAATGAGTGGTGTAACAACAGCACATAACTTTCACGCATTATTTCTAAATTTGCAATTTTCAAACATTCCGAGTTGAACGAAAATGTGACCTGAGCCTTTTTGAGCGACATTTGCCCTATTCGTTGAAACATTTTAAAGTAATAATTTGGAGGCGTTTTTGGCACAACATTCTTTTATAAATTGCATTAACTTCAAGCAGAAATTAAGCGAAAACAACTAGCTTTTTTAAAATAATATACATGACATTTTTAAAGCTCTGATTCTTAAAAAAGGTTTTATTTTTGACAAATTTATCTATTTTTAGATACGTAGTTATGAAATTTTACCTTTTTACAATTTTCAAAACACAGATATTTTCCCGAAAATACGACCATCACCAGTTTTAGTCGTCATTTTATACATTCGAGAAGAATTTTAAAGAAAAAATGAAGAGCCATTTCTGAGAAAGTAATTGCTTAAAAACTGCCTATATTTTACCCAAAACGACGTGAAAACTACTCTTATTTTCAAAGAATTAGACATGACATTATTTCAAAATAAATCTATGTAAAACAGATTTCATTAGAAAAATATCTTTATTTTAATATTGTATTTGTAGAAAAACGACAAAAATTTTGAACTTTTGCAATTTTCGAAAAATTAGGCAATTTAACGAAAACGAGACTGCCCATTCTTTTAAGAATTCTTGACGATACACGAGGACAAATTTCAATAAAAAAATCGGAGCCATGCTTGAGAAAATGTTTAAAAGCCATGAGGCTTCCTGTAAAGTACCCCCGTAAATCCATATATTCATTTCAAACTCTTAGGGTCTTTGTTCGTTTGGATTGTCCCGGGAATATCAATTATGTGAACGGTTTAGGTGCTAACGTTGAGCACATACCGGTAGAAAGGGAGACATACAGACGAACAGAGAGTAGTTTTGTTATCAATCGATAATTTTCGTTATCAAGCAGCCACAAAGCTTGGATTCTGACTACACAAAGTAATAGAGGAAGTAATTTACTATAGATACAGGAACAAGATTTATCTTTTTTCTTTACCAGGACCTGGCAATAAGACATTTTCTATCAAAAAATCGCCGATTTCCATTTGCTGATTACAACAATTTCTCTTTCAACGTAAGTAAAGACGTAAAGAAGACGAGAAAGTATTTAACTATTTTAATAAGAGTTTGTTAACTTTGTGGTGTAAACAGATTTAAATGAATCTTGATTTTCTAAGTAACAGAAATACATCCATATGGCAGTAATATCATAAAGAGGTCACTTTAGATAGATTGATTAGTGATTCCCGGCGCGTAAACCGCGAAGATCATTAGTCTCGTAAGTATAGTGCGTGTTTTTATCACGGGAGGTGGCGGTGATCTTCCCCCGCTGGATAGCGAGATCCAGCGCCGACCTCCCGTCGGTTTGCGGTTTTTTCCACTACCTGGTATCTCCCACTAGCGGGGCGCCGGCCCCGCCGGTAAAGCTCTATGCTCCCGACCGGTCTCCCGGCATGTGGGGTAGTGTAGTGCATGTAAGTATAAGAGTGTGTAAGGGGTGCGGAAAGGTCAAGGACAAGGAAGGAAAGATCGCGCGCGATCCGTATCACGCTATTTAGATACTGCTCTGGCATTCGCCTGGTATTTATCGGAGAAACCATGGAAAACTACCGACCAGAGCAATCGGCCCCTAGAATTCTCCTTGAGAATTCGTACTAGATCTAGCTGAGTAGGTAGTGTCGAAAATCCTGCCATCGTCGAGATTCGAATCTACGACCTTCGGCTAGAGGCACTACATGTAGTACTACATTGCAGTGGCATCAGCTGATTCCCTGAGCCACCTGTCCCGGTACGGTCACATTGGAATTGAAGCTTCTAATGTTCTCTTTTTGTTGACTCATTGTTTGTGTACGATAGTAAAATACGGAACAAGAAAAAAAAGAGTTTACAAATGAAAAACATATTACGCCCGTGAAATATTTTTACCAAGAAGCGTTTACTCTGCGGACCAGGGCACAAAATCTCGTGGGCTGTGCGCCGCTACTAAATCTTGTTGGGAGTGATGGAAGTCCCGGCGCCGCTGGTTGATTTCCACAATCCCCGCAATCTGCAGCAAAGCACAGGGCTCAATGACTGCACGCACGCGATGCAATGCCGTCTCGTTTTCCTGCGGCCACCGCCTCATCTCGACGCTCTCATCACGACGCCGACGCTACACTCATTTGTACCTGCACTGGCGGGATGTCTTTTCACAAGTTATTGGTTAACAATAAAATATCATTATAAACTAATTTATTATTATTACTACTACTAATAATAATAATAATAAAAATATATTATTATTATTATTATTATTATTATTATTATTATTATTATTATTATTTACGTATCGACCGTTTGTGATCACGCTACACGTTCTCATCCGAGACCGAGTCACATTTTACTCCAAAGAGATATGGACGTGTGTCATAATGGGGATCGATTCTTCGGCTGTAACACTTGGTACGACAAGTTTGTTAAGTCTTGAATTATGAACTATGAGGGGATTGGATGATGACGAGAGGTGATCGTAGCCTTTTTTAGTCATCCCATCATTCGCCAGTATGACCGAGGGAAACCACGAAAATCCCAGTCAGGATGGTCGGCCCGGGGTATGGAATCCGGGGTTTCCGACCGCCAAGTCAGTGGGCTACGCCCTGATTCAGTTCGATGAGTTTTTTTATTATTTTATTCATTATTATTATTATTATTATTATTATTATTATTATTATTATTATTATTATTATTATTATTATTACTATCCCGTTAGAATTCCTTAAGGGGTAGGGCCTCCTGGTTTCGCAGAGAAGTTCTCCACGGGCTTGTGCCTGTGCAGTTTGGTTGAGTACAACTATGTAAATGAATATATTTCACACTTTAAGCTGGTATCGATTGCTACTAATTAAACAATTGTCATGTAATTTCGCTGTTAATATAATCTGTCTTTTAATATTGATGTTGTTTCCACAACACTTCACTGGTTTCACTTTTCTTCATTTCCACTATTCAGATTGTTTGAAGGAACCTCCATGACGCAGTGCATGAAGTCAGTCTCATCCAGTTTCTGCCAGCTGACTCCTTAAAGTTGTTCTCCTATCTTTGTCGTTGTCTTCCTGGATTACGCCATCCAATTCTTGGTTCCCATACGGTTGTAGCATATGCCCATTTGTTTTCCTATTGTCTTATGACGTGACCTCCCCATTTTCATTTTAGAGACAAGGCTTGTTCTACTACATCTTTTTTTTGTTCTACTTCTTATTTTCGTACGTGTAACGTGTTCTTTAAGAGAGATGTTAAGAAATTTCCTCTTTATTTTTCTCTAGCCTCTAGATAATTGCAGCTTTTGTGTTTAGTGATACCATTCAAAAGTTCGTTAGTGATGACATCGACAGGCGTTCTCTCTGTTTTTTGGCACGCAATTGCAGATTTCACTTCGCTAATCACTTTGCTCACTTCGCTGTCATTACTAAATCATATCATTATCATATTATATATTATATCATTATATTATTATTATTATTATTATTATTATTATTATTATTATTATTATTATTATTATTATTATTATACTCACGAAGAGCCAATGCTACCACTTTTATAGTTATTATTTGTTCTTAAATGTAATTTGTATTTATGAATTTTTAATATAAGAATAATTATTTCTATTAAATTCGAAATTCTTGATCGTCTCTACGCGTACGGGCAAACAGGAGCGTCGGGTTGAGGTTTACGGGTAAAACTGAAAACAAGGAAAATCATTCGGCTCCTGACTTTCTTCAAGATACGCGATGATTAATTTGTCATTAAATAACTGAGAGATCTCTGAATTCACAATACTAATATTACAATATTACAATAACTAAAGTTGTCCCCAGCTATTAATTCAAATTATTTACATAATCTTACATAAGGACCTTTGGTTATAAGTTTAGTAAAAGGAAAATGTTATCAGGAATCCATTGTGTGTAATAAAATAATACAAGCAAATATATTGTTCTGAATTTTCCTTATTTCAGAATAGTAAGATAACTCCGCTCTATTTCGCGCTGCCGGAAATTAATCACGGAATGTTGGAATCATGTTTGCCCGTATCCTGAATGTACGTCCACTTAACCCCGTTCTGAGAATGGGTGTTCTGCCGGCCAGGTAGAGACGCCCATTGCCATGACAAAAGCAACTCTCGCCAGTACAACAGCAAGCAACGGATGGACTGGGTGAAGAAGGTACAGACGGCAGCTACTAAGCTGAGAAGTCGTCGCGAGGAGAAACTGGACGCAAATCTGAGTGTCTCTGGGTTCCTTTGTGTTACGTATATACGCGCCAGCACAGGCGGCTATCGCGGGGCCTACCACTCGTTACATATGCGCGTGTGGGCTCCCATACACTCTATCATTTCTTAATATAATTTAAGTGCTTCCTTTTTCATTTATATTTGTATGTATTTGGCATATTAGGGTAGGATTAGTCGGGCTGTTGCCAGATGACTCTGTTCCCGGTCCTGGGATCTCTTTTTATTTATTATCCCCTCCTGTGATTGAGGGACACATGTGGCGACCATGACGTTTTCCCATCACCATAGACAGCACACTAGGCCTGTTTGAGCTTTTTCTATCGTCACACAGCTAGAGAATTTGAGACGATTGAATACGAAAGTTACAGCTTTATTTTTGCCCCGACCAGGAACTGAATCCGCGGATCGCATCATGAAAAGCTAGCATGCTGTCCATGAGCCACCTGTGGGGCTTCATAACTATATACTAGTAGTTATTAAAAAGGTTGATGTAAGCTTTATAAAATACAGCCGGATGACATAGCATGGGTATATACTGAGCGGCACGATACCTATTTTAAATGCCAACGATAAACTATTTTATTGCCAAATTAATGAAAAAACATCACGAGCATTACAATGCAACAGTTGCTGTAGCTACTAGTGTTTCTCTTTTAAGTCGCATCCTCCGGGTGTGAATCATCGCCAACATCAATAGAATTGCAAAAGCTGATGATGCCACTAGGCGAAGAGAAGAGTCAGAGCCTATCGCAACCACAGTAATATCCAAAGGAATCCAAAAACTGTTATTACCTGTACTTCCTCAACCACTTATATTACACAATAACTATTTTTAATTGTAGAAAGCCATTTTTTGTACACATGTTAAAAACGTATTATGTATAGTTAAACCATTACAATTCCTATACTCTACATATCTACAATTCTAATTCTGGTACTCACCCCACAGAGTCACCACCGTATAAAAACCGCCGAAGGAAGAGACGGTTTGGGATGAAATGGAAAAATACTCAGAGAATACATGCCGTGATTAACAGATTTGATACACTTGTCTATCAAAAATTATGTTTGTGTGCTGTTACGTAATACAAGTTACATTACATATGCGTATTTTTTAATGCTTGACTACTTATTAAATGTACTACCGATAGTAATTTCAGTTAATGAATGTCATATTATTATTATTATTTAAATAATATTCGATTATATACTGTTTATTATATTACCAATAGCAGAATTTGGATTCATATCTGCCACGGAAGAAGGAAAGAATAAAACCCACATGATTGGAAAAATGTTACTCAGATAATACATGAGAATGACTCTTTAGAAAATGAAAACATGGTTTAATAGCCTAGGGCGCATTGTTTCCGAATTTGACCCGACGCAACGGTAATATGTGCTGTATAAGCACCCGTTTTTCTTGTACTAACTTCGAACTTTACTTTTTTGTTTTAACTCTCTTTGATATATCCTTGAAGATTATTTGGTACCCAGGATTAGCACATGTGTGCGGTTTTTACTTGACGATGTCCTATAAATAGTACAAAATTATCTCCTTTCCTTAACACACACTTTTACTTTTACACTTACACACGTTACACTTTTTCTCATTCTCCAATCCACATTTTCTAATAATTAGAAATTAAAATATTTAATTTAATTAAAAAGTAATTATTATATTTTAAATAAAATATTTTAACTCCACTATCTAGTTTGTTTCGCGGTTGGTAGAAAATCTATATTCTTGAGTTCACCATATCTTCTTTACAGGATCTCGAATCTTAATGCATTACAGATACATTGGGAAATATTTAATGCCGATTTCAAATGATTTTCCTTCCGGAAGCCACAAACGATGTTTATACTAATTCTCACAAACTTCGATCAAATTCTTCTTCTTCGACATCATAACTTTCACAAAACATAATCTTTTGCATCGATCAACATCAAACTGAATACAAGATTGGTTCTTGTCTACATCTCGATCGTTCGGAAGTCTTTGTTGATTGTTTCGTGTTTTTATCCGAAAACCACTGTCTTCATCATATTCCTTGCAACGCAAGTTAGTTTTGTTTGTGAGTTCATCGTAGAATCATGACTTACCACATTACATTACTCTCTGGATTGCTGCCAGTGGATACTTTCACTGTCCATTCTAAAAAACGCTGTCTTCTATTGTATTGAGAGGGTTACCATTATTTCAAGGATCAAATTATAATTTGTCCAATTATTATTCGACGCTGCTAGATACACATGTCTCTGACAAATTAACCTAAATAAAACAATAATAAATCAACAACGACAAACAACTACACGATTTCTTACTTGGCGAACGCGGTAAGTTCGCTTTGAAAGAGACGGCGCATCGGTGACAGCGGCAGTGATGACGGCGGCCAAACGGGGACATCAGCAGCGGCGCAACAGGAGGATGTAGCAGTGGTAGCGGTGCTGCATCGCAGCGGGATCCCGCGGCCGCCTCGCCTTTGAAGACGCCGCTCGCCGCCCCTCCACCGCCGCCAGCCCATCCGTCTTCATAGCGTCTCCGGCGGCGCAACCTTCCGCCAATTCGTTCACTCGCTCCATCTGTCTCCTCGGCCGCCCTCCCGCCCGCCCGCGGCCGCGATTTGCAGCTGCGGAACTAGGAAGAGGTCTCCGGTTCAGCGCCAGATGTGCGCTCGCGGAGGACGCTCGGGGTTAACTCCTCACGGAATGGATGCGGGGGGCTGAAAGAGCGTGCTGGAACGAGCTGGTTGGGAACTCGGCCCGTGCGTGTTGGCTGAAGATACGCGTTGAAGCGTCAATGAAAATACTCGCTCTTGATACCGGTAGAAGTGGCTCAGGGCATCAACAGATGTCACAGCCGGGCCTCTGACCGGGAGGCCCTAGGTTCGAGTCCTGATGGTAATAGGCTTTTCGACACTACCTTGTCAGTTAGGTCGAATTCAGTTGCAGTCTGGAGGAGAATTCTAGCGGCCGACTACTCAGATCGTTGGTTTTCCGTGATTTCTCCGATCAACACCAGACGAATGCCGGAGCAGTGCCTTAACAACCGGACGCGGACCGCGCGCGATCTTTCCTTCCTCTTCCTTGTCCTATCCTCATTCCATTCTTACAATCAAACTAATATGTACTACACTACCACACACGCCGGGAGACCGGTGGGGAGCTTGTCCCGGCTGGATCAGTGCTGCGCTGGCGGGCGATACCTGGTTGAGGGTAAACCTCGCTAGCCGACAGTAGGTGGGCGTCGATCTCGCCATTCAGCGTGGAAGATCGCCCCCACCTTCCAAAGGAAAAACATGCACTGAGCTTATAGGGCTAATGATCATAGCAGTTGACACGTCTAGAATTACTAATAACCAATCAACCATCGCTCTTGATCGTCTGAGTTAGCTCAGAGCATGAGTTGCTTCTGCAACGATTCTGATCGAGTGGTTCTAGGGTTTGGTTCTGTCGCTGACGGATTTTTAGACAGATATATAACAATAGAGAATTCGGCCGCTGCCAGGAGGAGAATTCTAGCGGTCGGCTGTTCTGCTCGATAACTTTCCGCGGTTTCTCCTAACCACATACCTAGGTCGAATTCAGCCGCTGTCTGGAGGAGAATTCTAGTGCGAGATTTCTCCGAACAACACCAGTAGAATGACGGACCAGTACTCTAACCAACAAGCCACGGACCGCACGCGACTTTCCTTCCTGATCCCTGTTCCATCTCTTCCCATGCATACACTCAGACACACACCACATACATGCATTATACTGCCACATATGTCTGGCGACCAGTCGGGCGCTTAGAGCTTTTCCCAGTTGAAGCGGTGGCCAGCTGGGGGATGTATCGCGAAGGAGAATCCTCGCAAACCTACGTGTAGACCGGCTCAGGATCACATCTTCCACCGGGAAGGAGCACCTTCACCTAGTAGAATGTGCACCACACGGAGGGGACTAATAACCACAGTAGTTGAAGCACCTGATGATGCCAACCGAACATTCAATCAACTGGTTCTTCATTCGACTCTGTTGTCTCCTTTCATTACATTGAACATTTTTGTAGAATAAAAATGCGTTGGTTTCTCTCTCTCTCTCCTCTCTTTCTTCTCCTCTCCTCTCATCTCTCTCTCATCTCCACTTCTCTCTCTCCTCTCCTCCCTCTATCTCCTCCTTCTCCCCTCTCTTCTCTCTATCTCACTCTCTCTATCTCTCTCCTCTATCTCTCACTTCTATTTCTCACTTCTATCTCTCACTTCTATCCCTCTCTCCTCTATCTCTCTCCTCACTCTCTCCTCTCTCTCTCCCTCCTCTCTCTCTCTCCCCCTCTCTCTCTCTCAGGGTTGATTCCGACCTTCCTTCGGAGTTGATTCATTCCCGTTAGGAACTTTTAGGGCTTACAACCTTATATCAAATTAATGAAACAAGAATCAACCCACTACATATTCAATTAATCGATTATCGAATGGCAATTTCTTTAAAAAATGAATCAATTCTTCGATTCCATTTCTTCCACAGAACTGCCCTTTCGTAGGTGTCACAGCACAAGGCGGCCGATCATCCATTAGCGTGGCGACACGGGTCCAGCGGCGCGCGCCACGTGTTTTGCTTCCCTTACAACGCTGCGTACGACGGACGCGGTGCGTTGCGGAAGGCCGCTTACGCAGCGAGCGGGCGTCGCGGCGCCGCCGGCGTCGCCCCTCCAAGTGATTCAACGCCCTGCGCAACGCCTCGGCTCCCGCGATCGCTCCCGCTCGGTTCTCCGCGACAAGTCGCCCGGCGCGTTCCATAGGTGTTGCTCTGACAACAGAGATGAGGCAATCGACAAACGGACGTGATCTGGGTGAATCTTGAGAAATAACAATGTATTATACGCGCAGGTTTTCTTGAGCCCCGATATATCTACCCCCACTCCTTTGCCGACATTAGTTGAATTAAGAATAAATGATACCTACAAGTGTTGTAGGCAAAATCTGATAACCAGAAATGTTGTTCCTATGTAATAGAAACTATGTTGCATTGAAAAACGAATTACAAATTTGATATAAAATTCCTTTTGTGAAAATAACCAAACTCCCCATTCCTCTTGCAACAAACGAAGCGAGAGTTCAAGAAAACTTGCGCTGGTAATACCACTTCCTATCAAGGTCCACAAATGAACAGACATATATTTATTTAGAATCCGTCTCGGTGTAGAGTTTAACGTATTAAATTGATTGATATTTCGGGCACGTCAAATGCGACGGTCATTAATCCCGTTAGCGTAGTGATTTTTTTTTATTCCGGAAGGTGGCGGGTTTCCTCTGTCACTGGATGATGAGATCCGGTGACGATATACGCGATGGCTTGTGGGAAATTTTCCGCACCATGTATCTCCCAATCTAAGAATCGCCCCATTCGAGACTAGCTCTAAGCTCCCGACTGGACTTCCGACATGAGTAGCACTGCATGTGTGTGTAAGGGAAAAGAATAGGTCAAGGAAGAGGAAAGAAATATCTTCCGAGATCCGTTTGTTAGGGTACTGCTCCGGAATTTGCCTGGTGTTGATTCGAGAAACCTCGGAGAACTACCGACCTAAGCAGCCTGTAGTTAGAATTCTCCTCCAGACAGCGTCTTCTAGCTAAGTAGCTGGAACCGCAAATCCGCCACCGTCGGAAGTCGAACCCTAGGATCTCCCGGTCATGGTAACTACAGAATTAGCGGCAATGCTGACTCTGACTCTAAGCTCAGTCGATACTTATTAAAAATCAAATATATCTGTAAGATTGATAGTTTTTAGGATAGAATTCATTTTAACATGAAAATTATCAAGTTGTTTTTGAACGTTCAATTCCGAAATATATGATATAAATGATGATACTTAAAAGTGTTGGTATACGTTGGTACAGTTGATGGTATACACGTTGTTGCGATACACGTATACTTGCGATAAGGTAAGGGGCTAAAATAAATCCTTTCGGTGACTGATGCACAGAAAATATGAGGGTGTACGTGACTTGTTTTCAAAACATTCACTAAGACCTACTCGTAACTGAGCGCGACTACCAGACGCGAGAATAAAGACGGCAATCGAATACAGAAGGTTAAAAAACTCGAGAGCTTACTTTTATTGATATCCCATGAAAGTGTCAAAGTTGAATGAACAAATGTTTTATGTTTAAATAGATATTAAGCTTATTGATTCTACATATCTTACAGATTCAGATTAAATGCATTTGCATTAAAAGACAATACGGTACGATACGGTATATTTGAAAACTGTGACGTGGTGTGAGGTGAGGTTTTTATTGAGACATTAGAAGTCTACGTATACACGGACTACTAATGTGACATTAGTAGTCTACGGAGCACGTTGCGCATTCTACCTACC
Source organism: Teleogryllus occipitalis (assembly GCA_011170035.1). NCBI lineage: Eukaryota > Metazoa > Arthropoda > Insecta > Orthoptera > Gryllidae > Teleogryllus > Teleogryllus occipitalis. The sequence goes on along the minus strand of BLKR01001672.1, from coordinate 234,105 downwards.
TGGAGGTAAAACGTTTGTTCCCTAGTTTTATGAATTACATATGGATTAACTTTAAAAAGAATCCTGGATATCTGTAAATATTGTAATTATACAGCGGTGTTGATTGATTATTTTTATTATTGAAATTTTGAATCCATTTGCTCTCAAAAGTTCTGTAAATCATACGTACGCATATGTTTCGACTAGTTATGTTTCACTAGAAACTTTTGCGACTAGTTATTTTACATTTTACATGGCTTTTTCCTATATTTTTAGCGAGCACGCGTAGTGATCTTTAGCTGGTTGATGGGCACAAACTGTTTTACATTTCAATTGATTCATCTGTATATGCCAGTGCAGGTTCCACCTTCCATTATCACATGTAAAATGGGCGTGGGAATCAAATAGTTCCTTGTCATTACTCGGGAACATTTCTCCTTGAGATTCTTAGTGTTTGAAGGCGACTCTTTCCGCCACCTTACAACCCACCGTTTTGACGACTAGACATCCTTCCAATTCCTTCACAGAAATCTCCAGCGCCCATCAACGACACCTCTTTGAGAGTCTTCTATGGGAACTAGAAATCGGATAGCTGAAATCTGATGTCTGAACAGTCCTTACTTTTTTCTGACTCTTTTTCGAGTTTACCCAACTGTACCAGAACTCGTTTAGTGGTATAGAGAACATTTTTATAATATATTAGGCAAATTGTATTAAAAAACAAAAATATGTTCATCGCACATAAATTCATGCGTTAACTTTGTATTGGTGTCCCCATCACATCCATCAGCTGCCTCCAGGCAACTTCTCTTACATCGATCAACGTGATGTCGACACGCGTTCGATGTCGGTGACAGTTGATGCTATTCGAGCACGATTGTGTCAAGCGCGTAGGGTGAACGTCGCGTGGGTGTGAATAAGTCAAAGAAGCCTTTTCAAGCTTAGAGAACGGGGTGGGAGGAACACTTCCAATACGCTGCGAGAGACAAGCCCCGCAGTCATGGTCGTTTTCTATGCGGTACACCTATAGCTTGGTAGACTGTATCCGCGATAATTGTAGCAATTGCTTCATGTTGGATAACAGAACCCCAACCTCTTTATACTCTTCACATAGGCCTGTTTACGCGAGGCAGGTACCATGTAACTCAAACGCTCGAGTGATGGCCGCCGAAGCGTGGTCGTCACCTAGTGGATGAGTTTCGCCCTGACGCTGCCGACAGATGCCACGGAATAAGCACTGATCGTCGGTTGTGGTGTCGAGTGTGGGCAATTAGGAAAGTAGGCATTCGGCCTAGTGAGAGAGATCGTGATGGATGTGAGTGAGAGAGAAGGGAGACTAGAAGTCGGCGATCGCACGTGGGTATGCAACCAGTGTCCGAGCGAGGAGTGGGCTTTCGAGCTCGGGAGTCGGACTCCGGAATGATGGTCTGCCGTTGAGGTTACATTGCGCCACCCCGCCACGTTGTAAGGAAGTGTGATAAACTGAATTAGAGTACAACTAACAGTAAAAGCGGTACAAGAAATTAATAAGAACGGTTTTTCTTGGAGCTTGTTAGATAATGAGAGAGAGAGAGAGTATTTCATATTTTAATTCAGACGCCAGCTTCACCAAAGCAACATGATCAATTGCGAATTGTTATTGGAGTAAATCAGAAACTAGTCTAAATGTTTTAAGTTTTATAATAGAAGATTTTTTCATTGGTTTGTGATTTAGTTTATAAGTATAAACTTTAAGTTATTGAGTGGACTTAGTTTTTCATGAGTGTGTGAGTGTGAGGGACTGAAAAAAAGATCTTAACATTTCAACTCACTCTGTCATTAGTGTCATAAAATTCATTGCATAATTTAAAATGTTTGTTTAGGGCTTAAGTAAATTAACCTGAGTACCTCCGAATGCAACTTGTATCAGTGATTTTTATAATTATATTAAGTTTGGAGGAAGAGAACTTGCCTTTTCATTATGTTGTTCCCCAAAATTTCACTTAAAGAGCCCCAAACCCATTCAATATCCCTATTTATGCTCGCCTTCTCTGCAAACCTTTTGGTACTTGTAGAACACATAATACTAGAAACGGAGAAAGGTCTCAATTCAGCATGTCAAACTTAGACTTCTCTCTCAATACAAACTCATCAATCGTTCTGCACAAACCACTGAAAGAAAAAGTAAAACAATTTTGGAGAGAGAATTAAAAATTCCAGAAGGATGTCGTTTTCCTATACAAGGAAAGTAAAGAGTACAAAGAAATGTAGGAAATACGAAATGCTCTCTTAGAAGCTTTGTGATAGTGTGAAAAGAAAGTTTTATTTTCTCTAACTCCTCCACCCCCTATCCACTTCCACCCCCACCTCCACTTCCGCATATACAATCTCGAACATTTTATTCGCCCTATTATACTGATTGCTATACGGTTGAAATTTCTCATATTTAAGGGGTATAATAAAGCCATATCTTTCTCTTGCTATTTTGGCTGTTAATTTCAACCTATTATCTAGGAAACTATTCTATCTCGTGCCATATAATTATAAAATCAGTTCCGTGAAATTGTTGTAATAAATTGCCCGCAGATTTATAACCTTTGGACTTTTTTTCAGAAAATTAGTAAAAGTCAAATTTTTACACTATTTGTTTTCTAAACATTCATGCTGGAATTCAAGAGTAAGAAATGCACTTGACATATTTTGCTTCATATACTTATTATTAATACATTTATATCCTACAAAAAAATTTCTGGATAATTTTACAGATAATGGGGAAAGTGTATTACAAAATTTCATTTTCCATCACGATTTAAAACTTAAAGGAAATCACAGAATAAAACAAAAAAGTAAGTTTCTTTGACTTTTACAATTCTGAATGAATAAATGATATCTATCATAGAAAACAAAAATGTTTTACTGCTTATTCGTAGGTACCATAACTTTTTAAAAATATTCGCATAATGGCTTTTAAAATACCTTGCACGAACGGGACTTGCAGTGCAATTTTACAGCGAATTAACGTAGAGCTTATTTCACGATTTCTTTGTTTAAGGACTGATTATAGGGTGGGGTGAGAAAACGCGAGCCTCACCTTCACCTAAGATAAGTGGGTTGCGACCCATAGAGTTAGATTGATGCCACTAATCTTGATGTCACGGTATGATTGAACCCATAAATAAAAGACAATGCAATATTCTTCTCAGTTTCACCAATACACAAGACATTGACGCGGTACTTTTAGATCTTACAACACGCTACACGTAATACCTAGATATTTAAGCTGAAGCTGCACAAGAACGATGTTTTGCTCTGTAATAATGTTACACAATAATTCTGCTTCTATAGAAATAAAGGAGAGAATTGTCGCAATGGGAAGAAGGGGGAATCATTTAATTGGTTAGGCCCAACGGTAATGAAATATATAACTTTACCGCAACGTTGAATAAAATTTGCGTTGTTTTAAATAGGAAGTGATGCATATAGAAACGGGAAAATATTTATTGAGAGAAAATATATTGGATTTTCTGAATTCCCAAAACAAAATAATTACAATGCAATTATTTTGCCTGAATTTCAACAAGAATATTTTGTTTTCGTGCCAGATCGTGACTTGACTACCGATAGTACAAGTTGAAATGCAGAAAATCTGAACGGATTCGTGATACGATATATCAGTAGATTCACGTAATGATATAAATGATAAAAAATATTTAAGATCAGGTTAAGAATGACAGAATAAAAAGGAGGAAATAATTTTTAAAGAGAGGAATTCTGTCCAGAAAGGCGAAGATCTCTCAGAGAATGAAGGGACGTGACAACGAACACGTTCTGCTTCATCGAGCGCAAAAATCAAGTCTTCCTCTCCTCACATCTCAACTCACAATCCTCTTGATATTCCTTCCACCTGCGCTTCCTCTGCCGCGTTCATTTTTCAACAACAACAACAACAACGGCATTGCGGCTGAAGCTTCATTCCTCGGACTCAATACACACGTGTTCGAGCGCCCTGTTGTCGCTGTTTGTGTACAAAACACACGCTCAAACTCGCGCCCTCCCATGTCTCGTCGGCGATCTGCACGATCCAATACGTAGTTGTTTTGCCGAGAGACTGACAGTTCCACGTTCTTCTCAGTGAGCGCACTGGTTTTTCGCGCAATGCTAGATGCAATGTGCATGTATATTGTATGCGCGTGTTCGTTCTATAACTGCTTTTTAGGGCGCAGCATGCCTACTGACTGCCCTTCCTTACTCTCCACAATCCACATTTCATTCCGTCTAGTATTTAATTGGTCACCAACGTAGCTCATGGTTGTATACGTGCTTTCTTAATTTCGCCACGTAAGTGATTCAAAAGTTCAAACAAAACCTTCCATCGAGAGTTCAAGCACCAGAGATATTTTTTTCGAAATCTCGTTTCCAATATCAAATGAAAAGGGTGTGCTTGATATATAACATGAGCAGAATCACTGAAGTTTTACTTTTATTGTTTTGAGGAAGTCGTTTCTCTAACTTTCGCAATATTGAGTTGTATTCAATCAAAAAGACAAACGAGATCAACTGCTTTCTATAACTTTCTAGCATCTGTAAAAGGAAAATTAAAATATAATATATCAGTATTAATGAAATATCCAAGAAATAATTTACTACACAAGTAAGTAATATTAAAAAATAAACAAAAACAATAACATTTTAACAACTTACACGTTCACGTATTATTTGAAACAGTTACGTAATATTAAAATGGTGCAGCTTCAACCATAATAAAACGCCTTCCGTTCTTAAAAATCTCGCTTCATCAAAGAAAGTGCAAACGATTGAATACATAGTTCTAATTTTTGAAACCTCAAAAATGTCCGTTAAAATGGCTCTCACGAAAGTATATGAATTGTGCTATATCGTTAGAGAAATCGTGTTTATATACTTTAACTCAATTTAGATAATTTAAATCATTTAAAGTGTATTGAGGAATAGATTAAATTATTACATACATATCTAATTTCAATGAAAAAAGCTGTAGGATGGATTAGAATAAAATTAAACATTTGCAACTTCTAAAAAACAGTGGTTTTAATCATAAGTGGATTTACATCATATAAAAATGATACAATACTCCTCAAAATTAAAATATCCGTTTCTAAATCGCCGTTATTTAAGTTATAAACTACGTTTACAAGAGTGTATAACTCTATAATCATCTAAGAGATAGCTAGAATCGTTATATTTAGTTACGTAACACGTTATACTCCGTATGTATCCTGGAGGGCCTATTGGTTTAGTTATAGTAAGAGTTCTCGTAGTTGATGGATTGTCATCTACAGTATCTCCGAAAAAATATAGAATTTAGTGGGGGGTTCTTTGAAACTGTACAAACTTCTCATTTTACAACACTATTCCAAATCAATAAGATTATTGGTGTACACGAGAAACTGTCAAAAGGCAATGTTGGGATTAAGTGTGACTACAGGGCAGCAGCATTAAATTATGTGTTATATGAATCTGCCAAAATGGGTCTCTTTTCAGGTTGAAGTCTATGGTGTAGACTTTCTTAATTTGCAGATGTTTAAAAAAATTAACTGCTACAAGACACTTGTATGTCAAGAAAAGACTGTACTGAAGTATTCTGCGATGTTTCTATTCAAAGTGCATGCGATTGTGAGTTGCTTTCATGAACTCTACGAGTGCTAAGCGTTCTATCTACCTAAGTGAGAACGTGACCAAAGAACTCCCGAAAGTCACAGATGGTGTGTACGAATGAGTTAGGAAGTACAAGCCCTTCAATAGGCTTCAAATATCCTTTGGAGAGCTACTCAAGCTTTATAAAAAGATGAGAAAAGGATGGGCCGTAAAAGTGTTTCTTACAATTGATGCTTTTGTGAAAGAGTTCCGTCGACAACAGTTTCCTCTCATTCAATGCGTTTTGCACAGTTAGTGATTTCATCATAGTTTATTTTTGTGAAGGAAGCGATGCGGAGATGTTTCTGGCCTACTGTATTAATGATTTGAAAAAAAAATAAGATGAAATGATGAAAAGGAATTTTGGTGTTCTAAAAGAAGAGTCGCAATCCGATTTCTTCCATCTCTTAGAATTCTCGCAAACGACGAGACGGGGTATAGACATTTGTCTTCTGTAAACTCCGTATATTGTCACATTAAGAGTTATACAACTCTATTGAGTTGAATTCTCATTGAAACAGAAGAGGTCTATGCATGAAGGAGTCCGGTTCAGGATTCAGATCTCAGTCAGACCAACCTCATTAGGTATGAAACGCCATAGTAGTTTTGCCGTCATGGCTATCTTTATAACGTCTTTTTAATTGTAATTTCCATAATCCAATGGTCACGAGGAGGATTCTATTAAATTTATCTACACATTATTTTTGCCTTAGTTATACTTATATTAAAGAGCTCTAAAACGAGATGTGGACAGCCAGGAACAGGAAAATTGTAATTGATAAAGAAATATTTTAAAAATATAAAACTTAACAGTGAATAAAACAGAGAATGTTGTTATTATATTAACATATTTTACTGTCTTAGAAAGTCAAAGAAGTACGGACTAACTTTCGCAGAAGGAGTTCCATACATTTTAACTAATCACATTAAATGGAAACACATAGAAAACGAAAACTTAATACTTCATTCGTATTTGTTACGATTCTCTAAGCAATTATTTGACATCACAACTCGTAGTGTAGGACGCTATACTCACTCAGTTAATATGCAGTGTACAAGTGAAACTGTAAAGTTACAAATGAGACGATTTTTTGCTTCCAATGACATGGGTATGAAATGCATTCATCGTTTATTTCAAAATGAGGAATGTGAAAGTTGTAACTTTTCAGTGCTTTTGTGTTCCTATTACTAAAAATCCATTTACAGTGCTATAAATATGGTCGTCTGACTGCAGCTGTTGATCAAAGCTTCTTACAACTTCCTAAAGTTAACATTTTTAATTTTTATGTGTTTTATTCACGGACGGTTTTATATTTTTTTAAATTTATTATTTCTGTAAATACATGGATTTCAGTAATACTATAGTATAAGGAGGAAATGTATTGGAATGGTCTGAACAACACAATCTCAAGCTTTCGCTATTACTCCGCGTTTAAAGTTATTTTGACTTGCAACTTCGCACACTGACATGATTAAAGTTTATTGGTGCTGTTCCAAAGATGATTAAAGTTTGTGTAGGTAGCGAAGAGATTCGTGCAATTTTGTACCCGCAAATCGGAGTCTGTAAGGATGGAAGTAGATATCAGTTTGTTCAGATTGAAAGCTTTTGAGATGAAACTTGATAATTAAGTTAGGAGTCAGTAGTCATGATTTCTTATGTAATTTCGAAGATCATTAACTCAACTTCTGGTGTTACTTTACATGAAATACTTATGACTTTTCAAAATTGTCTGGAAAATGGCTGCCATTTTTTACTTTAAATTATTTGTTGAGAAGATTTATAAAAATGATGTAGTTTCGATTTTCAATAAAAGCAACAAAATTTGGAAAATTGGGAAGTTCAAATTTATTTTTGAACTGTCCTACGCCTCCATTATTAAATGTTAAATTGTTAAATGGTGTCATGTACTTAAAAATTGTTAGTTTTTGAGCAAAAACTAGTGATATTAAGAGGAAGAAACGTTTGGGTATGTCGCGCATTCCACTAGTTTTAATTCCGAGATTATTGTGTTATGTACTATGTAAAAACTAAAAGCTGTTTATTAAAATACAAGGTATTTCATTCTTAACGTATACTCTTTTGTTTCATTTGGAACGGCACAATATATTTTTGTTCCCTTGGCCATTGCCTTGCCCCTGTATCAGCACAAATTCCCAGCTTCTCTCTCTGTCCGGAGGTTTTCTTTTAATTTTAATAATTTAAAATTATGGTTATGATTCTAAAATTACTGTTATACTAACTCTTCAGCATCTCTCATGTCTTGACTATTAAACTCTATTACCCTCTAGTGTTGTATACTTTTCATCTCGTAGTAAATTCAACCACTTTATTTTTCATTTACCTTCATACGCATTCTGTATTCTATACCAATTTATTCATTTTTTAATTCCACCAATGAAGAGCCAGCCCAGCAATTTGACTCTTTGAGCCTACCGGCGCAGCGTACTTGTGCGACCCCCTTTTAATGATTGCGGGCAAACGGGGAGTGGTAGCTCAGTGCATCAATAGGTGTCACTGCAGCATCTCTGACCGGGAGGTCTTAGGTTCGAGACCTCAAGCGGCAGGATTTCTCGACATTAGCTTTTCAGCTAGGTCGAATTCGGTCGCTGTCTGGAGGAGAATTCTAGCGGCCGGCTGCTCTGATCGGTAGTTTCCGTGGTTTCTACGATCAACACCAGTCGGATGCCGGAGCAGTACCCTACCAAACGGGCCACGGACCGTGCGCGATCTGTCCTTCCTCTTCCTTGTCCTATCCTCTCCCCTTACACACACACACACTTACACTAACATGCACTACACTACCACATATTCCGAGGGACCGGTCGGGAGCTTAGAGCTTGTCCCGGCTGGGGCGGTGCCCCGCTGGTGGGAGAGTCCTGGTAAGGGGGAAACCCCACTAGCCGACGGTAGGTCGGCGCCGGATCTCGCCATCCGGCGGGGGCAGATCACCGCCATCTCCCAAGAAAAAACATGCACTACACTAACGGGAATAATGAACAAAGCAGTTGACACGCCCGGAAACACGAAAAAATCAATCAATCAAAAACTGCGGGCAAAAATGGCTCACGAGGTGTAACCGCCCGGCGCGTACTCGAAAAGAGCGGAAGAGTCAACATATCGCTCACGTGACTGTACCTCTACTAAATCCACCAGCAAAGGTGGCTCAGGGCATCAATTAATGTCACTGCACTAACCGGGAGGTGCTAAGGTTCGAGTACCTACTGTGGCAAGATTTTTCGACACTAGCTACATAGCTAGGTCAAGTTCAGCCGCTGTCTGGAGGAGAATTCTTGCGGACGGTTTTCCGAGGTTTCTCAGAACAACACTAGGCGAATGCCGGAGTAGTACTCTACAAACAGACCATGGGCCGCGTGCGATCTTTCCTTCCTCTTCCTTGACCTATCCTCACCACTTAATCACGCTTACACTTACATACCTTAAACTACTACACATGTTGAGAGACAAGTCGGGAGCTGGTCCCGGCTTTGGCGGTGCCACGCTAGTGGGAGACCCTTGATGGGAAAAATTCTCATTCGCCGACGTAGAACCGGGTGCCTCAGTGAATCAACTGATTTCACTGCAATGTCTCTGATCGGGATGTCCTAGGTTCGAGTCCCGACGGCGACACGATTTTCGACACTAGCTTTTGAGCTAGGTCGAATTCAGTCGCTGTCTGGAGGAAAATTCTAGAGGCCGGCTGCTCTGATCGGTAGTTTTTCGTAGTTTCTCCGATCAACACCAAGTGAATGCCCGAGCAGTACCCTAACAAACGGGCCACGGACCGCGCGCCATGTTTTCTTCCTCTTCCTTGTCCTATACTCACCCCTTACACACACTCTTACACTAACATGCACTACACTACCACATATGCCGGGTGACCAGTCGGGGTTAGAACTTGTCCTGGCTGGGGCGGTGCCCAGCTGGTGGGAGATACCTGGTTGGGGAAAACTCCGTTAGCCCACGGTAGGTCGGCGCCGTATCTCACCATTCATTGGGGAAAGATCACCGCCACCTCCAGATTAAAAACATGCACTACATCTACGGGACTAATGAACGCAGTAGTTGATGCACGGTGAACCACTAACAATCAATCAAACAACCGACGTAGGTCGGCGCCGGATCTCGCCATCGGGAAAAATCCGCCATCACCTTTCGCGAAAAAAACACGTACTGCACTTTCAGGGCTAATAATCTTCGCAGTTGACGCACCCGGAATCACTAATCAATCAATGAAAAAAAATCCGAGTATGTTCTGACTTCAGCACAACCGTTCTCCCAAGCACAGTGCCTCGCCCTCGTCCGCCTGCGGCCCGCGCGCCTTCCTTCGCGTTCGCGTGAGGCGGGGCGGGGCGGGATGGGACGGGGCGGGGCGGGGCGCGGTGCGGAGAGGGCGGCGGCCCCGTCGCGCCGCCCACCACCCACCGCCCAGCGCCGCCTCCGGCGCCGCCCCCGCGCGCCGCCACGCCCTCCTCCGCGGGAGCGCCCGCTCTCCACGGCGCGCTGACCCGCGCGGGTCGCCCCGGGTCGCCTCCTGCCCGCCCGCCCCGCCCCCCGCCCCCGCGCAGCCACGGGCGCGGAGAAACCGACAGCGCCTCCACGCGTTGGGAGTTGCGGCTCGTAACTCAGCCAGCCGATTTTTAAAGAAATGAATTGCTTTCAAACGACTTTTTTTGTAGGGATGCGCCAACAAAACACTGATGTTTGGAAACCGATGTTCAAATTTAAAACATCCAGCGCGTACGCTGGGTGAGGTCATACTTTGATTGGAGTCGTGTTGGTTAATGTATAATTACGATGTAAAAGTACGAGACAAAGTAAAAAATAATAACAATTTACAAAACTTTTATTATCAGATTGAATAATGCAAAAATAATAGACAACATTTATCAACGAAAACTTCTGGATTTCTATTTATAAAGTATTATAGTATTACTCTCTGCGTATTTATCTAAGCCGACCTGCATGGCCGAGGTGGCTAAGAGAATGCTTCGACTCAGCGCTTCGGTCCGAAGGGTCGCGGGTTCGAGCCCCGCCTTCGACATGATTGTTTATTCCTTGTTTCTCATGAATGTGTTATCACGGAGGGCCACGCGTTCTGCTAACCTCAGATAAGAGGAACCCGCTAGTGTGTTGGTGTCTAGTGTATGGTCGAATATTCGTACCATCGGTATGTGAAGGGAAACTGGTTGTCAGTTGGATATAAGCCCTAGAAGAGAAGAATGTATCTATGGCCTCCTATACCCAACTGCAAATTGCCCCTAAAAAGAGAAATAACACCATTCTGTTGCTTGGGCAGTGCTATGCTCAAGCACTGTGGTTGGTTGCCGATGTGAAAATATAACCGATATATCGATGATGTTAAAATCTCTGTATTTGTTACATTTTCACATCGATATTACTAAAAAATCAACATTGATGTCGCATCTCTGTTTTTAGACCTTATATTACAAAAAATACCTCATTTCCGAATTTATTTTATACATCACTAGCGGAACCTAGCAGACGTTGTTCTGCCCTTCATGTCCCTCTTTCTTCTTCTTCCATCTGCCTTTCTCTCTCCGTCTCTCTATCTCACCCTCTCTCCATCTCTTCCTCTCTCCGTAAATATTTCCGTCTCACTGTCCCTGTTTCTGTGTGTGTGTCTCTCTCCGTCTCTTTCTCTCTCTGTCCCTCTCATTCACATTGAGTTGCAGATTCTGCAGGTCCCTGAGATGGGGTAATATCGAGAAGGGCCGTACCAGCAAACATTTAATAGATTGCCCAAGAAGATCTTATCCTATAGATTACGGCGCGACAAACGTTTTTTCAGGCCTTCAGCCTCAAATTGTGTTTTTTAATGCCCTAGAACGCTTTGGTTAGGAGTTATTTAATGGTATACTAGATTCAAAAGCCGAGTGTTGCTAGTTGCATTTGACTTGCATATTTAGTTATAGCCATAATTTTTATCGATATAATTTTTTTGTGAATTTTTCCGATATTTTAATAGTTATTCTGATATTTGGGGTGGAGATGAATCCAAGAAATCAGAGATTAGTCCCGCCGTTCTTGAGTTACAAATGATGTAAGTAAGAAGATTTATTTATTTATTTATATTTCAGATTCGATCATACATAAATCCTGAAATTCGCCTATCAGCATCCATATTTTGTTTTGAGTAAAGTAAGATGTCTAGTTTACTGTCGGTTGACGAATGTACTACGTTCCCTTCTATTTTCAATTCTAGTCACAATAAATGGATGTTATCTCACAATCTCAAAATTTACAATCTTTACAACCTCAAAATATCTTTGAGATACCTGGTGTATCTCAATACGTACATCATAAACTGAGTACAACTCTACGTAAGATTATCACTTTTTATCTTATGCTAATACATAATACTTACACACAGACAAAAAAGCCTTCTCTCTTTTTCACAGATATATTTGTGAGGTAGAGGTATTTGTGAGGTTTTTTCCTTAGCCGTACCTTATGGTCTCTTTTCCGCGGCTTTGATGCGAAGGAGAGACCATTTGGGGTGAATACCAGAATTCGAAAGGTTAGAACGCTGTAGAATGTAGGTATTGTAATGGCTTAAAGGCCTTCGGCCTAGCCACATTGCATCAAGATTTTTACTTTGCCTGTAATAATTACCTATTAAATAAATAAAAATTATATATATATATATATATATATATATATATATATATATATATATATATATATATATATACATAAAATCTCATCTTATGTGTTTTACCGTCAGTATTGTTTTATAATATGAATGTATTTTCTCCTGATGAGAGACTTCAATTTACTGCTGACCGAAACGTTGAATGAATTGTAATGAAATGCTGACGTACTGAGGTTATGGTTTTTGTCTGTTTTTGGCCTTTAATCTTTACAATATAATTTTTGTTATGAATTTGATTCAATTAATAACGAACTTTTCAACAATATGAAGATATGATTCTTCTCAATACTTTCAAATCATCCACAGAACTTCAACATCACACCCAAGACCCACTCAGAGAACTCCATCGTCTCGTCAGTCAACAATTTGCATGATCGACGACCATCTATCATACAAAACATAAACTCTACCAAACAGACGTTTTTCAAGTTCTTATAAATCTGCGGAATAGCATGACACGAAAGTCTAATTAAATACGTAGAGATGAAATTGTCCTCAAAAGAAAACATACTGTTCTATACCGTGCCTGAGTGAATAAGCTAGGTCATAAGCATTTCGAGTGAAGCTTGGTCTATGGGAAAATGTGGACATTGACGAAAAAAACGTTCAATGTGCTTCTGGACCGTTAACGTTAATGAACATTGTTAAGGGATATGTTACGGTCCGTTTCTGTAATAAAGGTGTGTGTTTCTAAAAAGATTAGAAACTATCAACCTTAAGGAACATTAGCGACACTTCTGATGCAATTAATTCCTAATCATTGCCCGCTTTTTGAGTAAAAATTGACGCATCCCAATCAACCAATCGATGCCCCTCTGATCACATGGTGGCGGCAATAAGCATTCTATACCATAGAGGTATGTTTTATGTAATGTAGTTGTTCAGATTATGAAACTAAATAGGGATGTGGCAGAGGATGCATAATTATTTATTTATTTCCATGCTTTATCCAAAAATATTTGATAATTTACAAAGGAAGAATTAGTTGAATCAAATAAAACCAAAATAATCAGGATTAAAACGTGATCAAACCTGTCACCGAGATTAGGTCTGACGTTAAACAGCACTGGTTTCTACCCGAAAAGTGTCAAAAAGTTGCCAAGACAATTTTGTGTAGATTATACTACTGTACCAACGGTTGGATCAGACGCTGCCCATCTTTTTTTTCTTTTAACCTGAGCTTTGGATAACCTAAGTTCAACGAAATCTCGAGGTATATCTGTACTAGTATGTGGTTGCAGAGGGTGACAGAAAAAGTTTTCCAGAAAAAAGCAACTAATATTACTGATTAAAAGAACTTGAAATTTTCAACCAATCACAAGCACCAAACAACAAGGATATATGATGCCTCATTCTAAAGTCAAGTTGCTTACGTAATAGAAATCAAGAAATGATCTTTACCCTTAGAGTAAAAATCTAAATAGCTTTCCAAATATGGCCCTTTCCTAGTCACCATTAGCGCATATTACCCATGAATCAAAGCCACAAATACATTCTTGGAGTTCTCGAGAAGACATGGAACAAAGAAAAACAGTAACGAGCTGAGGAAGCTTGCCAATCAGATAAATCAACGCAGTTCGCGTAGGGAGGCGATAGCTCGACCTTCGTTGGTATGCGAAGTTACCTTGCGGTAAATAGGAGATACGTGTTTTTTGCTCTGTTGTAGAACACGTTCTTTGACCGTCGGCGTCGGCGATCTCGTTAAAGAAGGAAAAGCAGGGAGACTTACGCCAGTTAGACTGGGGTGAGGCTCAGTCCAATGAAGCGCCGAAGTCTCTAAAAGGCTTTGTCATTCCACGATCTCGTTTTTTTTTCAAGGTAAGGATGCTCTTACATTCATCACATGCTTCGATGTAAAGACGGTTGAGTTCTTTGGCAGGTTGGATTAATAGTTCTCAGGAAACGGCCCAGAAAAAGTATTTAGCGCGATGGTTGTGAATTCAAATTGTCTAAACTCATTTTAAAATATGGTCACTAGTGTAGTTTTCCTAATGGATTATAAAGAAATCGCCATTACCAAAAGGCTTCACAGAATTTATGTCGCTAATTATTATACAAGTTTAATAAATGGTTGTAAATGAAAATTAATGCTTTTCAAGTTGTACCAGCGTTGCAGTCCATGTACCCATAGAGTCCACGGATATAATTAATACTAGTGGATTGCAGAAACAAAAATGCTGCTGAGCAAAAAACAAAATTTTTTCCAGAAAATAATACTATTACTGGTCATGGACCACGAATAAAATAGTCTCTTACATCACTACAATAAAGAAAAACATTAATAAAAATAGTCTTTATCTGTGTCGTACTGAGAGACGCCCTGAGAATGAGAATGCTGTCGGTACGCGTATTAAGAGAATTGGGGAAATAACTCAATAAAATTTATTCATTTTCAACATAAAATATACTGTTTTTGTACTATTCTCGAGTTTCTGAGCTTCAAACGAAAGAGAAAATATATTTCACAAGGCTGGAGGCTGAAGAGTTTTTTTTTCAATGTCTGGGCACATTGGATATTATTAACATAGATTAACTCTTGTATTACTGGAGGAGATCTCAGTGACCCGCGGATGATTGTTTCGTTTTTATAGGTTTCAATTTTTTAGGAAGCGAACATTATTGATATTGTTTCTCATCAGCTATTTGTTCAAAATATGTTGCAATATATCACAAGTAATTGTTACAATGTGAGTTATTACACCGTCTTTGCTCTGGGTGAAAAGTATTCAAAATACTCCCACGAAAACTGAACTTTGGAAATATATTTTGGAAATAATTGTTATATTTTAAGTTGTTGAATAATATAGTTTACTACATTATATTACTATGTTAGGAAGATACTTCGGATTTTTTTGATATAAAAATGAAAGAGATTTTGTCATAAAATACAAATTTTGATGCGGGAAAGTCGATTATTTTGTTCATTTCTTGAGCCAATTGATTTGTTAAAATGAACGCACTTGCATATTATTAGTTACATCAATCTATTCATTTATCAAAATTGTAAAAAACCTCAATAAAATCAAAATTTAAGGCTGGACCCCGGAGCCTCCCTCCCCTTACTGGTTCACGAAATCTTTCATATTTTAGTATTACTAGGAATTGGCCTTTGTTTTAAAAATCGGGGTTGAACTTTCCCTGCAATATAATATTAACGCTATTCATTTAATCTTTAAGGTTCTAGGTTCTTTCGCCTAGTCACCTTCCATACAAATACGATATGATATCCAATTCCTTTATGGTTGATTACATCTGAGAAGAGAAAAGAATTTGGAATTGCCTCATCATATACCATTCAGTTTACTCGAGTCTCATTAAAACGGTTGGCAAGGCTTCGTAATAAATTTCACTATAAAGACATTTTCTTGCCAATGATTTGGTTGCTGTGGACAGACTGAATATGCATGGAGCGTCTTCGCAGTTTACACCTGCATTGTCTTCGCTATCGATCAATCACGGTTCCTCGAGAGGCTTTTTACAGACGGGCCTGGGCGTGTCGGGGAGTGGCCCACAACAGTGCGCGTCGAATTCCCGGCGCGGGGCCATTGGCAAGCGATAGCCATCGACGCTGCCGCATGATTCACGAATTTCGAAGCGTTTTTAATTGAGCCGGGCGCGTCTCCTGAGTCACGCGCGTGCGCCCGCGGAACGCGACAGCGCCCCGCGCACCCTGGCGTGGCACGGCGCGTGCGGCGGCGCGTGCGGCGGCGCACGGTGGGACGGGCGGCGCAAGCCACCGGGCAAAAGCAGGCGGCTGTTTGCTTGATGTTTCCGGACACGTCAACTGCTACGGGGGCGGATTTTAATGAAATGTCATTTTTTCTTTTCACCTGAGAACAATACCTTTTAGTGCTGTCATTTATTTTTGTGTTATGACAAAAGCAAATGGCCCACTTATATATGACATTTTTGATTGATTGATTAATGAGATTGATTGATTGATTCAAGTGATTCCGGGCGCGTAAACTACTATGGTAATTAGTCCCGTAAGTGCAGTGCGTGAATTTACTTGGGAGGTGGCAGTGGTCTTCCCCAGCTGGATGACTAGGTCCGGCGCCGACCTACTGTCGACTAGCGGAGTCTTCCCCAACCAGGTATCTCCCACCAGCAAGGCACCGCCCCAGCCGGGACAAGTTCTAAGTCCCGACCGGTCTCCCGGCATGTGTGGTAGTATTGTGCATGTTAGTGTAAGTGTATGTGTGTAAGGGGAGAGTATAGGACAAGGAAGAGAAAGGAAAGATCGCGCGCGGTTCGTGGCCCGTTTGTTAGGGTTCGGCATTCGCGTGGTGTTGATCGGAGAAACCATGGAAAACTACCGATCAGAGCAGCCAGCTGCTAGAATTCTCCTCCAAACGGCGACTGAATCCGACTTAGCTGAAAATCTAGTGTCGAAAATCCTGCCACCCGTTGGGACTCGATCGTAGGACCTTCCGGTCAGAGGCACTGCAGTGACATCAGTTGATGGACTAAGCCGGTAGAAGGTAGTTGTTTGCTTGATGCTTCCGGGTTCGTCATCTGCTATGGTTAGTAGTAGGGAGCGGATTTCAATGAAATGTCATCTTTTTCTTTTCATTTTAGAACAATGCCTTTTAGTATAGACATTAATTTTGTGTTATGACAAAAGAAAATGACCCATGTGTATATGACAACTTTGGCGATGTTTTAGGTCATCAAAACCAGCCCGTAGTTATTAATCCCTTTAGTTTAGTGAAGGTTTTTTCCGGGAGGTGACGGTGTTCTTCCCTAGTGAGATCCGGTGCTCACCTTTACGTAGAAATGTTTGGGTTTTCCTTCTCCATGCGTCTCTCTCAGCGAGGCACCGCCGTGGTCGGGATAGGCTTTAAGCTCCCGACTTGTCTCTTGAGTTGTGTGGTCGTGTAGTGAGTAAAAGAGGAGACAATAAAACAGGGAAGAGGAAGGAAAGCTTGCGGACCGTTGAGGGCCCGCACTTAGCATGTAGCTATTATCGAAAATACGCTACCATCAGGCTTGAAGCCTAGGACATCCCGGTCAGAGACGCTGCAGAGTCAGCGGCAGTGCTGGATCTGAGCTAAATTCAGGCAGTCGAAGTGGATTGATCGATTGATTCTTTTTTTGATTATGGACGTGTTAACTGCTATGTTTTCGTAAGTCATTACTAAAGACAGGATTTCAATGCACTATGGAATGTTAAAATATGCATACAAACATGTATTATCAAAGAGCCAAACATACACGATGCAGAAAAAAATTGTCAAAACACGCACAATCAAATTTGAGTTTAGTATAGTTCCTGCTTTATTGCCCTTTATAAAAATTTATATTTTTTTGCAAATTTACTCTGCCAATTTTTTTCGTTTTGTCACAAATAAACGTTTTTAAATCCAGAAAATGGTTTCTACGACACAAGATGCTATTGGAGCATGCTTCAAAGACGAAATTTGAGCCAATATGAGGTCAAATTCTTCATTTTTTAATTTTTGGCCACAAATAATGTTGTTGTTTTTGTTTTTTTTTTTTTGGAGAAATTTCAAATCAGAATTTGAATTTAACACATAGAAAGCAGCGACACTCATAACTCCAAACACTAACTTCTCCACACTAAATTTTAATGACTCCACGAGAGGTAAACCTGTTGCTTCTAATTTCTTAATTGGTATAGGCAACTTTACAAAATTTGATTTTATATATTGTGTTAGTTTTTTAGTCATGGTGTTTTGAACTTTATTTATTTTTTCCACGCAAACGGACTCAGAGTACGCTCTTGAATTTTTTCTCTCCCATTGCCAGTTATCAAATGATTTTGAGTTACGACTTCCTGTATCTTCATTACCGTCTGATACTTAATCGCTTGTAATTGACTAATTTCGTGGTTGTGGCTCACAGCGCATGTACTCGCTTTGCAAATCATAGCACGTGTACCGAAGGGTTAAAATTTCTAGTATAACAATATGCAAAGGCAACTCCATACTGTCAGAATTTAAGAATACTATACTATTTATACAAAATATGCGTACATCTTAATTTTCACAAATTAGGCAAAAATGGCTTTAAAAGTGTCTAATATGCTACATAGATGTCAAAATATGCAGTATTAATTGAAAAAATGTCCAAACATGCCTTATGCATGAATTTATTCTCAAAACTACCAAAACATGCAAACATGCACGGAAAAAGTATGCATTTTTAAAATGAGTATTCCATGAAAAATATATTTACGAAGCTTGAAATATTTACGAAGCGTAAATAAAAACACGCATTTGCATGAAAATCCGGTCTCTAGTTATTACATTCCGGGAGGTGGCAATATTCTCCTCTGGTGCACGTGAGATCGGCGGGCGCCTGTGTACACGTAGAAATACGAGGCCTTCAAGTGTCTCCTAAAGGGACACGGCCTCAACAGCGACAAGCTCTAAGCTCCAGACTGATGTTTTAACATGTGCAAAACTATAGTGCAGTTATGTGTTCTTAGTTGTGTGTGTATTATGTGTTAGGGGAGAGGGGAGGATAGGGATGAGCAAGAAAGATCGCACGCTCTTCGTGGGCCGTTTGTTAAAGTTACTGCTTCAAAAAACCCCTGGTATTGACCGGAGACACCACAGAAAACTAGCGATCAGATCAGCTGCCTGCTAGAATTGAAGAGCTTGTATTCAACGCCACGAATCTCCCATTTCCGTTTGTTTTGTAGTTTTACTAATCAATTTATTCCCAATTCGCTGCTTCATTAAGCTGACATATTTTTTTGTTCAAAAGTTGTATTTTTTCTGTGTTAAACGGTATTTGAAAACTTTTGAATATTATCTTGATCTGCAAAGTTGATTGTGAATATTTTTCCTTCCTGAAAAATTGTGCTTCATGGAGATAAGTAACTTTAGAAATAAGCTCTTCAGTTCTCCTTCCGACAATGGTTGATTCGACCTACGTTTGCTAGTGGCGACAATTTGCTATCGTTGGACACAAACTTCAGAACTTCCGAGGCAGAGGAGCTGTAGAGACATCGGTAAAGCAGTCTCGAAGCATTTATAATTGCTCAAAACAAGCCGAGAATACGTATCTTTGCTGGGAATGGTATAAGTATTTGGAGCGGCGACATTGGTTTTTGTTTGCCCTCTCCCCTTCCAGCACAACATCTATATTGCGAAATGCATTATATTGATACAAGTGGTCTCAAGCGACGTTTCTCTCTCTCTCTCTCTTTCTTTCTTTCTTTCCCTTTCTCTCTTTCTTTCTTACTCTCTCCCCCAAAACCTTCGTGTATATGAATGATACAAACTGCAATTAACATTGGGTATATAAATGATATACAAAACGATTAACATTGCGTGTATTAATGATACACGTGTAATAAATATGGGTTCAAGATAATGTTTAAACACTAGCTCGATACGTACATTTATCATCATGTAACATATACATTGTTATATACATTTAACATATTCATAACATTATATATTATATTAACGTATTCATAACTTTACCCTGCTATAATAAAACTTGCAACATGAATTAAAATTAACTTTTCGCATAGTTTATCAACGTACCGTAGATACTTTGTGATATTACGTGTTTGACCTAAATAAGAAATGACTATTTTCTTAGAAAATTAGAAAGCCTATAATACGTTTGAAAGTGTTTATCATTTCGATTCCTCAAGGATCCCAGCTCGCAAGTTTGGCTTACGACGCTTGTAGATATATGGACGTCGCCTTTCAAGTACGAAGGGCATGGGATGTAAATGGGAACATTCAGGCTCGGGAGCCGGGCTTGCTCATCAATGGGCACCTTGACGCCTTTGTGTTGCCTGAATACGATCCACATCCCGCTTATGGAATACGTGAAAAAAATGCGGGCACTTGCTGGTTTTCTGAGGGTTTTCCTGCTTTCCCTGCCTCCCATTTCACTTCTGCTCCATTACATCATGTCATGCCGTATGTCAGGTATCATCATGCAATTTTTAACTGTTGTAGGTTTTATTTTTATGTGAAGAGAAAAAATCAGCAGAACATTACGTTTCAGAAAAAGTATACACATCATATTTAGGTATTTGACTGTTTATATGATTATTTAAGAAATAACAGAAAGTATTCATATGTTAAATGTGCTAGTAGAATATTTAGTTCTTCACCATTTGAATATAATACATTATATTAAAAATAAATTATTATAATTATATTTTATTTTTTAGTTAGTTAATTTTGTATTGCAGAAATTTACAATCATATTTATTGTAGCAGATAATATTTGTACCTTCTATCACATAACGTGGCGAAATATACGTAGGAATGTTATACTAAAATTGTAATAATCATTGAATTGCAAAACACTGAATCCTTTTACATTTTTAATAATTCAAGTGACTCAGTGTTACTCTCATAGCATAATTAGTTTCAGACCTATCTTTCTTTTAGGAAAATAAACATTTTCTTACAGGTTTGAAGAGTTCTGCACTATTGGAATCACAGACTATTGGAATACAGTCAACATCCAAAAATGAAAAGACGATATTTTTGTATTCCATGACTCGAAATTTGTTTGTTAACTGTTGAATGCGAATGTATGCAATTAGGGAGGGAGGGGATTTTGTCCAAGTAAATTGGCAAATGCATACTGTCCGTGCGGCGTGGGTGGCACAGACGGCGATCCCAGTGACCTCACGTCGCACAGGTAGAGGCCCCACCAAACCGCCACAGGACAGAAGAGCAGATCGAGCACTAACTTTAGAATCTCATTAAAGATGCGCATACATCTGGTACACTGCACCTTCCCCACTAGCAGAAGATAAAGAGACGTGGCGGGGAGGAGAACGCGAGGGAGAAGGAGGAAAAATTGAAAGACGAATGAGCCGATAGGAACGGAGAGGGAGGGAATCGCCCAATTGCATCCCGCAGTCCCTCACACAAGTTTCACAGTTAATCCTATTTTACTTTTGGCAATCTCAGAAGACACAGTCCCATTGCATTCTGGCCAATGTTTCGATAACGAATAGAGGAAACAGTTAAAGTTTCCAGTCAAGAATAACGCAAATAGATGTTCTCGCACCGGGCGAGAGAAAACCTCAAACACTTGTGAACCTCACAGAATCTTTAGAATTGTGTATGTTATCTAAACAAATATAATGATTTTATTTCTCCATCTCTTATGGGAAGAATATGGCTCCCTTCTTTCCCCTCCTTGGAGCAGCCCAGGACATACGTAGAGATCAGTTTCAATCAATTAAGAAATTCAATTCAGTTGAATTCCAAATTAACAAGCTTTCCTTACTCTGACTAACCATTACAGTACAAGAGTAATACAAAATAAACAACGTTTAAACCAAAATTTGTTCTTTTTCTCTTTCATGTTCTTCAAATATGAAAGCGAAAGGGCGATCTAGGAAGCAATGATACCTCTGTGACATCTTCCTTATACTCACGAGGAAAACCAAACGAGAAGCAATCCTTCATGCTTTTTTGGGAAGTTAGGTAAAAGGTTTAAAAAGTTGACCGCAGGATGCAATCGGCATACTTCAGAGAGAAATGATGCAGAGTTCATTACGTAGTTGCGAATTTGGTATAAATCAGAGTACTTTTGTAATGGTTCGGGGGAGTTTGTTTTGGAAAATTGGTATCTTTGACCATAATTCTCCCGTATCTTCGAATTCAAATAATTAATTTTTAAATAACAAACAATGTATAGCACTCAGCTAATGAAGGTCTAGTCGTCAAGAAGAAATTATTTAAAAAAAATTAAATGATGAAGATAGTGCGAGTAACGACGAAGCTTAGGGAATACAGTTGTTAAAAGGTCAACAAAGATCAATAGGGTAAATATTCTCATACAAATATTAATAAACCACATCACTTCGCACTTTATGATTTACAAACAATCAGAAATCGTAAACTGAGAAATTATGTAAACGATTGTATGTTGTCTTTGTTGTAAATTACAGACAATTCAGTTATTAATAACGTGTATTATTAGATAACACACCAAGAAACAACATAATGAAATCTCTTAACAGACAATGTAGCAGTGGTATGTCTGCGGCAGCAGAAACTTTTTTTAACAGGTTTTTCTTACCCAAATTTTCATAGGTTCAGATATAGAGAACTCCGTACTTTAAAAACCATTTTTTGAAAATAAGGCACTACGTTTTCAGAGGTGTAAACTCTAAATTTCACAGCGTGTTAAATTTTTATTTGTTTTATTATAGATACAATTATTATTATTCTTGTTGTGCTCCTGAAGGCGAGAGGTTTAAAGTAGAAAATAAGTTGTTTTGTTGTAGTCTGATTACAATTAAAATACTTACTTTAGGAATAAATAAAAATGAAATTTATTTTAATATTTGAAACGAATATTCGTACGCAAGGTCGAAGCAAGGTATGTCCAGTGGTTCGTTCGTTGGTCCTACTGCGATAAAGAAATGAAGGCGGTTATGGTCGAGTGATTCTACCAGTGCACTTGCGACCGGACTATGCATTGGTGAGCAGACACTTGCAGACAGACACGTGACGAACGGGAATTTTACGGCTGCAACAAAGGTGATGTCGGAAACTTTTATAAGGCAATAAATCTTCGTTGTATGTATTGGTTGTACATGGTGTTGATGGAGACAATGGAGAGAACTGATCGACCTTGATAATTTACTCTGATGTACT
Source organism: Teleogryllus occipitalis (assembly GCA_011170035.1). NCBI lineage: Eukaryota > Metazoa > Arthropoda > Insecta > Orthoptera > Gryllidae > Teleogryllus > Teleogryllus occipitalis. The sequence goes on along the minus strand of BLKR01001672.1, from coordinate 211,181 downwards.
TACACCAATAAATACTTCCTCATTGTATAGAATGGAGAAGCCGTGTCCAGTAATGTAAACTAAAAGGTGAAGGAGACAGCTGTGCGATAACATTAGACAATGTATGTTTTAAGGTCGGGCTGTGAAGGTAAATATCGGCCATGTCAAGTCATCGGTAGTAGCAAGTAACATTACATCCACTACTGAGGTGTGTTCCATTTGAATGAGAAATGCAATTGGGTACATCAGCTTAACCAGGTACACGATAAATAATTTTTGCACAAAATTCCACTGAAATAAGTGTAAACAATTCTGTATTAACATTATTATACCACTAAGGAATGGAGCGTTATTCAGTTTGGGAATACAGAAATAAAGCATAAAGAGACATCTGAAACACCAAGTATTCGTTTAAGTTTCATTCGACTATATAGAATACGCAGAAGTATAAATTATGGCTATTATAAACTGTCGAGAAACTCGTTTTTCTCTAATTTCATGTTCACCACTGTGATCAGCGACCAGATGTGTTTTTTCCCCTCCCTAATTCGATGTATATTCACGTAAGGTGTTTTCTTACAAATTGCGATTTTTTTATTTCTTTGTCTTAAAGTTTCTATTTAATTCTTTCATCCCTGGGATACGACATTACTATCTAAAGGAAAAACCTTGTTCTACTTTCTAGCGAATAATGTTGCGGTTGGGTCCCGTTAGGTCGAAGAACAACAAAAACTTACTACGCATTTATCAATATGAATGGGATGTATTTGCAAATGAAGGAAAGGAAATTTATCGTATAGAAGATTACACATCAATTGCAACCGTAGGTGCATCCGCACCCACTTTCGTTCGCTGACTTGCACAATCTTCTCACTTACATAAGAATAAGTGACTGAGCGATTTTCCAAATATGATAAGACGATCTCTTCCCCACGACCCACACTTAGTTCCTCGAATTGGTGTACTTCGCATTCTCAATCTCTCTCAGATAATTAGACCTGTGAAATGATCGACAATAGGAGGGCTGGAATTAGAATCAGCTTGCAGGAAATTGCCTCGTTGGGCTGATAATCACTTTTGGGCGCACCTGTGCAGACTCATGCAGACCGCCCCCACTCTCGTGGAGCAATACGATCCAAACGTTGGAACGAAGACAATATTCAACATGAACAATATTGAAAAAGGGAAACAGAAGCAAGTACATACTATTTTGTCGTAAATGCTCAGTCATTCAAGTGGAAGGTGGTGAAAGAGAAATACGCCAGTGAATGTAACATTTAAGGGTATCTGGAATCTGAGACGTTTATCTGAGACGGAAATAGGGGTTGTTTTGTTTTATCAATGACAGAATTAAGGACGCATACTCGAGAATGAATAAAAAGTCTATGAAGACTGCTCTGACTTTCGACGTCAACACTATTTCAAATCTTCAAACACAGAACACCAAAAACGTAAACTTTCAAATTCGATGAGATAAGTATTCATTTTTAGGTTTTCGTTCCTATCTTCTGTATTCATGTGTATGTTTTCGTCCATGAAGTACCCTGATTTTAATTTTTTATTATTCAAATTTTTCTTTGATTTTAGTGCTCAATATCCTTTCTTGCTCAAGACATATGCATAAATAAAATCACCAGAAGAGAAAAATTAAATAATCCAATCAGTGAAGAATAAGAAGAAAGAATGCAAAAAATTTAGTTGGATAAAATTACCAAATTGTCACTAAGGAAACAATACGCTGTACCTCAAAAATACGGATCTTACGAGATACCGAAAAAATTGATTTGTTCTAACATACATTCGTCGCCATTCCTTTCTTTCATTTTTATATTCCAGCGGATTTTCCACTACTCTTCTCAGAGAATCAAATCTCTACTTAGATCGAATTCTACATGTAGTGAATGCATTTTGAATAATGCATACAGGAACACCCAGACAAGTTTGTAGGTTGCATTTGTTTCATAGATGGGGGCCAACACTTAGATTCCATTCGTAATGAAATATAAAACTTTCTTTTGAGCACCTTGCAATTAAAACGGAAGTCTGTAATGACATTGACATTGCAGAGAATGTTCATTGCGCAACTTTCCGTCTCTTCGGTCGTTTGAATAAACATCGGTTCAATGATTTTCAGGTCCGTTGTCAGGAGCGACTCTAGACCTATATTTATATCAGAAAGTAGCCGACGCACGAGCGTAACTGTCAGTTGTGTAAAACGGTTTCTAGGTTCAATACAGCTGTAAACTTTATAAAACTGAATCTCAAATTTTTCTTTTGAGAAATTATTGGGTGATTGACTTCAACAAACTTGTTTCCTTCAAAAAGGTTTAGAACAGTACTGCTCTGTAACACCATCCCTGTATTTAAAACTCTTTGTTTCTAAAGAAGTATGGATATTGACGTAAACAAAAAATAATGATTATAATTTGATATTTTGCTGATCAGATTATTCGCACAGAAGATGAGAATGACTGTTATTTGATTCGTAAATTATATGACATAAGGCTGAATACGTTTTTACTGACAATTCAAATAGGAATGATTCAAGGCTGAAGATCATCATGGGGGAAGATGACTCATTTCAATATTTTGTAATTATCTCAAAAGATGCCACACACGAAAATAAAAAAGTTCATTATGTAACAAATAAATAAAATATATAAGCAAAATGTGTTTAATAAATGCGAAAGTCTATACATAGTTCAAAAGCCAATGAAATAATACTTTTTTTTGGAGAAATGCCTTCGAAACAAATCCCCTCGAGCGTTTTACCTCAGCTCCAACACTGGCTTCCGGACTTCTCGTCATCGCTTCCCAATGGTCCAGAACATTAGTGCGCTGGGAACGGCACGACGAGGGCCCGCCGCCCGCGCCCGCGCCCCCGCGCCCGCGCCCCCGCCCCCGCCTTCGGTGCGGGCGTGCGTCTGCGCTTTCGCCCGCTGCGGCGGCGGCGGCGGTGGCGGCGTGCACTATGGGAGAAAGCGCACGCGGGGATGACGCGGCGAAGTCGCAGCTGGAGCCGAAGCCCCTCCGCCGCCCCCGCCGCCGGACGTTTCTCCCGGTGCGTGGGCGGCGGCGGGGCGCTGCGGGGGCGGGGCGGGGGCCGGGCGGGGGCCGGGCGGGAGCGGGGCGGGGCAGGCGGAAGCGGCGGTCGCCCGCTGCGCCCCCGCCGCGCCTTCGGCGATCGCCTGCACGCTGCGCACTCCGGGCGCTTTCTTGTCTACCGCCCGCACACGATAGAACAGCGGCCACTTCTCTTTTTGGGGACTCTCTCACGTGTTGGTCTTGTTGTTATTCCATTCTTCTTAACATGTCTTGGTTTTTTATTCTGTTTGTTGGATGCTCTTCCTCTTCCTCGTATCACGTTGCTTTTAATGGTGTGGGAAGTTTGTGAGAATGGTATAAGAATACTAATAATTTCAGCGTGAGGTAACTTGTGATGCTACAATAACACACACTTTCTCTCATTATTTGTAACTTCAGTTTTAGAAAATTCACATAGGTCAACGATAATTAGACCTGTGCCATTTTTAAGCATTCTTTTGCTCTATACGAAGAAATTGGAGCCGTTTTTAAGAAAATATTTGTTTAATACATACCAATGTTGCACTACTTATATTTTCGAAACTACTTATATTTTCGAAAAATTGTGAACGTCATCAAGCTATTATTAAAAACCTGTCTTTGAATAACAGATTCCATTGAGGTAAAGTCTCTGCCTTCAATACTGTAGTTGTAGGAAGACGCCGAAAAAATCTATTTTCGAATAATCAATTTTCGAAACTTCATTAAGTTCAACAAAAATATCCAAAGGCAAATGTTTAAGCAAAGTTTGCTTTATCCAAGAAAAAAGTTTAATTAAAAAAATTGTGAATAATTTCTGAGAAAATTTGGAAAATGTAATTGAGACTGTTATGATGTTAAGTACGCCCCAAAAAATTTAAAAAATCGTTTCAGTGCCTCGGGTTCGTTCAGATTGATAAGTGAATATCAGTTTTTGAGATAATCGTTTGACCGGTTTAGGGACTAGCGTTGATCACAGAGTGACAGTTCTGTGGTATCAAGAACAATTTTTTTTCATCAAAGACTCGCAAAGCGTTGATTCAAACCACAAAACGTGTTATAGGAAGTAATTTACTAGAAATACCTAGGAACAAGAATCATCCACTTTTTCGATACCAATGTTCCTGTTGAAAATCGCCAATTCCTGCCACAACATTATAATGCTTACTCCTTACTACGTCAATACCTAGTGTGGCTAGAAAGTAAAACTAGTGATGCTACAATAGAACATACTCTCTCGCATTATTTGTCACGGGTAAGGAATATTATACTATATGAACCTGCAAAAGTTCTTGCGGCAGGAAGTATTATTCCTTGACGAAGGACATGACGAGGGATTAGAGCTCAAATTTGTTAGTGATTTATCCTCGTAAAAGTAGATTTTATTACATTCTAGCGAATACTTTTGTTAACAATCCTTGCAAAAAAACGCTCATTTTTTCTGTATTAAAAATTCAAGTAGAATATGGCTTAGGGTATGGATCACAGATTTTTAAAAACGTGCACAGAATCCACTTCTCCCAATAGCACGTCACACAGAGTTTTGAACTGTTTTTGACGTAAAAATAAATAAATAAGTAAAAAGTGTTTCCAATCAGCTATTTTTTTCTTGACGCTGAGATTCGAACTCTTGGAGTAAACATGCCTGTCACATTACCTCTACACCGTGAGCCTCACGAAAATAGAGAGAGTTTCCAAAAATGAGGTCTCCGACTCCTTTTAAGCTTCGTTTTGAGAAATAATTGTTTAAAAATTGTCTACATTTCTTGCAAAATTACGCAAAAACTACTCATATTTTCGAAAAATAGAAAATGACCTACTTTAATGTCTGTCTTTGAAGTACAGATTTTAAATCTGTCTTAAATACTAGAGTTGGTTGATATTTTACGTAGTTGAATATGCCGAAAAAAAATTTGAACTTTTGATATTTTAGAAAATTTAGAGATTTAAACGAAATTGAGATCTGTGCCTCTTTTAACCATCCTTAGCTCTATTCGAGAAAAAAAATCAAAACATTTGGTGCCAAAATTGAGAAACGTTTGTAATATATTTGCAATTTTCGACAATACAGAGGGTTATCGAAAATGAGGCGTGTGACGTTGAGGCTTGATGTAAAGTACCCCAAAAATCAAAATGTGCATTACAAACTCGGAGGACGTTTATTTTGTTTAAATTAATCAGTAAATATCGATTTTAAAGAAACTTCTGCGAACGGTTTCGGTGTTAGCGTTGACCCTTAGATAGACAGATGTTTTGCCGTCAATCGATTTTTCAGAATCTAGGAGTCACAAAACAGGGATTCTGCCCACACAACATGTTATAAGGAGTAATTTATTACAAAGGTTTGTAGTCAAAAGGTACACAAATTATGTTATCCACTTATGTCAATGTTTTCAGTGTCTTCAGAACATTGCGGGTCACTTTAATATATCTTTTCAACTTAAATTTTAACCTTATTACACGTGTCAGCATTTACCTTTGGAGTTTTGGAACACATTGATCTCTATGAAAAAATTACTTATCCAAAAATAAATATTATCTCCAGATGATAATATTAATTACTATTATTTATAACTCAGATTATCATAAATTGAAAAATATCTAATGACATCGACACCAAAATAGAATAAAAAGTATGAAGAAATTTTCACGGAATTATAAAGGAATATATTTGCAATAAATATTGTAAATAAACATCAATCCAATTATTACAACAAAGTGGTTGGTGTGGTGGGTGCCTCATTCTATCCTATATTTAAACAGAGCAATATGAACACGAAGAAAACAAGACGAAAGAATGTTAAAGTTTCTCAATATAATTTTCAACAGTTCTTTTGCGCCGGATAGGTAAGTGCTCCGTAAGTCTGAAAGACAGAGTCCCAAACAAAGATAATGCAAAATTTAATATTGATAGCACTCCCTCGGTTTGTCGTACGAGCTACAGACAAGTGGATAAACACGCCAAGTGGAAAATTTAGAAAATCTGAGCACGGTAACTGCTTGTGATACAAAGTCCTTTGAAAGGAAGAGGACAGAAATATGTGAATCTATTTTTTCATGGTCGTTGTGACAGCAGATGCTAGTTACGCGTCATAATGTGACACTCAAGAGCAGAAGGTTTTGTCAACATTTTCATTCACAATTTTACACGTTCATTACATCCATTTAATTCAAAAAGCATTACTTTCAGTTTTTATATATTACAAATGCGTTTAATGTTATTTATAATACACCCATTTGCGTGTCACCGTAATCCCAAATTCTTACACATTCATCATAATAAATAGTTTTATTATTCGGTTCAATTCACGAATCAATGGATATCGTCTGCACGCAATCTAATCGTACCGTTATGTTCAATTTCTTCACTGATTGTTTGTTTAACGACTTTTCTACTGAAAGCCAGCAAAGAAAGTATTAAGATTTTCATTAAATATTTTTGTTTATAATTTTATTCTATGTTATTTACAAGTAAGGGCTCAAAACAAAACAAAATTGACTGAATGAGGTACACTGGGTCAAGTACAACAATTGTGCTTGCGTACAATCGTGCTACATGCTTTCTGAACAAGATTTGGAAAAAATCTTAAATGAAATAATAAAAATTAATCTGACAATTCAAAATGATAAACGTGAAAAAATCACGAATAAACAGACCAATAAATAATTCGAACTGTCGCCTTTGTTTGAAAACTTAGTTAAGAGTGCACTATTGAACCATATACGTTATATGTAATCTGAATTTTAGTTGAAATACTAATATCCCTCTCCTGCATGTAGTAATCGGGAAACTTCTGAATGTACGTCAGTCCATTATTCATTGTTAATCCCTTTCGATCCACCACTTGAGGCAAGCGAGATGTAAATCGATGCGTCTCGTTTTGCTGGTGGAGAACTGACTATTATTGCATATCTTTATAATTCATAGTACTTTTCAATCAAATTATTAAATATGAAAATAATTTTAAAAGTTTTAATGTATCAGCTATGTCACACTAATATAACTAGTGGTGCTAACACAGCACGTACTTTCTTACCATTAGTAATGGAAATTATAAAGTTTCAAGCGAAAATTAAATAGTTTCAAGCAATAAATGTTTTATTCAAAACTTTAAATTAAAATACATATCTGGTTTTAAATTCATTGTATAAGTTAGGCAGTGTATTCACAAACATATCGGATGAGTATGCATAATGCGAGAAAGTAAAACAATTAAAAATTAATAAATATACGATACTGATAGCGATGGCAAACAAATGGAAATAGATCGAAAAATATGTAATAGTATTTATTAAAACTATGGTATTGTAATATTTCACACATATATAAAAGTATTATTTTATATTTCCGCGAACGAAAGGCAGCCATCATTATCATCTTTTTGTTATTAGTGTGGCGTTACAGAAATGGGTTTCGACAAACAACAATGACTACTCATCTATTCGTTTTCACATTTAATTCAAGGACGTAATTTAAAGTGAAATAATATAAATATAATTAAAAAAATAATAATATGAAATAATATACAAAGTCTAACTTACCTACCATCCAACTGCGTAAATTGGAAGCGGGCGACTAAGGTTAAGGCTAACAATCTTTATTACATATTTCAAATCATTTATTACACTATCAAATCGGTTTTAAATAATTTCTAAAATACTAATTAGCAATCGTATAACAAAAGCTCCAATGTAAAAAAAGAGCGAAGAAATATGAAATAATAATCACATTCTAACTTACGTAGCATGGAACTACCTCAAAATACTTCTAAAATTACGATCACGAAGCGCAGGATTTTCAGAGCGGTCTACTAATATTGAAGCCCAATTTCTCAAAAAACTCATATTTCCGAAAAATTCAACATGAACTTATTTGAAGATCTATTTCTGGTGAACACATTTCACTAAGGAGTAATGTATATCTTCATAATTGTAGTTGAAGAAAGACGCCGAAAAAAATGAATTTTTTCAATTTTCGAAAAATTAGGGTTTTCAACCAACATGAGACTTGCGCCATTCTCTTAAACGCTATTTAGGCTATTAGAAACTGTTATAGGAACAACTTTAGAATATTAGGGGTTATTATACAAACGACAAAATTCAATCAAAATCGATGGCGTAATTTTTTTGAAAATTTTGAAAATGTCTGACGGGTTTCATGTAAAGTACCCTCTAAAATTAAAATATCGGTTTCAAATTCAAGGAGCCATGACATCAGCCAAATCGATTGAGGAATATCAATTTGGGGAAAATCGGTTGTACGATTTAGCCACTAGCGTTATTCACAGACGGACCGACGGACAATCAGACAGACAGACAAGAGAGACGTTTTGTCGGCATTCGATTCGTCATTCGAAAAAGGTCGTGTTCAATTTTTTGAAAAACAATGATAGTTTTCGCGTAATTTGTGGTTAAATTTAATTCAATTTATAACATCTTTTTTTTCTAAAAAACAGCTCCAATTTTTTTCCTTTAATTTTTTTCATAGAGTTTCCCGAATTTTTTTTCTGGACGCTTAAAATGGAGCAAATATCATTTTCTTTAAACTATTTGAATTTATCGAAATTCCGAACGGTTGATAAAATATTTTCTGTTGTAAGTTGTGGCACCTGAAGTTTTTCTTTCGTGACCTATGTTGATTTCCCAGATTTTTTTACTTTCTTCTAGTTTGCGACCACGAAGCCAATTAGCCAAATATCATTGAGGCAAATCTTTCAGAGGATTCGAGAGGTAACTAAGGGCAGCTCGTGAGTCATTCGGTGAGAGGTCCCAGGTTCGTGATCTGATGGTCTCTTGGGTGGTCTGTGATGGCGCTGTATTATTGTCCTCTCCATTACCATCAACACTGACAGAAAAGGTTTTTTATGAAAAAACATTAAGAAAGAGAACAAATAAACTCGTTAAAATGGAACTGTTCTAATCTTAATTTTGCAAGGAAATATTTAAAATATGTATTTTGAATCAATACCAGCACATAGTGAGAAACGTTAGAGGGTACATAGTGTTACATAATTATCAATGGTGATGCAGGAGCACATACGTTTTCGCATTATTTGAAACTTTTACAAATTTCAAAAATTCTGAGAGTTCATCAAAATCGCGCCTGTGTCATGTGATGACTATCTTGAAAAATGAAATATGACATCATTTTAAAATTCACTTTTCAAGAGTGGATTTAATTGAAAATGTAATGTCTATGTTTAATACCGTTTAATTATTATGGTTGCGGGACATCGTTCAAAATATCTGAATCATTTGTAATTTTCAAAAATTCAGAGATATTCTTTCGACCTTCGTCATTTTTACGGACATGCAAGTTCCTTGCACTATTCTAGAAAAAATACAGAAGAAAATTTGAGTTTCTATAAACACAAATAAACTATTAAGTAAAATTTATTTGTGTAGTAGATAATTTAACTCTTTCAAGAGGGAAATTTCCGGGAAAAAAATTGCAACAGTATTTTGAGAAATTTACGCGCCATTTTAGTTTCCCTACACTAAAGAGCTTAAGGATTTTTGAAAAAACCATTATTAGAAATACTTTGAAGCTTCTCTGCAGACAAACGTATTACAGAATTAAATACATCTAAAAGGTAAATTTTAACGACTTGAGAGATATTTAAAAAAATGTGTATTAAAAAATCAAGAATACTTCTAAGTAGCGTTTGTATCATTTTTCAGTGCATTTAGAACTATCCGTACAAAAAAGTAAAAGAAAACATTTGGAGCCGTTTCAGAGAAAATCTTGTTTTCAATATTGCCTATATCTCACTAAAAATTGCTGAAGTATAAACTTGCTAAGAAGTACTATACTCCGTATATACGTACGTATACGAGAAAGTAACTAGAGGTGCTACAGAATGGCACAGACTTTCTCGTAGAAAAGTTCTCTAATTTCCTTGGTGTGGACTGCTTTAAGGCCTTGCTTCATTGTTAGATCAGCTGCCATCTATCGCCACCCAAGTACATTTTTTTGGACATTTTCTCCATTTTTCTGTGTTCTAATAGTAGACGCGCAGTATTAATTCAATAATATTAAAGAAGAATAAAACCTCGTCATAAATGGTAATTTTCATTGAAAAATTTGAAGACTTTTTAAAAAAGGGCGTTTAAGCGTTACTGTAAATGCGAAATTCAAAGGTCTTTTTCACAGAAATCTATTGTGTTTTCATAAAAGTTCAATTGAAGTAATTTGAGGCACTTTAAAAAAAGTACATTTGTGTAATTTTTGAAAAAACAAAAGAATACACCAAAATTAACTTTACGTCATATTAAACTCTGCAATTAACACTATCCGTTGGAAGAGTTTGAAGAAAAAATTGGAGCAATTTTTGAGAAAATGGCGTTTCTGAAAATGTGGAATTTTGAGCTCATTTTTACAAAACACTTTCGAGTTTTCGAGAAACTTTGACACTGTTTAAAGCACATGTACTCATAAATAAAATAATATATAAAGAATTGTTGCAAATGTAAATATTAAGGACGTGAGAGACAAGTCAAAATTTTTTTATAACTTTTGAAAGAGCAAAAAAAAAAGAACATTATGGCGTTTATGGTATCTGATAGATTAACAAATCTGGAGAACAAGTTTCATTTGAAAAATCTCAATCTTCAATAATGTAGTTGTACGAGGGGTTTAAAAATGGCAAACTATTGATATTTTCAGAGATAAGAGTGAACAAATTGAGAGGTAACAGTCAAAATTGGACCTATGTCATATTTATAAGGTATTTCACGTTACTCTTACAAAAACTTTCAAAAAAAAGTTAGACTCTCTGAAAATGAAATTTTTTTCATTTTTCAAGTAATGTGGCATCAAAATAAATAATTATTTCCCAAATCGCAGGAATTCAAGTCGGGTCGATCGTTCTCGGAATATTCATTCTGGAAAAAATCCTAAGATCTGTTCAAACTGTAGTGTTCACAGACGGACTGACGAACGGTCGTTTAAAGAAGCACTTTTTCAGTGTTTATTAACCACAAAATGTGGTTTCTGACCATGCTACGCATTAGATGAAATAATTTATTACTTGTAGGAGCGAGAACAAACCCTGTTTTACGGTATTAGGGAACCACAAAACGAGTTTTTCTGTCAATAAAGGGTACTTTTCACTGCAGCATTACATACCTTTCTCTGCACGAACTATTTGACTTACGTACGTAAGTACTTTACGTATATACGTAGCAAGTAAAGGAAGAAGTAAAATAAATGAAATCAATATTGTTGTTTTGCAATGTTATTATTTTTCGATTTTCGAACATACAGGGAATTAACTGAAAATGAGATTATTATAAACGTACTTGTCTCCTCTCGAGAAAAAAATTAAAGAATATATTTTGCCGCTCTTTTTGAGAAAAATCTTGCTTTTAAATTTGGCTATGTTTCACTCAAACTTATGTTCCAAAATCACAAACTTTCATTTCGGCCAGATCGATTCGTGGGTATAAATTTTGGAGAAATTGTACGGTTTAGGCGCTAGCGATGTCGACCGACAACGGACAGACAGATGTTTTGCGGTCATCCAATTTTTCGGTTCCCGAATATATAACAATAGACACCTCTCATATTGACAGGGGTACATAGTTTTCTTTCAGCTTCTACGCGCATGGAAAATTAGTGCTGTAGATTTATGTTCAGGTAGCGTTTTCCATGGAGTCTTGCCGTCACATGGCGTCATCTATAATGTAAGCAATGGCGTATTAAGGATACGAAGTCAGTTGGTATGCGCAGTGTGAGAAATCAGATATTTGCATTTTCCAGTCAAAATTAAAATTGTTTCATTGTTTTATGATTATTCCAGACTAGGTATGTAGGAAAATCAGAGACACCTTTCACATTGCCAGAGGCTACATAGTGTTCTCTCAATTAATGAATGTATGCCTTATTTTACGTGGCGAGACTCAGACCATGAGGCCTGCTCTTCCGTCTGACCACGCAAATTTCGTTAATGCAGGAATTGGAAATTAGTTTTCCGTAATTCTCGGGTATATCATGAATCCACACACACATTTCATAAGGCCGAAAGCTGCATTGTTTTCTTTCAATTATTGTGCGCACTGAACGTTAGTCATATAGATTTTTCAGTAATTGCAAAGAAAAACATTTTTGCACTATGGAATATTGCGTTCATATCAAACAGACATTCGCAGAACTTCGCACTCACATAAAATATTTGTATTCTATCCTAGAGGGCAGTTAGGCTAATGTTAGTACAGACCAAATGTCAATTGTCGAAGTCATTATTACCGGCCGAAGTGACTCAGGGCATCAAATGCTGACACTGCAGTACCTCTGATCGAGAGGACCTTGGTTCGAGTCCCGACAGATTTTCGGCACTAGCTTCTCAGCCAGGTCGGATTTAGTCGACCATCTAGAGGACAATTCTAGCGGCCCGCTGCTCCGATCGGTAGTTTTTCGTGGTTTCTCCGATCAATACCAGGCGAATTCCGGTGCAGTGCCCTACCAAACGGGCCACGGACCGCGCGCGACGTTTCCTTCCTATTTCTTATTCTATTCTCTCCCCTTACTTACACACACTTACAGTTTCATGTACAACACTACCACACATGTCGGAAGATCGGTCGGAAGGTTAGAGTTTGTTCCGACTGGGGCGGTGCCCCGCTGGTGGGAGATCTGGTTGAGGAGTACCGGGGAACCCCGTTAGCCGACGGTATGTCGGCGCCGGAGCTCTACTATCCAGAAGGGGAAGATCACCGCCACCTCTTGAGGAAAATACATGCTCTTCATTCACGGGACAAATTACCTTAGCAGTTGATGCATCCGGAATCACGAATTAATCAATCAAAATCATTATAGTTACATATAAATGAAGAACTTCCCTTGGGAAAACACTTTCATAAATTACTTTTCTTTTTCTTCTCAGATGTACAAAGCCATTCGTTAATTCTCATCATTCATTCAATCAGTTCATTGCCAATGGCTTCGTGAATCGCCTATATTCGTAAAATTGCCATTATGTATTCAAATGCTTTCCCAAGAGAGTCCATTCTCACTTATATTCATGTGCGTTTATCAGGTACCCATGATTGGTAAAAAAATTCTTATACAAAGTATATATTTACATGTCCATGGGCGGCTCGTGGATAGCATACTAGTTTTCTAATATAAATCCTGGTGGTGCTGTTGCTGGTCGAGGGGGTGAAAGTGCAAATGGTAGAAGTGGTGGTGCTGGTGGTGGTGAGAGAGGTGGGGGTGGAGGTGGTGGTGGTGGAGGTGGTGCTGAAGGAGGTGGTGGAGGTGATGGTAAAGGATTTGGTGATGGAGTTGGTGATGGAGATGGTGATGGAGAAGGTGATGGAGATGGTGATGGAGATGGTGCTGGAGTTGGAAGTGCTAGTGGTGGTGGTGGTGACACTAAAAGTGGTAGCGGTGGTGCTGTTACTGGTCGAGGGGATGAAAGGAAATGGTGGTCTTGGTGGTGCTGCTGGCGATGGAGGCGGTAAAAGAGATGGTGGTGGAGGTGGTGGTGAAGGAGGTGGTGGTGGTGGTGGAGATGGTGCTGAAGGAGGTAGTGGTAGAGGTGATGGTAAAGGATTTGGTGATGGAGTTGGTGATGGAGATGGTGATGGAGACGGTGTTGGAAGTGCTAGTGGTAGTGGCGGTGACACTAGGAGTAGTAGTGGGGGTGATGATGCGCGAGGTGGTGGTGCAGATGGTGGTAGTGGTGGTGATACTGCTGCTGGTGGAGGTGATGATGCTCATGCTAGTGGTGCCGGTAGTGGTAGAGATGGCAATGGCGGTGCGAGATCCGACTCGAACATCGGGAGCGAGAGAAGAGGCCAGGGCAGTGTCGAGCAAGGCGTGGCGCGCAGGAAGGGGGGGGCGGCGGTGGCGGCGGAGGAGGAGGAGGCAGCGCGTCGGCTGCCTATTGTGAAGCTCCGCTTTCGCTGCGACTGGCGCCGCCGCCGCCGCCGCCTCCGCTTTTTCTGTCTATTAATCTCTCGTCTGCCGCGCCGCGCCGCGCCGCTCTGTACCGGAAGGGAAGAGGCTGGCCGCCCCGCCGGAGTCGTGATCGGCAGCCCGCGCTGCGAAGGAGCCCCGCGAAGCGCCTGCCGGCAGGGCGCGCCACGCGCTCTCCGCCCCTCGCACCCAATGCGGAATTGCAGGCGGTGACCCCCTGCCATTACATGGGCGCTGCCTCTCGACGCCTAGAAGATGCATTTGGCGGGGCTCCGGAGCGGAGGTAAACGACCTTATGAAGCCTGAGGGGAAACATTTTACGAAATCAGCTCATAGAGGACCGCAGCGATAATACACGAATCTCAACATTGCCAGAAATGCCAGGAAATTTATAAAAAATATTATATGTATTTTGAATTTTTCTCTGTTAATTTTTTGGTGCGAATCGTTCCGACCGTTTCTCCTGAAAGGAGTGACGCTCCTCAGAAGCTTTGCTGATTCTTCGATGTAATGTTCAACCACTCCCACATTTAAAGCAAATAACTTCCACATTTATTACTACAGCGCAAACATTGCTGAACTCGCACTTTACACTAGTATATTTCTCCAAAGGAATTGTCTGCCATGGCCTGAAGAATGGTCGAATCAGATGGCGTCTCGTTTTCCATGGTAGATCATCATGCAAAACATCACAGTCGTCCAGGCGCCTGTAGATCATTGGCATGTTAATGACCGTTCCTATTAGTCAACGTTTTATTACAAAGACGAAACTACGTCTTTGATCGTTCTCTAAAGAAATGTAGAAGGGAGCACATCAGCCCCATCAAACTTAGGGATCTAAAATGACTGCCCTTGTGCAGCACCAGTACCCAAAGAAAACATATATAGTAAGGGTATCCGTATAGTATACATAAGTAAGGGCTCCGATACCTTTGCATGCAGTCGTCAAGAAATAACTGACTTCGACTGATCTGTTTCAAGGAAAACAAATCTCGTAAGACCGTGTTTTTGGTAGAGATGGCACGAATTTGTACCGATTTTGCATTTCTTTCTAAAGGATCACGGTCCTTCTCTTTTTGCGTATGTTGCTATCCATCTTGCGAATGTTGTATTTACTAGTTGCCTTACGTGTGTTCTTATAGAAAATTAATTATTTACTCAAAAAGCATATTATGGATGAATTCGTTCAAGAAAAAATTTAGGGATCTAAAAATGCCTATTCTTGTGTAGCAGCAATACCCAAAGAAAACATATTATGAAACCCACTCTGTCGAGAGAGAAGTAGGGGCTCCGATACCTTAGCATGCGGTCATCAGGAAATATCGTAAGATGATCAAGAACAAGACGGAATTGTGGACAGTAAAGAATTGGAGAATATTGACTACAATCTTGTAAGAAATATCAGGTAACTATCAATCGTGAATTGTGCATTTAAATTCAGAAGAAGAGAGGAAGTTGTCCCTAAGAGATTCCGAAGTCGCTTCACTCATGATTGATCAACTCACTCTTCAAAAGCACAGTTAATTTATGTGCGAAAGATCTAATCGGATGGACGTGTATTAATATGCCCAGAATATGATACAACCAGACATAAACTTAAGTTCAAGACACAGTTAGTGAGAGTGACATTTGTACAAACATTTTAAATTTTATTTGTAATGAATTTTTGATTCGGGGAGCGTTATTAATCTTGAGAGGTTAATGCGGCCATATGAATGAACTACTTTCTTCCTTCCTTCCCTCCCTCCCTCCCTCTCTCATTATATTATTATGAAAACATAGAGCGCATATAAAGGCTGAAGAAATGCATTCTTGAAAAAGCGCTGGGTGCTACGGAGCTCTTGCGTTCCTTAGTGGAGCAGTTGTTAGCACGCGCTCTATACGTGCCGCAGCTGCAGCCGCAACTTCCGCGTGCCCCGAATTAAACGAGCCACCAAAGCGTGCAACCCAAGGAGACCACTCTGTGCCAATGATAGCAGTTTTAGAGTGAGAGAGGGCACAAGAAGGGTCACGTTTACTGGCGTGAATAATGGCTGGCCGTTTCTTATAGCCTGGGCGCGCAGACCCGCAAATATGAACCCGATGTGAAGTAAGAACGTGGTAGGCAGACGTTTTGCGGACTCGAATTCACACAGTGCGCCTATCTTCTTTCGATTTTTACGTTCCACTGCGAAGATAATTTTTGTTGTTTTCAAACTTTTAAATATATTAAAAACAGATATTTTCAATGTTTTTGATGTGTAAATTAAGAAAAAAAGAGTTTTTACGGAATATATAAATCGCATTAATTCTTTATAATTTTAGGTATCTAGAAATGTTTTATAGTTTGATAACACTTAGTTGAATTTTAGAGGAATGATTTATGCACAATATGAAAGTAAAATCCTTTTATTCTGTCGGAATTATTGAACTATGCACATTCGGTTCTAGAAACTCAAGATTCGTCAACCATTAACAATATTTCTTAATTTTTTGACATATATTTTGTTATGAATGGGAAACTTTCTGAAGATTTTGAGAGATGTTAGGAAAAAATCCTGATTTAGTGGAAGAAGATGGAATTATGCAACATAAACGGACAACGAAGTATTAACGAAAGAATAAAAATGGATTAAAGTTAACGTACAAAAAATTCGGCTGAGTGTAGCACCTTTAGAAACACATTTTTTAATGTGTGGAATTTGAAACCTGTACGTTTCTTTTTAAATAAATGAAAAACCGCTAAAAAGTTGATTTCATTTATTCCTGATACTTACGTCTTTAATTCCTAAAATATTAAAAATATGAATGAAAGCTCTAAAATTTAGTTAAATATTCGATTCTTCAATATTTGGCCAAGAAATTATCACCACATATACAACTTCTTCTGCATATTACTGATAAAGATATTTAACTAGTACTCTCATCAATATATATATTAGTACAGACTCTTATTGTTAACAAAGATTTAATATATTTGTTGAAACGAAAAGAAGTCCTCCCTATTTCTGCAGAAGGGTTTATTCCCACAGGAGATGCATGAGAATCAAATTACCCACAATTTTATGAATAATATCAGCAACTTTTTTCTAATTAGTGAATGTATACTTTTAATATAGAAAAAGAACAAGTTTTGATAATAAGACTACAATGTAGAACCTTCTATTGGTCTATTTGTCACACAGAAATCTGTGTGATGTGTGTGCATTAATAAGGATTGCCGGGGACGGCACTGTCTTTTCCATCGAACGTCTTGTGCCTGAATAATTTTTCGTTGCCACCAAGTTCCGGGTCCCCCCTCATTCTGCATCGATGGCCTCCTTCCTCTCTTCTGTTTCAATCATTGTTCTCTTCTCCTAAATCCACCACCGCAGACTCTTTCGATGTCTACCGGAGATGCAAGTTATTCGCCACCGTCTTTGCAGGAAACATCGCTTCCTCCACCGCTGGCGCCCTCGTCGTCGTCGTCGACCTCGCTATCGAAAGCTGCCGCTCATTACCGGAGGTCGTCGCCATAATCGATTCAATTCAATTTCGATCCGGATTGCGTGGTGATGGCCATCTCACGATCTCCTCAGGATGCACCTCCGCCTGCGATTCGTGCCCTCGCCCCGCTACTCCCTCTCAGAACAACTGCCGCATTGCCCTTCGCCACTCCACAACTGCTTCCCTGACCCACAATTTTTATTTTTGAAAGACGTTGGAAAAGTCTGACCTGTAGCCGTGCATTGTACTGTTGTATTTTCTTTGTGTTTGAAGGAGTCATAAAGATATGTTTGTAAAACTCTGTGGTTGCTAGAAGGAATGATGGAAACTGAAAGTTGTTGAACGATTAGAACGTTGCAGATAAGTGTGGGATATTGAGATACTGAACTACAGTAAACATAAATTTATTTTGAATATCATTATTTCCACTGAAAACACATTGAAATATTCGCCTTCCCAAAAATTGATGACGTAACTACTTCCAATATAAGTGGGAACAGAACTAATATGTCGACAATGCCTCCACGGTTTCCACTTCTACTTGTACAAACAAAGAGTATAGTATTATTCCCACCTTGACCTTCAGCCAAGCATAAAAATATATGGATACTTTAACATTGACAATACCGCAATATTTAGAACCCAGTACGTGAGCCTATTTCATTAAGTGGACATAGATATTGACTTTTATAAAAAAATATGTGCTTCCTTTGAGTTTTCCTCTCTTCGTATTTTTTCATATGATTTGGAATAATGGTAGGCATCGTTGTCAGCAGAGCATACATCATTCGTCTATAAGACAGAAAATGTTAATACACTACACAAAATATTTAAATGTGAAAACAGAAGAAACATTTAATTCTAGACTTAGATCCATGCAAACTTTATGCACTTTGCAAAATCATGTCTTGAAAAGTGAAAATAACTTCTTGTTGGAACCCAACTCCGAACGACCAGATTCTGCTCTATGCAATAAAGGCCCGATGCAGTGCGTGGATAATTATTTAAATATTGCTAGGTATTTAATATCAACAACGAAAATAGATTGAGGTTAAATGATCAGAATATCAAGTTGTTAATCTAATTTTACTTGTATTTTTGAAATTCTGCACGTTACTGAGCTATCACGCTACAGAGTATGGAACGCCAAGTAGTGGTAAATCTGCAAGAATGTAAAAGGTTTAGAAAGGTCTCATTTTGAAGAATTCGTCTTAGAAAACACTAGATGAACCCCAGTTATCCCCCGCATGCTTCCTTGAATGTTACCTCTTGAGTTCCCCTATATACCTGGCGCGGTCCCCAGGAGAATGTTGTTCTACGAAACTTGTTGCGGAGTCGGAACAACATTCACCATCCTCACAATAGCGATCTCTCTCTCTCTCTCTCTCTCTCTCTCTCTCTCTCTCTCTCTCTCTCTCTCTCTCTCTCTCTCTCCCTCTCTCCCTCTCTCCCTCTCTCCCTCTCTCTCTCTCTCTCCACTTTTTCATGTGTTAATTTGCCTTTGAATCTACCCCCCCTTCATGCACCGTACCCTCTTGGACACGTTTCGTTACAACTTGCACTGACACGCGTTCCTTCCCTACTTCGTTATCACCCTTTCCCATAATTTTCCTTAGCGTTTATGTATCTCCCCACTATTGCACCGTCCCAACCTGAGATCACAAAGAATGACCAAAATAGTATATTTTGATCGTAATGGTACACCCCATCCCCTCCCTGACACATTCCACTTCCAATCACGGGCAAATTCTGGCCCCCACCTGCGTATCTTTTAATGCACATTTCATCACAAGACTATTCTCAGACAACCTCTTGCTCTGGAAAGCTACATTTCCTTTGGCGCTAAACACTTCTCAACTGGGAGTGCTCGGCTATATTCCTGGACGCTTAGGCTTCCGCGACTGGAGTCAGTATCTTCTTGGCTGTCCGGGAGACATCTCCGCGTCCTAGGCATAGATGCCAATGTTTCGGCCGTCTTGCTGCAACTTTACTCGCACTTCGCCTGAGGAAAGCCGCCGCATGACAACTGAAATGTTGCCATCTAAGCCTTGGATGATAGGGTAAAAAATTGTTATATTGGTTAAAATACTTTGGGACAGCTAGGAACGTAAAAAATTACTTTTTGACAGCAAATCAAGCTCAGCGACCCCAAAAACGTGAGTATACCAAGTTTCACAATTTTACAAAGAAATTTCTAAAAGTGAAGTTCAAATGTGTATTATTGCCAGAAAAGCGCATTTAAAACCCGTGTTAAATTTCAACTGCTTACCGGTACGGGTTATTTTGCTTGAAAAAATCTGAAACACTTCAGGGCTCATTTTTTGACATTTTAATTATTTTCCAGGTGGACGTCGATAGTATTACACCTTTCTCAAAATAAGAGCCACCCTGTTGGACGTTGCGTCCCCCGTACAGCCAGTAGACTGTTCCCACCGATATCTCCTACAGCGCCAGAGCGCGACGCGGAACTACGCGGCGCCGCGGCGTCGCGACGGTCCCGGAAGGGCGACGACGGGCGTCGCCAGCGCCGGCGCGAGCGCGGGCGTCGCGCCGCCCCGCCGCCAAGGGCGCCGTTGCGCCACGCGCCACAGGGCGGCGATCGAACGGACGCGACCGGAGACCTCGCCGCGGGAGGGCGCCACTGACAGGGCGTTCCTCAAGGCTCTCCATCGGGACCTAAATGATTGGCTTGCTCAACCCTCGTGTATGGATCCTAATCGCTTCCTAGTGTATGATCAGGAGATCCGTGAGGTACTTTCCCGGATGCCTTTGTTTGTTTGGTTTTCCTAGAGATGAAGGGGAACACGATTTTTACCTCCAGGAAAGTAGAGTGCGCAACATACTCAATTTTATACGTAGAATACCAATATCACGATACAAACGTCATACCATGTCATAGTTTTTAAATATACCATACCTTTATAACGTATCACACAGTATTTGGCTATTAATGCAAATATATTTAAATTACACTTGTTTTATACTCTGTAGAATCAATGTGCATAAAATCTATTTGAAAATGAAATATTTCTTCAGTTCATTAATGCCACTTTCATGGGATATCAACAAAAATAAGCTTTAGTTTTTTTTTACCTTCTGTATTCGACGATTGCCATCTTTATTCTCGTGTCTGGTAGTCGTGCTCAATTACGTCTAGATCTTAGTGAACTTAGTGCATGTCACGTGCATCCTCATACTTCCTACTAAGTAACAGTCACCGAAACGAATTATTTTAGCCCCTTACCTTATCGCATGTATACAATAGGGTGTCCCTTATTTTCCGACTTTGAAATTTTTGAACGCTCCCCTCCAATTTTGTTCGAATGACCTTACAACGCCTATACAACATTTTGTTGAGATCGGAGCATTCTAACCCGTGCCGACTTGAGCGCGAACTCGCATGACAGACAAGTTCAACCTACCACCCACCGCTGAGTCAGCCCCGAGACTAACAGTAAAAGAATTTTTAATATATCGTGTCACACCTGTTTGTAGGTCGCTAATCTAACATAATGTCATACGTTAGTGTAATAGGCACTGCCGAGAAACGTTGTTTTTAATAGGAGATAATATTAATTATTTGTATAAAACATCCAATAACTGGACATAATTTACCACCAAATAAACAAGCGCTTGATGTATTATTTTATAACGTGCCAGAAATAAAATTAACAGTTAGTGCAAGTACTACACTTATGGTTCGTAAGTGCATGATATTTTGGGATAAAACAAACATTTCGACAAGAGCTAATCAGTATTGTTCGCAAAAAACTTTTTAACTTTTATTCGGAGTGAAGAAAATTACCAAACCAAAAACGCAAGCAAGTGTGAAGCTATTTTTAAGCATCGTAAAGAAAAAATTACAAATAATTTTAAAAATCTCTTTGATATTGTACATCCGAATGCTATACAAATTATTAGGCCGATGTTGGAAGAAGAGAGGATGTTTTTACTTCGGCCCAGAGAGCCAGAACTTAAAAGCTAACTTGCACGAGTAGACCTAAATCTCGCGGATAGAGAAGAAAAGGCCAGACAAAGAGTTTTACAAGAAGAGAAAAGGAAAGAGAAACATCAACGTGAAGTGCCTACATCTTCTGCTGTAACTCCTTCGTCGTCTGAAGATTCAGTTAACGAACTTCCAAGTTCAGACGAAATCAACATTGGTGAATTTTCGAGAGTATATCAATACAGAATGCTGCAAAGGGTGACACCAAAAATTTCACTATCCCTAAACTAATGGTTTCGTTAGATATCAGCTAATAAGATATTCTGCAGAGGCATTTGGTCACAATACCCCAAAGAACTCTCTATTAATAAATCTTCTATTGAGTACAGTCAACAGCTCATCGGGTTTCCAAAATTGCGAAATTCTTCTGGTAAAGAGCACACTATGCTGTTTGGCTTGTGTTAACGCCCTGGAGTATCGAAAACAATGTACAAATTCATTGCTGTGACACAACTGCATCAAACACTTGACGTTTTCAAGGAGCATCTACCTTTCTTTAAAAAAATCTGGACAGGGTTTTGTTCTTTTCGTGCCGTCATCACATATTCAAACTTATTTTACAGCGCGTGTTTGAATGTAAAATATGTGATGAAATCTTCCAAAATATCTCTCTTTTTATCGAAACTGTTTATGTCAAAACGAGGCTTCAGTGCACTGCACCTAAAATCACATGAAGGGATAGATTTCACAATTTTAAAAGCAGCTCTAAAAACATTAGACACCGTTTGTGGTCTTTATTAGATCTGTTATGTAGCTCTTTGATGATGAAGACATACAAATCAAAATCAAAATGGTAGCAAATTTAGCCACAGAGTATCTAGTCATGGAAGAGTGATATACTCTTTTCTGTTGAGAATTGGGTGGAGAATAACATTGTAAGCGCAATTGTATCTCGATAACCGTTCTTTAATGATTAATTTGTTAATATACAATACACATCATTATCCAATTTAATCTTTATTTCATTGAAAACAATATCAGACTTTGTATCAACCAAAAGCAGTTATCAATTCTCTTGCCTGAAAATGGATACTAGTTTTATTCAAGAATGTCTTTCGACCTGAAAAAGCGACTCTTCATATTTAGAAGCACAAAAATTATTTATAAAGTTAAAAGCTGTGAATAACTGCGCTGAAATGACAATTAAATTAATGCAAGATTTGCAAGCACTACTGACTGTAGATGAGCGAAACAATTTATGCTGTGTTGTTCAAAAACATCGTTCACTGTACCCATACCGCAAGAAAGAAACACTGAAAAAAGTACTCACATGAAAAGTAATAACCACAACACAGTCTAAAGAGTGAAAATTAATTAAATTGTAATATAAAATTATGTATTAAACATGTATCAGTAATTTTACAATGACTTAACACAGCAAAACCAATTATATCTAACATTCAAATTTCGCGCTCAAGTCGGCACGGGTTAATATGGACCTATTGAGATGAAATTTCATTTTTCAGTAAATTTTACCCAATGCAAAATAATTAGGGGTGAGCCCAAAAAAATTAGGAAAAAGATTTTACAAGTGTCCCCTATTGGGGTGGAAGATTCTGAATCAGTCGTTTGATCCAAAAATTAAATGTATTATCTATTCAACGTCTCAATGTATAAAACAATTTTTATTGCACAATTTTTAGATATAGTAGATGAACATTTAAAAAATTAACATTACCTAACTAATTTTAATCTAGATTACTCAGAACAATGATATAAATCCATCTCAATTAGGCTACTCATAAACTATCGAATGTCGTGAATGGAGTGATGGGGAAGAACGGTGAAAGATAATTAGAAAATATTAAATTTAGTTTAGGTAAGAAAATAGGGCTATGAGGATTTGAATTTATGTTTGGGAAATTTGGATAGCACATTGAGGATACCAGCGAGAGTATTTGATGGACGTATTGTAATGATTTGCAACAACCCCAGAACGCGCAGATCCCGAAAGCGAAATTTTATTTCATCCGATAGACATTAAACTACAGAAGAAACAATAGACGACGACGACGCGGACATATAATTTTCAGAAATTAGCGGAAAACGCGAAAATCGTGAAAGGGTAATATAAACAATGGTCAGAACAGAACTTCAGGAAACATTTAAAGCGAAAATCAGGAAAATCGAACCTCGAGTTAAGAAGATACAAGAAACGGTACAAATTGCATGCAGAACGCTTAGAAACGTAGAAAATGGAACCCATTGTTGTGATAGCAAAAGTATGAAAGAAACCAGTTTTCATAAATATCTCGAGAACGCCTAGATGAAATGACTTCAAACTTTCTGGAATTGTAGAGTATTATATTAGGATCACGACAAAATTAGCCACGGCACGGGAAAATTAACACAGAAGCGAGATAAATTTAATATTAGGATTTATTACGTGAGGGATTAGTAAAAACTAACGACGCACCGCCTGACGTAGTGGAGTGACGTCATCATGGATAAATAACACGGAAATATTTATTTTAAAGAAAGAAAAAGAAGGGGAAGAAATATAACGATGTGACATTTCTTAATTGCAGAATAGACGATTTATGAAACCAGTAATGAAACGCAAGACGCCCGTAAAACGTAGAACTATGAACATATTACGATATGTTTTTGCAGTGATGGGCAAGTGTTTTAGAAAAAGTTTCCAGAGCTTCTGGACCAACAATGTCAAAGAGAGGATAGGGCAGTGTGAGTTGAACCCTCGCGGCGTACGCATCGTCCGTTTCAGTATGATAGGAAATTCGAAATTTTGATGTAACTAGTTTTGTGAAAGTTTATGCGGGAACACTATCAATTAGATGAAGTTTAAATTATCTGCGAACAATTTAGTGGACTAAATTGCAAAAACGGGAATTCGTGTAAGTTAGGACGCGAAAACGATCGAACATTTTTATGAAACTTGAAGAGTTCGTGCGAGGTGCATCGTATAGTTTTGAACGGGGACTTTGATGGTGATTCATGGATTTCAAGAACTGGTAGTGGCTGCTTGGATGGAGTTGGGTACACGAGCTGTGTACCAAAACATTGGTCGACAATGGGCGATGGCAGTGTGTGTCGCCGCATATGAGCAGCACCAGGAAAGTCGCATGAACAAATATACATCTATATTTTCATTTGAAAAGTAAAGAGGGGGAATGAATTTTGAAGATTCTGTCGAAAACCAAGTTGTGTTGATTAAGTTAAGAGTAATAACAGTATAAAGTCACGACAGAATACGCATTCCGGTGTGAATGTTTACTTTGTTTATGTTTTTAAGTGTGAATGAATGGTTTTGTATTTGTTTATGTTTCAAATCCAGGGCATTTATGCCATTGTGTAAAATTTTGCATGCCATAACAGGGGCAATTTATATAAAAGGGTGCCAAATAGCTGCCTTGACAGCTGGTTAATTGAAAAAAAAGGGGGGGCAAATAAATGAATGAACGCTCATTGCGGTTCATGTATACCTGGATTATGAGTATTGTTTTGTATTTAGCTAGAAACTGACCCAGGCACGAGCGTGCAGGTATCCCGTTTCAATTCCGTATGGATTGATCACAGTAGTCACGCCCAGGTAAAGCTCTATTTGTATATGCTAGCTGAGGCACGGGCAACAGGTGAGTGAGGATCTTGTTTTGTCAAAGAATGTCAACGAAATCAGGCGCTCCACCAAACGAAGAAGATTCTACGAAGTGTAGGATTATGATAGGAAAATAGTGAGAGCTAGGGCACCATAGTGTTTGAGACCAAGAACGGAAAGTGGTGCGTAGATGAATGGAGCAGGTGGGACGGATATAGAAAGAGGTAGAAACATTACAGTGGCTCCCAAACGTGTTTGCGTGAATTGAATAATGGGAGTTTGATAGAGAAAAACATTACAGTGGCGCCCAAAACATGGGGGCGTGAATACGGGAGAAAATAGGGCGGGAGGGAGGGAGGAACGATTACAGTATAGAATTACTTACTTTTCTGGCAAATGTGCAATCGGATATCTGATTGCAATTCATGCAATTAGATGCAAAATTAGATGCAATCAAGTATCTGATTCATATCTAATTCATATCTATAAAGCTGTAAATTATGTTGGGCGAGTAGTCTGGAATTCAGGAAAATATTTTTGTACAAAATTATTCTTTTCAAATTTAGAAACTCTCAGTAATTGGAGGTCAGTGGCATTATTCCATGTGAAAGTATATTACAAGGGGGAATGGCGTTTTTTTTTAAAGAGGAAGGAGTTGACTTTGTTTAAGAAATGTTTCTCAAATATTTGACTGAAAGTATGAGGCTTATCGGCTTGTATTCAGCGGGATGTTTTGAGATTTATTGGATTTTAATACGGGGGATGGGGTATGAATGCTTCCAGTTATAAGAAAAGTAGTCGGATTTTCAACAGCTGTTGTATAAGACTGATGGGTAACATAAACGTCGATTTGTCCATTGGTACATGAGATTTAATAAAGAAAAATGCCGTGAAATTATTTGTGTCTAAAGTGGTACGAGACAAGAGTTTTGAAGGAAGTTAAGCATGAGAGGCGTATAGAATCAATGTTAAATTTATTTTATTTTAAAATGGAATTAAATAGCGACTTTAAAACGTATACTCGTACTTTTCCTAAGTATAACTTTATTCTCGCCAGGACTAACGACCGATTAAGGCTTTTTGAGATAAATATATACGCACTTCTCATATCAGCATTGTACCATTCCTCCGTGTCAGAGTTTTTATTTTGTTCTTTCTATTATTATTATTATTATTATTATTATTATTATTATTATTATTATTATTATTATTATTATTATTATTATTATTATTATTATTATTATTTTTACTGAGGCAGATAGATGGCTTTTCAAGTAGGTTTGGATCATACAGGATCAATCTTAAGTAGATTTCAGGAATTAAGACTTTTGTATTCTATATATTTATTATCAACTCAACGTTTCGTACGTTTAGCATGAGCCTTTTCAAGAGCATCACAGATATTGAACAAAATGTTGACAATAGGATAAACAATACATTTTTACATAATAAAAACAAAGGAATACAGAAATATTATGTTAATTACGTTTACCAATCTTACTGTTCCCTATACATTGCCCTAAATTTCAATCTTTGCACTTCCATTCCTTTACATGTCTAATCTTGTGCAGCATGCAACAACTAACGCATGAGTTATTTTAACCACTAAGTTGGACGCCATCTTCACCGAATTAAGAAAATGTTCATCATGTTATTTGTTACACACTCGTATAATCACCAAATTGTATGTAGGGATCTTAATAACCTCTCAAGCATATTGATAAAAAAATTTGAAGTCTTTCTTTTTTTTCTGCACTTGTGAAATAAATTGCTACGATAACCATTGAAATAGAGCTACTGGAAAAGAAGAAGAGTGGATATATTTGGAAATACCAAAGATTGTCTTGAGGAACAATTGACAAGTAATCCTGGTACTTCTATTTTTATATTCGTCACTTTCAAAAACGAACAAAACACAGTATTATTTTATGTAATCATTAACTCGGTTACAGTTCGTCTATGACATGCGACAAGCACCAATGCTCCCTTATCAAAACCGTAAAAATTGCGACAGTTAAATCTACTGTAATAATCAATCTCACGAAACCCATAAGAAGTAGAGAAGAAAGGTGTTGCCAAAATTCAGATTTTGAAACTACAAAATTTTTAAACCATATAAAACATAGAATTAACATATATTAAGGAAATCTGTGAGAAATATTGTAAAGCATTACCACAAGGCAGCATAGCGAGATAAAACGAAGAATAGACAAATGGAATTAATGGAGGCAGGGATTGCGATTCGCTTCGTAAGCCCAGGAAGTATCAAACCAAGAAATCATGAAAGACATCTGAAAGCAACATGACAGCAGGAAAATTAGAGAACTAACAACCTCGCTGGATGTGCACAGGAAGTCCAACTGCACACCTTTCTACATTTTCCACTCCATAAATTTCCTCGCGCTCGGCTAATGGGCCCGGAGCAAAGCCGCATTCCCGGAGTCGCGTGGTCAGTGTACATGTTACTCCGGGCACCAACAAGTGGTCGCGTGCCCAGCCGCCCGCGCGTGCGCTCTCGCCCTCGCCCTCGCCCTTGCCCTCGCCTCGCCGACGCCCCGCGTCCCGCGCGCCCGTGCCCGCGCCCAGCCGAGGCCTTAACCGATTTGGCCAAAACGGGCGAGGGTCGCGGGCGCAGGCAGTCGCCCCACCTGCTCCGCTCGGCCCGCCCCGCCCACCCCGCCCGCCACGCACGCTCCGGCAGATAATCGCCCGCCTGGTTCCCTCGATTCCCGCTCCACCCCGCCTCCACTCCTCTCCCCCCCCTGCGCCCACCCACTGCCGTGCGAACCGCCTGCGTGTTTGCTTTGCCCTTCGTCGCCACTCCTATTCTTGCACACCGCTCGCTTTTTATGGTGGTGGCACCGGTTGCAATGGATCACCACCGGCAGAATTGCCAATACCTCTGCCGTGTTGCTGAGCGGGAAATCCTAGGGTTCGAATCCCAACGGTGGCGGATTTTCGACACTTGCTTGATAGCTAAGTCGAATTCAGCCGCTATATACAGGAGGCCAAAGAATAGCCAACGGCTTGTCTGATCGGTAGCTTTCCGTGGTTTCTTCGAACAATATCAGGCGAATGTCGAAGCAATAACCTAAAGAATGCGCCACGGACCGCGCACCTTCCTCATTCTTGCCTCTCTCGAACCCACAGCCTTAAGCTCCTTTTACTGAAATGCTCTTGAAGTTCGGGGCCGAGGTAGGTATTACTACGAGTACATACATTCTCCTCTTCGTAATACGCAGTTTCTTTCAATTGATTCTGTAGTCGAAAAAAATTATAATCTTTTCACGAAATATTTCAACTATTCTCATATCATTTGCTTCAGCTACTAATTGATAATCTTATCAAACAGTTTTCATTAATGTTCCTTCATGTGCAACGTGATACTGAGCTAAACTCAGAGGGGAAAAATTAACGAAATTTGCTGCGAAACAGTGATTATAGGTTCAAATCAGTTTCCAAATGGCAAAACACTGCCACACTTCATTCTTCCCTATCGACCTACACCAGTCGTCTCCCGCTGCGCTGTTCCCAATCCCCACCTGTCTCGGCGCTCATTCCCTCGCCCACCTCGCGTGCGACGCCCACCCCGTCCGCCGGCGTCGACCTCTCCGCAGTCCCCGCCCCGTCCCACCTTGTCCCGCCCCGTCCTGCCCCGCCCACGCGCGCCCGCCGCCTAATTAGAGCTCCAGCACCGCGATATCCGCGCAGATAACGAACCCGCCGAAGAACAAACGAACTGCCCCGAGACCTCCGCCCCGTACTCCTACCGTTCCCCAGCCCTCCCACCGCCCCGTCCCCTCTCCGTCCCACCACGCTTGCCCCACAGACACCGCGGGGGTGAAGGATGATGGCCTCGATAATATGGTCCGAAACAATATCGCAGTGCTCCACAAATGACGTGGCTATGACTCGTGGTTTCGTGTTGCACCGTCTCAAAGCCAAGTGTGGGTATTGGATTACAGTGCGTAATTTTGTTGAAAATTAGTGACAGGGTCTGAGAAAAGAAGGAAAATAGCAGGGATATTTTTCTAGAATTTTATTTGCAGAATTGATTTAAATAAGTCAATTGATTGATTGATTGATTTTTTCGTGTTTCCTGGCGCGTCAACTGCTTCGGTCATTAGTCCCGTTAGTGTAGTGCATGTTTTTCTCGGGAGATGGCGGTGAACTTCCCCCGCTGGATGGCGATATCCGGCGCCGACCTACCGTCGGCTAGTGGGGTTTCTCCCTAACCAGGACTCTCCCACCAACGGGGCACCGCCCCAGTCGGGACAAGCTCTAAGCTCCCGACCGGTCTCCCGGAATATGTGGTAGTGTAGTGCATGTTAGTGTAAGTGTGTGTGCAAGGGGAGAGGATAGGACAAGGAAGAGGAAGGACAGATCGCGCGCGGTCCGTGGCACGTTTGGTAGGGTACTGCTCCGGCATTCGCCTGGTGTTGATCGGGGAAACCACGGAAAACTACCGATCAGAGCAGCCGGCCGCTAGAATTCTTCTCCTGACAGCAGCTGAATTCGACCTAGCTGAAAAGCCAGTGTCGAATATCCTGCCGCCGTTAGGACTCTTAAATAAATCGAAATTCAAATCTAAAAATACAGAAATATCTAGAATAATACATATGTCATTTGTAAATTTGACCCTATACAAAATCATTATGAAGAAGTCTTGATTTGTGCAAAACGTTTTAGTAATGTTTATTTCATTCCTTGAAGTATTTTTGAAATTGATGTTTATTGTAGCGTTAATCTTCATCTACTTAGTTTATTTACAAAACAATCTTTCAAAATCAAAATTAATATATTTCTGTCCTATAAAAAATTTTCAAACGATAATCCGACATTTAGAAAAAAATAAATCTAATGAACGTAGGCGCCAATGCAACCCGCAATACGCTAACGGTTAGTCGTGATAATAATCACATACAACGCGAAAACTGTGCGTTCTGGCGCCCCTCCGATTAACATTGACAAGAAGCGGATCGGGTCAGTTATTTTATAATTTATTAAAGAAAAACGGCAATTTCCTCCATAAACCTCTTGAAGAAATGTACTACATTTCATTAAACATTGGTGGTATATCAGGATACTGCACCTGCTAGGGTGATTCTAAAGGAAAAAAGTGTTTGTTCGATTTCTATTAAACTTTTGAATAAAGTCGTTTGAATGTGGTATGCGAGTTTGCCAACGTGATGCATTTAGGTGGAAAATGGAAATCACTTCACAGAAATCAGAGAAGATGCGACGAAAATAGACGAGTGGAGCGTTCACACACCCTCTGCACGCGCCTGCGTGCCGGCACGACGGCTGTTCTGGATCATTCTTCGTCACGACACTTTCCACGAAGATTACGGGTTAGCCGCCGTCATCTTGTTCACCGTAACAGTATCCACACCTGCTTCGATGTCGACACCACTTGCGGCATTCTCTCTTTATGTCGTCCCTGGCGACGGTGGCTGGGGCAGCGCGAATGCGACAAGGGTGGTGAAATCTACGATGCCTCTGGTGCATTTGCGTCTAGATACAAGGCCGGCCTCCGGCTACTAACCAGCGCTCGTGCACATTGAACAGCAGTACTGGTCGCCAGTAGCACTCTGCACCACAAGTTATTAACTGATTAACGAACATATTATTTGATGTATCATTATTTACTTATTACAGCCATTCTAAACAAACATTTCATTATTATTATTATTATTATTATTATTATTATTATTATTATTATTATTATTATTATTATTATTACTCTAGCAGTCCAAAAAACGTTGAGGTTTTTCCTCAAGACGCTATTTTTCCGTACAAATTCACAAGAACTTGAATGAAGAAATATTTGTGCCTAAGTTTTATATTTGTAAATTTTTTAGCGGTTTTGGGTTTTAAGAAATCTTGGTAAGTTCTGGTGATGACTTCCCTTTTCTTGAGCTCTTCTTATACTCTTTCAATAAAGACTAAAATTTTTTATGACGATCTTTAGAATACCCTGTAATACGACTTTCTGCATAGTTTTAAAGTGTTTATTGTTATTATTATTATTGTTATTATTACTATTATTGTTATTATTATTATTATTTTACTCATACGTGTCTGTATCAATGAACAAACATTATACTTTTATCACTTAATACTGAACACACCACATAGACATAGAAAGATTCTGTATGTGAGGGAGAGTCCGTTACTCCTGATTTAATTTGCCGTTGCTGCGTTCAAAGTCAATGGTAAATTACTAACAAACTGATTATTCAAGCAAGTCCAGAGAGCACCTTTCCATTCCGCGCTGAGCCAGCGACCAGTTCACATCGTGCTCCGCACAGCTCAGAACGTCTCAATTTGACTCAGTGCAGTTGACCAAGTATCAGTGACTTTAACATTGTGTATCGTATAGATAATTAAACTTACAAGTGCAGCGAACCGAGCTAAAGTCGTGCTATTAATTTTTCAATATTAATAGCAGTTTTCAACCACCAAGCCCTGACCTAGGTCAGAGCATAGCGGGAGCCATGGAGCTCCTGTACAACACAGCCGATATGGACATCACCTACGAGCAACTCGGGGATCAACACATCCTCGCAGATTCACCAGGCAGCTCCTTCAATCATATCAATGGAACCACCCAGAACCTGCAGGCAACAAACCTCGAACATGGAAACGGTACTCCAGCCGCCGACCCACCACAAGGCTCCAGTAAGGTCAGTCAAACCAACGCGGCCAGCGGCCTGCCCCGCGGCCAAGGAAGCCACGACCCCGCCAACATCCACGGCAGTGATAAGACCAGTAACAGTGTAAAAAGAGGTCACGGTGACAGTACCCCCCTAGGCGGCCCATCAAAAAAACAACCCAGCAGCAGTGAATATAATGTGCCTATTAGTAATAGATATGCTCCTCTTGAAGAAAATAGTGACCGTGACAAAAGATTCAACTACCTGGACGACGACGAAACACACGAAGTCGAGAACATAAAAATTCCCCCCATATTTGTGAAAGACATTCCGAACATTAATCACTTCAACAAAGAGATTAAAAAGCAAATTACCACTCAATTCACCTCTGACATGGCAAACAACAAAATTAAGCTATCTTTCAAGTACATAGCGGACTTTAGAAAGGCCATCAAATATCTCTTAAGCACAGCCAGACAATTCCATACCTATAAGGATCCCTTAAACAAGAAATTCTCAGTAGTTTTTAAAAACATTCACCAATCAGTAACTCAGAAAGAGGTATACGAAGATTTGTACCCAAAATATCCTTCACTGATTAGTGTCACAAGACTATACAAAGACAATATCCCCATTCCGGTTATTGCAGCAGAGTTCGACGGGCATCAAAGTATTGAGGAAGTGTTAAAAATTAATGCAATATGTAATCTGTGTGTCAAAACTGAAAAAAGACGTAAAACAAATGTGCCAATACAATGTTTAAGATGTCTGGACTTCGGCCACACAAGAAACAACTGTAATAATGAAATTGTATGTGCATTCTGTGCTAAAGACCATTACACGGCAAAATGCCCACAAAAAAACTTAACACCAACATGTCACAACTGCAAGGGCCCGCACCGTGCGGACATTCGATCCGCAGAATGTAATTATTTTAAAAAAATTTCAGAGACCAACAAAAGCAATTCTAAAACTACTGCCCCCCAAGAAAATTCAAACAACAATACTTCTGCCCCTATACTTACAAATCGCAATTTTCCTAATCTTCGTTATAATCGAACCATACCTGGCTTTACGTATCAAGAAAACCCAAACACAAACCAGCATAGCACTAAAAACACACACCAAAATGTAAATAATAATAACAACAATAATAACACAAACTCAATAATACACACTATAGTCAACAACATTACAAATTACTTAATGGGCATAATCAATAGTATCATTCCAACCATAATAAGCAGTATTCAAAATTCAATCACATCTTACTTTAATAACAATAATGCCAGAACAGTGTAATAAAGATTTAATCATACTAAACTGGAATGCTAATAACATCTCAAACAAAAAAAATGAACTAAAATATTTCTTAGAAGATAAAGGAATACAAATCGCATGCATCACCGAAACGCACCTCAGCCCAGACAAGACATTTAACCTATCAGGATACAATGTAATAAGAAAAGACAGAGTAGATCAAAAAGGGGGAGGAGTTCTCATACTTATCGAAAAATCAATCCCGTATATACAATTTGACACACCTCACACTCCAGGGTTAGAAACCGTTGCTATTAAAATCCCTATAAATAATAGAATCACAACCATAATATCAGCATATAAACCACCCCATATTAAAATGAAAAACACCAACATAATTTCCCTTCTTCAACAGAATACCCCGATGATTCTACTAGGTGACTTAAATGCAAAACATACTAACTGGGGTTGCAGAGTTTCCAACAATGCAGGCTCTCAACTACTTAAAATAATAACAGACTTAAACCTAACTACACTCACGCCATACGAACCAACCCATTTCCCACACGACAGCAGCAAACACCCAGACATATTAGATATAGCAATTACTAACACAAATACAGCTTATCATTCAACCCCAGTATTTGAGATGGATTCAGACCATCTTCCAGTGTTAATAACCACTAAAATAATACCTCCCCCACATGCTCCAACTCAGAAACTAAACACCCAAAACATAAATTGGGAATCATTCAGGAAAATAGTGAAGGCCAAGACACCACAATTCAAAATATTAAACTCTCCCCTAGAAATAGACAAATCTGTCATGCAGATAAACGAAATAATAACAAACACAATAAAGCACTTGCAAGACAACAGACCCACATATTCTCTCTTTAAGACAAAACCGAAACTACCCAAAGAAATAATAGAAATAATCAACACACGCAATAAAACTAGAAGGCTATGGAGCAACAATAGAATTCCACAACTGAAAAAAGAGCTAAATCTCCTAAATCATATAACAAAAAAAGCAATTAATCTACACACCCAACAATCCTTCAACACCAAAATAGAATCACTAAGTACCTCAAATAAATCACTTTGGCACTTCTCAAAATGTCTTCTAAACAAAAAAATAACCATGCCACCCCTCAACACGGCACAAGGTATAAAATATGCTCCACAAGACAAGGCAGAAGCACTAGCAGAACACTTCGCTCAAACATTCAAACCTAACAATACATCCGTACACTCAAACCACCAGGCAATAATTGATTCAAATAGAGCACCAAACTATGACGTCCCTCAGAGAATAAAATTCATTTCACCCTCCGAAGTTAAAAACCTCATAAAAAATTTGCCCAAAAGAAAAGCTCCTGGACACGACCTAATTAGCAACCAAATAGTAAAAAACTTGCCCACATCCACAATTGCACATATAAATAACATCTATAATTCATCACTCAGATTAGGCTATTTCCCACGTTCTTGGAAAATATCAAATATCATCCCGATCCCTAAACCAAACACTAATCATAGTCTTGCAGCGAATTATAGACCAATAAGTCTCCTGCCAACTATTTCAAAAATATTTGAAAAACTAATTTTAAAAAGACTCAATAATCACCTAACAAAGTCAGAAGCTATCCCAAATCATCAATTTGGTTTCAGAAACCATATCTCAACTGCACACCAATTACTCAGGATAACTGAATATATTCACACTAGCTTTCAAGAAAAGAAACACACAATAGCAATACTCTTAGACGTATCTCAAGCTTTTGACAGAGTCTGGCACCCCGGATTAATCTACAAACTCAAAACTATAGGAACACCTAAATACCTACTAAACATTATCACACAATTTATATCAGACAGATCTTTCACAGTAACCATAAACAATCATAGCTCCAACCCACGCACAATAGAAGCAGGACTTCCACAAGGCTCACCACTATCCCCAACGCTATTTAATCTTTACACAGCAGATATCCCCATCACACGTTACACGCAACTTGCACAGTTCGCCGACGATACGGCAATATTCATATCAAGTCGCACGTTGTCATATAGCAGTACAAAAATTCAACAACATTTAAACAAAATAGATGAATGGGCAACAAAATGGAAAATCAAACTAAACCCGAACAAATCAAAATCAAAAATTTTTTCATTAAGACCATTCTCTACTCCCCAACCATTACTATTAAACAATAGCATAATAAACTGGACACCAATGAATCAACCTATCAAATACTTAGGACTAAACCTCGATACAAAACTCAACTGGAAAAACCACATCAACATTAAAATACAACAGGCCAAAGTGAGATTAATCCAACTCAAACCATTACTAAATAAAAACTCCAAACTTTCATTAACAAATGCAATAACACTATACAAAACCATCATAAGACCCATAATTCTATACGCATGTCCCATATGGACAAATGCCGCACCATCCAACGTTAAAAAAATACAAATAATACAGAACAGATTCCTCAGAACAATCACCAACGCCCCATGGTTCATTTCAAATCAACAACTTCACAGAGAATTAAACATGAACTCAATCACCTATCAAATAGCACGCATATCCAATAATTTCTACTCCAACATAAACGCAATAGACCAACTAAAACAATACAATCTAGCCTCAACGAACAACACACAGACCAGAATAAACAATAGATACCCATTCGATTCATTCCTCAAAATATTCTCAAACATTTGTGAACAGTAGATACTCTCATGAGTAATCTACCCCAATGTAGTAGCAGTAGTAGAATTAGGTTAAGTATAGTATTAAGTTAGTAATAAGTCATCATTACATATGAAAGAGTGTAATACTGAACTATGTACAACCCAACAAGCAATAAATAAATTAAAAAAAAAAAAAAAAAAAAAGAGCACCTTTCCTTACAGTTGAGTCTCTGCACAGTCACCACACTCAAGATGACATCCTTGTACTTATGGCGTTGAGAAGACTATGGAGGCAGGGTAGAAGAGTGAAGAAAGGCGGCAGACTCCAATTTTCACTGCTATGTGACATGAGTCCGACCATGTAAGTTTCAGGTATTGGTTTCAAATATTGATAGAGAGAAAGAATGAACGTTTTGCTAACACGGAAGATACATGGTTCGAGCATTAGAATATTGAAAGTCATTTTTGGGCAGTGTCCTTCGTTCCGCCACGATAGGTGTCATTGAGAGGAGGTCATGTTTCCGAGCGGTCTAACAAGGATAAAAGAACATACTAGATTTGAAAATGCTAACCTCTGGGCAGGGGAGAAGATACCATTGGGGTGCTAATCGAATGCATAATTGAGTAAGGATTGGTCGACTAACGTCTCCTTTCAGAAACTGTTCCAATTCAATGCAAAACGTACGACGCGGTTATTTTACTTTGTTCTCTCAGGCATCAGTCAGGGAACTCTGGTTTAACAGGCGAGTGAAAACACAGTTTGAGAACTCCGACTCGAACCAAATACATATTCGCTGAATAACTTCTTTCCAAAACAGTTCCAATCCAATGCAATGCTTATTTTGATCATTGCATCTAGCCGAACATTTCATGACGTGGGACTAGTCTACACTCACTAGTAAGAACTCCACCGTACATTCGTACCGGAAGGTCCTAGGGATACAGTTCTGAGGATGAAATTTGGGCATTAGTTAAGTGGTTGGGTTGAAGTCGGCCACTGGAGGAGAATTCAAACTGTGTCATCTCAGATAGGTAATTTTCAATTGTTTATCCGATCAAAAACCAGGCGAATGACGGAGCAGTATCTTAAACGGGTCACGGACAGGGCGCGAACTTTCCTTCCTCATCCCCTCCTTTTCCTTTACACAACACACATCCTTATCCCCACCTTTCCCTTTACACAAAACACGAACAGACACATACATAACTAACGCTACCTCATATGTAGGGAAACCAAACGCTAGCTTAGAGCTTGTCCCGGCTGGGTCGGAGCTCCATTGGCTGAGGTACCTGGAGGGGGGAAACGCTGCAAGCCGCCGTGTGGGTCGGCGACGGACCTCACTTTTCAGCGGGGGAGGAACACCACCACTTCACAAAATATACAAGCACTTCAATGACACGAAATGACACGAAACTAATAACGAGAACGGTTGACGCGCCGGGAACACTATTCAATCAATGATTGATTAGGGTGAATCCTTAACCAATCAATGATTGGAATGAAAAGTAGTAAATTAATAAATGATTGATTAGAGTGAAACCGTAATCAATTAATAAATGATTGATTAGAGTGGAACCCTAATTAATCAATCAATGATTGATTGGTTAGAATGAAAACTAGCATATCAATGATTGGTTAGAGAGAAACACTAATCAATCAGTCAACAATTGTCCTTTAGACAGTAAGAAACTGAACTGTGAGACGCGCGCCCGGCCGGCGAGGCTTTCCTTGCGGGCGCCACCGCGAGCAGCGGAGGCGATCGGCGCCGCAGCGGCCGCTATCTGCAGCGCAGGCGTCATCCTCGCAGTCATCGCGCAGCCGTCGCCGTCGGTCGTAAAGTTAACGGCTAGGCCTTCGCCAGCGCTGCATTTCCGTCCGTCGTCCACAAGAACATCCTCATTTGCAAGGTGACGTCAACGCCCAGCCATGCACTTGTGCCAGCCCGCACGCACTGTTGCGCGTATGCGAACCTCTATCAAGTGGAAGTGGCGCCGTTGCACGGCCTGCAAGCGATCGTCGTGCCTCTCTGTAATGATGTCTTCTTGCACGAACAGCAGTTGGAAACACTGGACTGCTCTTATTCCTTTTGGGTTGGGCAGAGAGGATCGTAACTCTGGGTACTAGCTAACTTGCAAACCGTAGAACATGGTCTATTCGAGTTTCATTTCAGAATACTTAGAACAAAATGTGAAAGCAAATGCCTGGAAGAGAAAGGTTTTGTGCTTCCTCATATTATTAAACTAATTGTTGAATTTTTAGCAATGTATTGAATTTTCACACATTGAAAGGTAAGGGAAATTCACTGTTGCGATATGTCACAATAAAATGTTGAAAAATGAATCAATAATAAATTCACCAAAATACATTATTGCTATCATTTCCAAATTAATATTTAAGCATATATCGAGTGTTGTGTGTTGTGATATAGATAATAAACGACTGAATATCTATTGCGAAGGAAAGATAAAATATACAAATCTTGAAGAATGGCGAACATTTCTGACGTATATAATATAAATAATTAATAGTCAATATACTAAATTTGTAAACATTTATTGTTGTGTGTTAATATCAATTTATTATTGCGTGTTAATATTAAGTCTTGCATTTGAAAGATTAAAAAAATCATTGCACTGTTTTCAACTAATGTCCTTCTACCTGTGGAGTAAATATATTGAAAAGGGATGCGTTTTACTTTGTTTGCTTCCATTATAAATTACTTCCAATTTCTCCAGAACTAATTTTGCCATTCATTTTTGCTTCTTTATGCACTTGGATTCAATGCTCTTCTCTACAGATGTTTAGCAACATACCGCTAGAACGTCTGTTGGCATTAGTTTCACCAACAGACATTTCGAATTATCATGAAAAACGAAAGAGGTACATATAATTTCCAACAGTCGCCCAACTTTGTCCAATCCAATTAACACGGGTGTCTGTCGAATCTATTCCGGCCGCTTCGTTTCTCTCCACCCTCCGGCCCATTGTTCGCAAAAATCGACATTGTGCTCGGGAGAATTACTGCTATTTTGTTTACCGAAATCCGCATTGTGTGGTAAACGGCTCGCCTCTTATCGAATGCTCCAGCAACAAGGCGTTCGCGGCTTTTGTTGCAGAATCCCGTTCGTCACACGGCGGGTATCGGTTTAGGAGGCGTTTATCGGGCGGGTGCGTCTTCCATTGTATTCAGTCCTGAGGCATAGTGCCTATCGCACTGCATTCTTGGGACTAGTAACTCTCCAAAGGTATCCATGTCGCCGAATCCATTGAGATCATATCAAAGATCAGAAAAGTAACTCAAATGGTTATGAAAATTGATGTAATACGTAACGAAATGAAAAGAAATACAAAACGTAAAGAAGGGAATAAATTTGTATGTGTAGTGAATAAGAGGTTAAGTCAAATTTCGTAGTCAATTTTCTTTTTATGGCGCAACTCAACTCATCTCATTACTGATGATAGTAATTACATTGGATTTGTTATGATGAGAAGTTACTATCTATGGAGTACCTTTTGCATGATTCAGTCATTTAATACCAAATCCCTATTTTTCACAATTGTGCAAACTATAAAAGTCGTGCTTGGAAAGTACAGAAATTTGATTTAGCAACTGAGCATGCACAAATATAAGAGTTAAAAATAATGCTCTGATGCTTGAAAAGACGTTGCTGTTCCACAAATTTGCAATAAATAATTAATTCTAAATGCTAACCATAAAATCAACAGTTGTTTATAGATGAAGAATAACTGACACGAAATGAAGAGAAGTATAGAGATGAAAACGCATTGACATTTACTAATAAAAAATATAAAATATTAAATGGTGGTAACAGCGAATTAAAATAATAAGTGAGAAGTATTGAATGATCAACACTAAATGCTCAATTAAGTGTTTAAATTTTAATGCAAGTCAAAACAAAATGATGAAATGAACGAGGTGAGAAAACACTTTCATCTTTAAGGAAAATAATTATTGTTCTCAATATTGGAATATAATTAATTATTTACCATTTTACTAAAGAAATGAGAGAGGAAACACTGATACTTTTCATTAATTTCTATGCAACTGTTTTTAATTCACTGGCATGTAAAACAGAGTCCTAGTTTTGAGATGCTTTGATGCATAGGCGTGCGCACCCTAAAACAAAAAGTGTTGCAACTAGGTATCTGGGTATCCCTTCTCTACTCAACTTATTCATTTATCAATGCCAGTAAATACAATGAAATTCTTCAAGGAGAATGAAGTTTTAAATTTACTAATACAATTAGCTAATACTGTCGATTTAATGTGGAACCATTTAATGGTTGTCAGAAGAACTGAAGTGCTTCTTCGCACAGTGTGTATCAATTTCTCCAAGTATAAGCTTATAAAATTAGTCCCTCTAGAATTTATCTTATTTACGGAAACAAATTGT
This sequence comes from Teleogryllus occipitalis, assembly GCA_011170035.1. Taxonomy (NCBI): domain Eukaryota; kingdom Metazoa; phylum Arthropoda; class Insecta; order Orthoptera; family Gryllidae; genus Teleogryllus; species Teleogryllus occipitalis. The sequence goes on along the minus strand of BLKR01001672.1, from coordinate 171,153 downwards.
TTTATTATGTAGGATTGCTTGCTTGAATGGTGAATCCAGGCGCATCAACTGCTAAGGACTCGTAACTGTAGTGCATGCTTTCCTCGGGAGGTGGCGATGATATTAACCCACAAGATGACGAGATCCGGCGCCGACCTACCGACGGCTAGCGGGGTTTTTTATTAGTAGGTATCTCCCACCAGCGGGCACCGCGCCAGCCGGGACAAACTTTAATCTCCCCAACAGCATGTGTGGTCTCCCAGCATGTGGGATAGTGCAGTGCATGTAAGTAAGTAACGGATGAGGATAGAACAAAAATGGTAAGGAAATATTGCGAGCGGCCCGTGGACCTTTTGGTAGGGTACTGCTCCGGCTGGTATTGATCGGAGAAACCAAGGAATACTCTCGGTCAGATCAACCCGCCGCTAGAATTCTCCTCCAGACTAAGACAGAACTCGACCCAGATATTTGGTTAGTGTCGAAAATCCTGCCACCGCGACTCAAACCCCATGACCACCGGTCAGAGGCACAGTAGTGACATCAGTTATGATTGAGCCACCTCTCCCGGTTTATTATGCAAGAATACGGTACCTTTTTCGAACTTTTCATGAGGATCCCGCCCCATTGCCTCCCCTGCGCGCAGACCTACGGGGACAGGATTAAATGGGGACATGGGAATAAAACAGGTCGATATGTGACCTAGTGGAGTGTTGAGTGTGGTGATGAGATGGGGCGTGGAGGGGCCTAGCGAGGCGTGTGGTATATCACACCTGTTCGATACGCACCTCACGCAGGGCGACGACTCCTTCCATGTGACTCGGACGTGGGCGCGAAGCAGGTGCGTGTAGCGTTTTCGAAGCGGAGCGAGTGAATTATAAATGCAAGTCTCCGAAGGAGAAAGAATAGTCATGACGCACCTGCAGTTACGTCATTGTTATCCCTTCGGTGTGCCTTCCACGTTCGTCACTTCTATGAATGAGATTTAAAACGGTTCCGGATTTGATAGGAATATCTCAGATAAACACATTCTTTTAATAGTACCATTCTCTAAGGAAGTTATTGTAAGTTTTATCAAAATGTATTGTTTACTGTTGAGTACTATTTATTGTTCGTGAAAAGGGGAATAACGAATTAGTCTCATGGATCTCATTAGTTAACGGCTTGTTGTAACAAGAGTTGAAAAGAAAATATATTTTTAATTTACAACTTACGCAATTAACGATATATTGCGCAAGCTTACAATTTTTTAAATTTGGAGGAGACGTTTTATGGTGCTGGGAAATGGTGTGGTGTTTACGATATTGACAGCATTATCGGAATAGACATTAGGCGTTGTTTTGTCGTAGGTGCTTATTTTCTCTCAAAGCTTTTTCGACCCGATTCTGAGGCGACTGGGAGCCTCGGTCCAGACAAGCTGCCATGTCTAAACCGAGGTCTCCAGCCGTCTCAGAATCGCACTGAAGATGGCAGATGACCAAAAAACCTTTCTGACAAAATAAACACCTACGACAAAATGCCTCGCTATATATTCCTATAATATTCATAAAGAAACGTTTCATCATTTTACTGGAGTTCTAAGTGCAACAACATAAGTAGAGTAATCATTCTTAGGCATCAAAGGGATTGGTTCTGAACTAGTGGTCTACAGCAACGAAAAACAAAACTGTTTACCAAAAAGTAGCACGCACACTTCCTAAGTAAAAAATATTTTTAAACACTGCTACAAAATAATTATCTTATAAAAAAAGTCACGAAAACTCCAATTGCACAGTTCTTTATATACCTAGAACAAAACAAATGCTGTTCCGAAACGAAAACGTGAATAGCAAATTTTTAATTGCGGGCGGCTTCTTTGGGCGTTTGCCGTCGCACAGGGTCAGCTGTGTTGTAACTACTGGCTCACTGAGTAAGCAACATCAGTAAGTACGAGCATTATGAAAATATGCGGAATATAACAATAAAAATTTGCAATTTTCCGTCCAAATCGACACTGTATCTTTGTTTTTGTGTTTTGGAGTTCCTGGGCATACAACAAAATCGTGGATACCTCACGTGGACCAAGGGTGCATAGTTCTTTATTTTAACATCTGTGCATGTTCAGTAATATATTATGTAACTATCTATTAAAGTTTTTTCTTTATGAAACAGAAATACAAATCATCAGGGGAAGAGAATCGAAGTATTAAATGAAATGAGAGTTCTCAGTTCACTGACTATTTAAAAAGGGGCTAAGGAAATTAAGACAAAATATTGAACTAAATAACAGTCGTATTTAAAAATATTCTGTTTAATAGTGACAATTGCACAACTGTACATACTACTGAATATCATCGCACTTGTTCTATTGAAGCATTTTCAGAATATTCTGTAAGTATTTAAGACGTCAATAAAATATTGTTTCGAAGCGTTGATAAGAAGTTTAATATTTAAAAAATGTCAAAAGATTTTTTGTATAGTTATTTGCATTTTATCATGTAAACTTTTTTGGGAGTCCACAGTTAATAATTTTGATTATTTATTGATTATTTATTTTTATGGTATCAAAAAAAACTAGATTATAAAAATATGTGGTTTCCTGTAATGTATAAACATTACGTTTCATTTTGTTCTTATAATCTGAAGTAATAATTATACTTACAATTCCAGGTGAAATAAAAGTCATTTTAACTATTTCTTAAATGGCGACTACAATGTTTTACAAGTGAATTAATCAGAAACATATATTTACAGTAATTTCATTACATAAGAGAGAAATTAATTCTAATGGAGAGAACACAAAGAGAAGTATGTAGCTCGACAGTAAAGAGAAAGAAATCCCACCAAAAATGGCCAGAACCAAAAACTTAATATCTTTTCTACAAAAACTCAAGTAATTCTATTTAAATTGTTTACATTTATTAGTTGGGTTTTACGTACGAAGATGAACATTCCCAAACCCACGTCAACCTTAACGAAAAAACAGAGCAATTTTACGAAAGCAAAACAATGACCCTACAAAACTCAAGTAAATTGGTGAGTACAGTGACTTCAATGCTGGAATACGCACTGATCCCCGCGTGCACACGCAATCGACAGAGAACGTCACAATGGCCGAGTGTTTGGAGTTTGGGCTTCCGCGCGCATTTACGTAAACGCACTGTGCCCGCGTCGCCACCCGTGGAGGCGTCAGCGCCATTATGCCCGGTGCGTTGTTTCCTGCTCGTTAATTTAATGGTAGCGTCGCCTCCGTCGCATCTCGTGTGGCTGGCGCGTCCACAACACTTGCACGCACGAGTACGTGCTTGCTAGCGTACGTACTCGGCTGAGCATGACGTAAGGCGCCCGGACCAGCTTTGACGCTTGCACAATTAATATGTTTACATGCGTATGGACGTAATGGGGAAAAAAGTGAACGAGAATTTTTATGATAATCTATAGAAAAAAAATCCAAACACTACAAGAAAACGTCAGAAGCATTGACAACCAGACTTCATCTTAACTTTGGAAATCCCTCATGATGCACAACATAGTTCGTGGAAGAATTCGTATAGATATTAAAAATTTTGTGGGGATACGTTTTTTAAAAATTCGAACAAAACATAATAATAGTAACACATATTTCGATGAAAGTCTGGAATACTATTTCATTGTTATAAAAGTAAAGAATGGTTTTGAAAATTTGGTAAATATTATGTGTGTAATGTTTACGAGAGATCGCTCCGTAGATACACGTCGTATTTTTAGATGGAACGTAATGTAAAATATTTTAATTATCACGCGGTAAATACGATTTTTTTCGGTCGTAAAAATGATATTAAAATGAAATGTTAGTGTAAAAATAATAATAATTAGGGTCGAAAGGTTAGTTTACCAAATTCAAAAAACTCAGATTATTTTCACTTAGCTTATATATTTTTCATTTAAGCCGATTTTAAAAATTTAAATAAAATTCATATTAGAAAACAACTCTAGGAAGTTAACTTTTTTAAACTGAATGAATATAGACATATACTGTTGTATATTGTTTAAAGGTGATCTAACAGATAATTACTGTTAAAACTATTTCTTTTATACTTTTTAATTTTCACGCGTAGTCATGCGCATAGACATGCGCCAACTGTTTTGATTGCATGAGTTTTCAAATCTCTGACCTCCTTTTTAAAATATTTAAAATAATATTCATAATGCCCTATTCGTCACTTTCATAAAGAATTAATGGGAGTATTTGATTAATACAAATGATGGCAGACCGAAAAGTAAAAATTGGAAGTAAAACAATTAATTGGAAGTAAGAGCGAATTCTATAAATTAATGCTATTTGCATAGCATGGACGGCTTATTGACGTAATATGTTTTTTCGCAAAGTAGCCTTAATAAACGAAGCAGTGGCATTTGAGTTATTGCAATATCTATGCGGGGTTTCGACATCTCGACCTAGCAATTATTTTCTGTCATTTTTTGTTGAGCAATGTTTGCTTCAGTCTATTATATAAATATGCACTATTGGAATGTAAATAACAAGAAATGGTAAAAGGATGCTTTCTAATAACTAGTTTCAAGTGCACGGGAAGGCAGTTAAAGCACTCAATTAGCTAAAGTGAACCGGTATACGTTCGAAGACGACATGAATGTGTTCCAGTGAGAGAAATAGTAATCCGGGCGCTGAAGGCTTTGAACGAAATGCAAAGACGCTAATGATTCCCGTGATTATATCTCGACAGACCGGCTGCGGTGGGTAGGCTATCAGAGAGAGGATACTAGTATGTCAATGGATTCAGCAGACTAATATTGCATTCTTTGTCGTTTATGATCGTAAGTGCAAAACTTGTTATGCGTACTTCTCGTTTGTCACGACATACTTTTAGGTAAGTTAAACTTTCTAGTTTTTTGTTTTTGAGATAAAATCGACGTTAGTTTGTGCTATATTTCGTCGGAAAAGGTTAAATATGGTTTCTTGTTAGTTTCGATTCATATACTCTTTTTTTATCATTTTTATTTGTGGTAGTCAAATTCTTTTTGAAGGAAAACATCTATTTTATTGTCCAAATTATATGCATTTTTGAAAATGAAGATCATTTTCAAAAAAGAAAAAAAAAGAAAAAGAAAAAACAACAACGTACAAATTTGAGCTCAACGAGTGAAAATGAAGTTTAAATCTTGTATCCCTGAATTCACAAAAAACACTGGAAAATATCGTCACTGAAATACAAGTATTGTAAAGGTACAGTTGCTTTAGAAAAATTCAGCCTGATAGAGGTTGAAGTATCCCAGCCTGCACTTACAAACCAAAATCAAATTAGTTTGTGGTGAAAAAGTGGACTAAAGATTTGCTAGCTGCAATTATCTTCCCTTCTAATAGCTCATTTTTATCATTACTTTGAATATTAATGAAAATGTTAGTTTTAATGACAAAAAGACAACAAAATATAAAATTTCATTAATCTCAAATTGATTCATCTGGGTTGAGGCGGTGTCTCGCTGGTGGAGATACCCAGGGAAGACAACTAAGCAAGCCTACATGTAGCTCGGCGGCTTTAAGGCTTTACCTTCAAGCGAGGAAGAAACACGGCGACCTCCCGGAATGTAATACGCTATACACTTACGGGACTAATGGCCATAGTAAATGATGCGCCCAGAAACAAAATAATTTCACAATAATCTAATAATAAAACGGTAAATAATGTCACAAATAGTTTCAAATTAATGCAAAACACCCAAGAGTTTCATATCATGTAAGCCAACATTCATCATTTCACATGCTATAAAAGCAAGTAGCACTTGGATGACAGCATCCCTTTTGGAAAGACTTGGGAATAAATATGTTATCACAGAACCCGAAAAAGACGAATACGAAGATGAAGACGTGAATAAGTAGAACTGTAAGCCGAAGAAAATTTGCCTCCCGCACGTGTGGACCCATGTGTCGATTTGGAGACGCGTGTTGCACGAAGTCGAAGGTGTGGCCGGGGGCGTGTGCTGCAGCTGCGGCTGCGGTAATCTGTCCCCGTTTAATAAGCCTGCGTTGGGGCGGTGGAGGCGGCGGGGGCTGGCGCTGGTGAGGGGCGGGGCGGGGCGGGGCGGGGCGGGGCGGGGGGGGCGGGGGAGGGGTCGTCGGGGTCAGTGTGTCTGCCGCGCGCGCGCCCGCCGCTCGCCGCCGCCTCCGCCGCCTCCGGCTGCGGCCTCGCCAATTAAAGCGACCGATGGCGGCGGCGATTGTGGAGGCGGCGGGCGGCGCGGCATTGGAGGACCAAACACTGTTGGCGGCGGCGGCAATTCTGACGAAGGCGGCCACAGGAACCCGAGCAAAAATGGATGAAAATATACCGTTGATTTGGGAAGTTGTCTATGTGTTTAACTTTTCATAAAGAATATTCAAAGGTTAGAGACGAATTAAACCTTCTTTTAGACACTGGTCATTTATTACATATGAGTTGGTCTTTATATATATTTTGCAACGTTTCGAGACCTTATTTTGTCCGATTATCAGGCTAAATAAAACCCTTATTCAACCATTATGTACATGATAACTGAGTATATTGGTCTTATTTAGCCTGATGATGGGACAACACAAGGCACCGAAACGTTGCGAAATATGTAAAATGACAAACTGATATATAATAAATGACCAATGTCTAAACGAAGGTTTAATTCGTTTCTAAACTTTGAAGCCATATATTCCTTATGGAAAATGTACCGTGCAAATTGGCCTTTACATGAAACAACATTCATTATTCTAGAATTTTGCTCTAATAAGAAACGAAATGATGTGAAATGTTAGTAAATATTTCAATGAAAAGCAAGAAAATGGAACATTTCGTTATCTGAAACGGTGACGAAACTATTATACCCCGTGAAAAGCCTAGGACACGTGTGTTACTAATACCAATTTCACAGGGGATGAATTGTAGTTGAGACACCTTGTGTTCATCTGGAGCGAAAGCGCGTTGGTTCTAGTGCCTGAGGTTGGGTCGGTGGCTTCGGAGAATGTGGGAGAATACGGGATGGCAGAGGCGATGAGACGATGATGAAAAAGTGCAGAAAGGGGATGCTCGAATGATGGCAAAAATGATGATGGTAAAATAACTGGAAAAAATGATAGAGCAATAATCGTTTTCGAACTGAATTCGAAGTCATTAGGGACAGAGATTGTGCTTCTTTTCTGATTTAAGTTCTTTTCTGCTTCATGAAATCTTCAGAATAAAAAAAAATTAAATTTGCACTGTAAAGTATTTTGAATATTTAAATTTATTTTGAATATTAAAAGTATTTTGAATATGCAATGTATTTTAAAATATTTAAAAACCCAATATTTAAGTAATTACTAATTTGGAAAAAATCAATGAAAAGTATGGTAACTACCTGTTCTGCGTGCAGTAGAAAAGTGTGTTTACAATAATACGCTAGATCTGTACTCATAGCCTTCTGTTGCTCCATTCATTTTCTCTAGGAATTAAAATGTAGTCGTTATTGCCAATAAAATAGTCATATGCACATGGTATGATGCACGTAATTCACTGGAGAAATGTAATTTCCATTGAAAATAGATAATATACTTTATTCCTCATGGTAACTAAATATGTCTGATTCATGAAAGTGTTGGTAGCATCCGGCGGGGTAATTGCAGAGTGTACAAAGGTTAAGACATAGTGAATTCACATATTTATTAAATCACCCAGAAAATATATTCAAAACTTAACTACATTTGATTTTTAATCATTATTTAGAACTAGTTTATTACAGCCTTTAAAACGAAAAAACTAAAGAAACAATTACATGTGTAACTGGATATTTTATTTGCAATATACAGAGACCTTCTACAACGACCTCGAAAGAAAAATAATCAATCATTACGCCACTACGTTCTGTATCTCTGAGTATATCACCTTAACCTTCGGGCATTTGATCCAGTACACTTCGAAACAATAACGATAAACTAAACCTAACTTGAAAATGCACGACCAACACGCAAGGGGCTGAAAGACTAATCAGTGTTCTACGGTCAGTGGTCATTTCTAGAGCTCTAAAACGCTCGTAAATATAACTAAGTACTGCATTTGGGGAAGATTTTTCTACTTGGGTACATAAAGCACTCGTTTCGTGTTGTAACTAAGAAAGCTGTGTGCACACGAATAACATATTTGAGAAACAAATACATGAACATTTAAGTATATACAATAATAGTCTTGAGGAATAGTGTTAGAAAACTCTTAATTTATGCGTTTTTCAACGATGTCATCCTCAGGTTCCGCCAGAAATTGCCGGGAAAACCCAAACTAGATAACACAGCACATCTTTCATAAATGAAATTGAAGAATGCAATGTAATGGAGAGAATGGCGTAATTATTTAGGGAATGGCGTCATAGTATTGTGTTTTGCGCTTATTGAGTGAAGTTTAAGTAGTGTGTTGGATTTTCATCCACAGTTACTTCTAGATATGCAAATCAGAATTCATTAGAAAATTTTTCATTAGACATTTGAGTTTTTTAAATTTTAGGATAAGTGTAAGGAAATATCTGGACGCTATTAAAAAGAAATTATCTGAAAACAATAAAAACTTATCAGAAACAATACTAAAAGATGAAAATTACTTTAAAATTTTGTAAAATAGGCGGTTAAATTAGTCAAATTTTCCGTTCATAGAAGACACCAAAGGTATATACAAGTATTTAGGGTAAGATCAAAAGACTTTGCAACAGTCTATTTTCGAACTTTGGAGTTCTTCTTCTGGACTTGGAAATTTCTGTGCCGTAACTCTTATCATTTCAAGTACCCTGGCTCATATCTATCGAATATAATTTAATGCTCGCTGAAAATATTTTCCAAGTAGCTTTGTAGGCCGTACAGCGACTTTACGAATAGAAACACATACAATTTCTGTAAAAAACTGAATAATTGAAAAAACGGCGGAGTGTTTTCACGCCATTAAGTGCAAAAGTTTTGAATCGTGGATGCTATCTCGAAGGCAAAGAAATATTGAGAAGGGCCTGATTCCGTAAATAAAATGAAAGAAAGAAATAGAAATAGTATATACTTACCAATCAGGTGACTTCTACCATGCAATGGGAAGAAATTGTAATTCATTTGACAACACTTCACCTGAATCCGAAACACTATCAAAGCAAAGAAAATAATCTTAGAGAGTTAAAATTTTGCGACTTAATCAATTTGTCCATCAAAGTAACATGATCACCTATTCTAGCTAAATTGCTAATACGCATTATTCGACAATAAAAAGTAACGATACCTAAAAATCAGGATTGGTCATTCACACTACTGCATTTTTATTTTAATATATTTTCACGCCATTGAACGGGATGACTACATAGAAAGGAAAAATTATAAAATATTAAACACGATTATAGGTAAATTAGAATAAAAAATTGTGTGGGGAAAATATGGTAATTGCTAAATTGATGCAGTTATGTAATATTTAACCCAACTTAAAAACGTCTACAGGGTCAAATTACTACGCCCACTAACCAGCCAATACATGAATTTTCAAATAAATTAATTATATATGAAAGCTCAGTTGATATTTTACTTTAAGAAACAGACGCTTTGGTAGATTTAAAAGTAATAAAAAGTAAGCTTAAAATATTAATGGAAAAGTGCTAAACCAAACAACACAAACACATACAAGCAAAGTGCTAAAAATGGAAACAGAGAACCCTTTTACTGGCACAGATCAGAGAGAAAAGTCGCTGAAAATTAATTCTGACTCTCGTGTTTCCTGTCTTTCGTCATCAATTATTTTATTTACTTATTAAATTTATATTTTTATACTGTTATTTTAGTATGTTATATTTATTTATCTATTTATTTATATTCGACATGAGAGGTTAAATCCACTTAATCTAAACGCGGATGCCATCAATTCTGAGAGTAGAATCTTGAGATTGATTTAATGAAAGTTGATGAGGTGTATAATGATAATGAAGGTGAGTTGTGAGTAAGACAGAGAAGATGTAATATCCACTTTTAGGTTTCCTTCAAAGTACGCCAGCCTGTCAGGTCCACGAGAAACCCAAACAAAGCCAATCAGGAAACAATTTGTGGGCGTCCAGCCCACGCCCGAGTGTTGGGGAGGCAGGTGTTTGAGCGGCGTATCCTCCCACTCAGTTTCCCTGCGTGGCGTCGGAGGCATTCCGATTTTGAGCGATTGCGCGGAGGCCGCGCGCCTGCCAGCCCTGACCCCGCAACCCGTGCGGGGGGGAGAGGAGGGGTGGGGAGAGTGCGAGGGGAGGGAAGGATCTGAACGCATGTATCACACCCGCGCAATAGGCACGGGTGTGACGACGGGCTCCGCCCTGCGCCGCCCCGCCCCGCCCCGCCCCGCGCCGCCCCGCACCGCCCCACCCCACCCCACCCCGCCCCGCCCCGCCCCGCCCCGCCCCAACCCCGCCTCGCTCCGCCCCGGCGCCCCCGCGGGGCCCTGCCGCGCCAGCCAATGCCGCCTCGATAGCATCGCGCCAGACCTTTTGACGGATTGCGCGACAGGAGGCCGGACGGAGGCCCTCCAAGGACGGTAGGACACGCTGAGTGGGAACAATGCACGAGCTCGCTCAGCTGCTTGGGGGCGAAATGGCCAAGAATCTGGAACACTGTTAGGTACGAGTTGGCTGACCCTGAAATTGTGAAATACAGGATTCTTCAAAATATAAATTCGTCTTTCGCACAATTGAATTATTCCTCAAGATGTGAATGGTAAACTTTTTCGAATATTAGATAAATATTCCAAAAATCTGGAGAGACTTTAAAAATTCATTTTCTGAAATGACTTTCGAAAGTCATTTGGCATTACTTGTGGATCTGTTTGTACTGTGCCAGTCCTTGCTCCAGTTTTACCCTTGCGTTTCAGGTCGAAGGCATGAGGTCAAAAGTTCGTCGTTAGGAGGTATAGTATTTCTGGTGATAAGCTCATAAAGAAATACAATTATCGATCATTCCATTTTGATGTAAAACGACTGCAGATTAATTTTTATATCTCAAAATCACTTTTAGAGAGAAATAGCCGAATTGTTGAATAAATAAAATTCGATAAAACAGCAATTTTTGATGTAGTTCTTAAAATTAGATTTAAGTGCTAATTTCTTTTATCGACACAGACCATAAATATAATGTAATATTCATATATTTGTTCTAATATCTTCCATGAATAGTCACGTTTTTTCCTGAGCAGAGCCCCACGCATAAACGTTCATGTGCTTGCAGACTATAAACAAATTGTCAAAGGTGTTAAATCTTAAGAAGTAATTGAATTGGTACTATTACCTGCAAGTGATCCAGATGATTCCAGACGATGCAGACACACGTTGAACTGAGCGGGTCTAAAAGTAAAAGAAAAATTGAATGTAAAGAAGGAAGTTTTTTTATGAAAAAGAACAATCATCGGCAACTTGCTCCCTGCCCAATGCTCTGAGAGCTTTTCTACGTCTAGTACAGGTTTAATGCGTTACAGCACTATATATTTTACAACAGCTAAGTTCACTTTAAAAATAAATACAAACCTATTGTTTATGGTGTAATACCCAATAATCCTATTCATGTTGTTTCCGACATTGTAATATTCATCCTACTGATTCCTCTACACGAGACATATTAGAGAGACTCGTAATACGCATGTATAATAACTGGTCAGTCTAGTTTACGCCAGTAATTTCAACTGTGTTTGAAAATAAACCTTGAAGTGCAACCTCGATGATACAAACTGTTGCGGGAGGCTGAGTCAGAGGCAGGCAGTGTTTGCGACAGATGCGTGGGAATGCGCGCGCGTGTGAACATACGTCGTGTGCGAATTGATTGTGAATCGAGAGCGGAATGACACCGACACGGAAGCTGGGACTTCTGACGACCGCAGCTGAATCAGTTTAGTGCTGTCGGAGATTGAGCTGGAAGGTTACCCTGGCGACAGCATTTGTCACTGTCGTTAAATGGAACGTTGGCAGGCCTTGGAATCATGAGTGGTGTTGAGCGAGATGGTTTTAGGAACAAAAATCTAGAAATAACTGATGCATCGTAATAGAGACATTTTAAAATAATTTTTATAGTATATCTTCAGTGTGTTTCAACTGAGATAATCAGTTGGAACATATTCTTTCGAATTTTCCGATACAAAATGACGGATTTCAAGGCACTTGTCATTAAATATTCTGTCTGACATTTTACATTAATAAAGTGCATCTCCGAACGTTCCAAAATTCGACGAGAGAATGTAAAAATTTCATGAGAACCTCAAGAACCAAGATTAAAGAATTCTCCTGAAGCAATTATCGTAAATTTTCCCATCATTACTGACCAAACAAAACGAGAAAAATAATCAGGGCAAATCATGTGCTATTTTTCGTGTTTGAGTAGTGGGTTTTTGACAAAAGCAGAGGTATTGAAAATTATTGAGAAATAATCAGCAATTTTTTATCAGTTTTGAGATATATTTGTTCTTGTTGTGAAGATAAACTGTCCTTTCTCCAACAGCTTTATTAACGTTCTGGAGATAAATGCTTTCTTTCCTTGGGTAATTGGAGGAATTAAAAATATGAAGAGCACGAATCAATAACTATCAGAGAATGAATATTTTGTTTTTACAGCAAACATTCTTATCGACTCTTCGAAATTGCAGTTGAAGCTTTAATCCGTTTGTCAAAACAAGAAAAAATATTTCGTAACTTAAAGAAATTTTCGAAAAGCATCTGACTCTGACTAAAGTCTTGGGAGTGATGAGAATTGCAAGGTTCCCGAAGAAGAAGAGGAAGAAGAAAAATAAGAAATACGGGAAATAAAAAAGAACAGGTAACATTCAAGAGAAACAATGAGGAAAAGGAAAAGATGAAGTAGAAAGAAGAAATATGAGGAGAAAGAAGTAAATGCAAAAAAAGTACGAAGGAGAAGAGGTCGAAGTAAGGATATGTAAGACCAGCAAGAAAAAACAAACAAACTTGAACTAATACACCACGTTTTCCTCACCAAAGACCATCAACCTATTCAACATACATACACACATACAGAGCCATTTTACTTCCCAATTAATCTGTAATATTTTTCAAATAAGAAAAAAAAAGGTTCTTACGATCTCATTGTCACGACGAGTCCACACTAAAACAACGTTGTCCGCGGCCCTCGTGTTGAGAAACAGCTGCATTGCTTCAGACGCCAAAAGAGGAGTCTCCACGCGGAAACGCGGGGCTGAAGCAAGCGGCCGGCGCTGCGCAGTGAGGTGCGTCCAATCGCCTCCAGTTCAGCGGCGGTTCCCACTGCGGCGCCGAGGGCTCCGGCGCTGACTCACGCGACACGCAGGTGGCCCCGCGGCGGCGCTGCGCAGCTACAATCCTACACTCAGGGAGCAGCGCAACCGCCATCGGCTAATTGTGTTTGCAAGGCGTTGATTTGAAAGACGTAACACGACAATTCTGTGGAGAACTGAACTGCGCATGCGCCGGCACCAAATGACGGGATTTCGAAGGGTCCCGACATTCTTCCTGTTTTGTCGCATACGACAAATGTGTTCGTAACTTACACTTTTTGTAGTTTTCGCCGCCACCTCTAAACAAGAATTCAACACTAACACACAATAAGCGTGGAAGTAATGAACAATACATTATCCATATTACCAATTTAATAAGGAAGGAACTTAATGGCTAATTTTTTTAAGTTCATTCACATATATCAGAAATAAACTAACGTAATTGTCAAGGATTTGGAGGTTATGTATATATTGAGGCTCCTTTGATTTCATGTAGGGGTCTATCATACGTTTTACTATCTTGTAATGCTTATAAAAGCAAAAATGGACTCAGAGATACACAGATGTTTAATAAAAGTTATTAGATCCTATTAGAAGTATTCAGTTCCAATTAGTTCCTAGTTTTAACGTATGTTTTCGATTGTACGACATGCAAAAACTCATTTTTCTGAAGATACATTAATTCCTATTGACGATAATGTTTACGTTCTACGACAATGGATTTTCCGTCTTGCAAAAACTCTCTAATATCCGCCAACCGGAGAGCTCCGCCAGGAAAAAATCTGTAGATAAGGAGAAATAATAACAATTCGGGGCGAGACGAACATTTTAAAACACATTCATATTTTCACTTATATTTTGGATACATTGGTAACTCGCAATTCACACTCTATCGGTGGGTTCGAACTCTTCTGACAATTGGCGGTATCGGTGGCCCAAAGGAATGCGCTATTCTCTATATCGCGGAACTCTACCTGGCTTGACCGGCGCCCGCGTGAAGATGGCGGCGGCGATGACGTCGACGATTGATTAATTAGTGTTTCCGGGAGCGTCAACTACTAAGATCATTAGTCCCGAAATGTAGTGTATGTTTATCGCTGGACGCCGCGATGATCTACCCATGCTGAATGGTGAGATGCAATTCCAAACTAAATGTCGGCTTGCGGATTTTCCCATTCCCTCGCTAGCGTGACATCGCCCCAAATGGACCAGCTCCTGACTGGTCGACTGGTCTATCGGCATATGTGGTAGTGTAGTGCACGTAAGTGTATGTGTGTTTAAGTAAGGTGTGATAATAGAATAAGGAAGTGGAAGGAAAGATCGCGCGCGGTCCATGGCCCGCTTGTTAGGGTACTTTGCCGACATTTAACTTGAGTTGAACGGAGAAATTATGGAAAAGTATCGATCAGAGCAGCCGCTCTCTAGAATTGTCCACACGACGGCGCCTGAATTCGACCGAACAATCTAGCTAGTGCCGAAAATCCTGCCACTGTTGGGTCTCGAGCCTCAGAACCTCCCAGTCATAGTGCACTCACATTGCAGTGACATGAGTTGATGCCCTGAGACATCGAAGCTGGTACAAAGACGACGAGAACGACGACCACCACAGGGAGAGATGGTGGAGGTGGGTATTGGGTATGATAGTGGTAGTGGCCGTGGTGGTGATAGCAGTGGATCACTCAAGGCCATGGACGGCTTAGTGATCACGGTGGTATGGTCACAGTTGGTGGTTTTCGTTGCGGTGAAGAACGCGATGTTGTGGCTGAAAGCACTGAAGAGAAGTACCGGACTATAAATCATGGTTGATGAGTCTGCGAGCAATCCGCTTTTTGTAGAATTTTCAACTTCCGACAAACAACTAATACGATGATCTCCAGACTTCAATTGTTTCAGTCTTGTTCCAATTCTTTCCCTTAGGATATATTGTATTACTTGCATAAAAATCGATAAGATAAATAGGCTGTATAACCGTTTATTATTTAATAAATGGTACGGTTTATTATAAATAATATACACATTCCATATTCGTAACAGTATTAGATACAGAACCTCATTTCTCGCGGGCGCGTTATTTTCAAGTGGGACGCGGCAAAGCGCGTCTTACCCATTCGCGGCGGCTCCGACACGCGCGTTTCCATCATCGCGTTCCGCGCCAGAGCAGCTCGCGTAAGGACACGCCCCTTTCGCTCCGGGTGGCCACTGGCTATTTATAAGGATCGCGTGAAACTTCCTCAGGCGAAAGTACATGCTGTTTCATCGTATTAGGTGTAATATCTTTAATTAGTTCACTCATTCTACTGAACACTGAGCGTATATATCCTTTCCAACTTCTTTCGTTTGTAGGAATTAAACACCTTGGACACCAGTAATATGTCTGATTCAATAATAGGCATGGAGGTAGACATCGTACGTAACCAACTTTCCCGACGGTTTGCCACCTGGCGGTGGAGCTCCTTGAGACTTAGGCGACTGTAACAGGCAGTTGCATGCACTATCTCGAGATCCGGGACAGTCTTTCATTCGAGAGCTTGCATTCTTCAGAAACAAGAACGATTTGTTAGTTGCATCCGCTTCTGCGACTGGATCAAGGTTGCGTCATAAGATGATCGTGCTTTCTCCAGTCAGTTGTTGGATATTTTTGTTTAAAACATCAAAAAGTACTACATCATCAGGTAATCGGTACTACATATCCGGTTTCCTAAGATGAGAGATCTTTGAATTGAAAACATTCCACAAAAGTTGCTTCACCACGATTCATGTCATTTTCCAACATTCTCGATGTCTTGGACGATTTCCAAAAGAATCCGCATCGTCATCATTTTACATTGCTCTTGTTTCTTGGACCTGAATACTCGGTCCAGATATTGGCAAGATATTAAGACAAATAATTGTCGCTAAAACGTTACTACCCCATGTCTACTGGAACACGAACACAAATTGAAAAAATATAATACATAAATATGTAAAAAATTACAAAATAGATGTTTAGAAATGAAGGAAGAGAAATCGCGTAAACTTAGTGTGCGACGTGAAAGAGTAAAATCAATTAAATAACCGAGAATAAATATTACTTCTAAATAAATCATGAATTAGGGAAAAGTATATGAATACAGTTGATGTGTCTATACGTGACATTGAAATGTCTGAATTATTGGAAGATAAATATACTCAAATACTCGTTGGATATCTCTTAGAAGTCTTTCTTAGATAATCTTAGAAATCAGAACTCTGTCGAGAATACACGTTCTTATACTGATTACTTTTGATACAATTCAATAGCAACAGTACTACATCTTAAATGAAAAATATATTCTGATTAACCCCGACTATCACGAATCTCGGAATATTTGCATTTTGATACATGTCGTAACCGGTTCTAGTAAACACACGCCTACCACGCCCAGTGAGCTCATGCTCGTACCCAGCAATACGTATGAATCGAGAGGCTTTTGGGGTCAAAGCATTGATATTAATCCCGCCTTCGTGAGCTTAAGTCTGGAATCGTTACTACAATGTTCAGCTACCAAGTAGGAATACGCATTCATCACCCTACCTACATGCATAACCAAACAGAGCACGCGTTCCTTGCAAGTAAACAAACGCCGGTTCGTGCAGCCCATTCCCATGCATTACGAGGAGTAAGTGGTCCCGATCGGCCACAGCGCCCAATCTTTCCATCTAGGCCGGGACCACGAGCAGAGCTTGGCTCTGCAAGGCGGAACCGTTCTCTCTTGGTTCTACGCGTAGCTTCCGGAGTCGGCGGGTGCGGGGGGCGGGGCGGGGGTTGGCGGGGGTGGGGCGAGCGGGGAGGGGCGCCGGTAGCGGCGTCGTGGTCGCCCGCGGCGGTGGCGGCTGTCCAAGGACCTTGCCCCGGTTCGCGTCCACGTCCGCCCCCGCACCGCCCACGCCTCTCATAAATCTCTCGGTTCCTGCGGTGGCTGCGGAGTCGACGGTGGTGGGGATGGTGGTGGTGGTGGATGAATTGAGGTGATGGGGGATACAGATCAAGATGGTGGGGTCATTGTCAATGGTATTTGTGGCGCCGATTTGTGGTTGGCCACACTGGAGAAAGCGACGGCGTTGACAGGATGGAGGTGATGAGATGGGGATGATAGTGGAAATAGTTTTGATGGTGGTGGGTCTGTCGAGACGATGGAAGGCGTAGTGAACACGGTAGAATGGATGCAGTTCGTGGATTTCGTTTCGGTGATGAACGGGATGTTGTAGCTTAAAATACTCAAGTGATAGTCCATAAATCATGGTTGTTGAGTCTGCAAGCAATCCGCTTCCTTGAAGAATTTTCAGCTTCCGACAAACAACTAAGATCGTCCGGTATCCATCGTTTTACTTTTGTTACAGCCATTTCTTTTGAGATTCCACTTTGTGTATTACTTACATACAAATCGTCAAGATAAGTAAATGTTATTTAACTGATTATTAAATAAAATAAACCTTGCATATCGTAATCGTGGTAGGCACAGGACCTGCTCACATACATTAAATCATCAGTAACACACGATACATTGAACTTTAAAATGTTTCACTCCTGAAATATTTTCAAAATTTTCTTATTCCATCGTTAATCTGGAAAGGAATGAATCGAACCCAACAGATCTGATTGTCAAGTAATAGTTTTATGAGCATTACATTAATGAACATATTTCCAGACATTCTTCCTCTAACCAACATCATTTAAGGTTCCCATCGTATTGTTAGTATTGTCAATCAAGTTTTGAGAACATTATTTCATAAACTTTCCTACTTTGGTATGTTTCTATTTTATTCAAGCTTACACATTGTAAATAAAGCAAATAAGCATAAGTTGCTCTTCATACGAGAACGCTTGCCAGAACACTATTGTAAAATAAATCTTATAGAAACTTTTCAACAGATTTTTCTTGCAGACTGAAATCATTCATTTATATGTAACGTATTTTCATCCATCCGTTTCTTTACAGTAGAAATTGAAATATTGCGTCAGTTATCGTACAGAGGAAATTTTTAGAATGAAGAAATAAAATAGAAATTTGAAATAAAAAATCAACCTGCAAATGAGGATATCATCAGGATATTTGTAATATTCAATTACGAAGATTTTTCTCTGAAGAAAATCATTGAGTTAATTTAACTTTTCATATAAAAAGAATGCGATGAAAATGAAAAAAATATTTTATTTATTATTAAAATCTTATATATTAAAAAATATATTTTTCTGCTGTAAACTTCTTTATATTTAAATTATCATGAGGTTATGAGTTTCATGATTTTTTTATTTAGAAGAAATGTTTGAGTTCTCAATTTATTTTTTGAAATTTAAAAGTTGATCTCACATATTAAAATCTTTTATTTTTGAAAATAATTATATTTTTACTAGAGATTATCATTATTATGAAAAGTGTTTCATCGAGACGGACAAAATACAAACGTTACTTATGGTTGCAATAGAAATTCCAGATTATTCTGGCAATATGAAACACAATAGCTTTCAAGATAATAGTAAAAATGCCCTTGGCTCTCGCAGCAGGCCAATCAGCAAAAGCATTCCCCCCCCCCATCACAAATGACCGTGTAGAGTAGTTTCGCTCTGCATTTCGGGGAGCCCCGACGACGCCTCCAGCGGCAGTGACTCTGCGACCGAGTCGGCCGGCAGCTGAGACGGCGCGGCGCGGCGCGGCGGCGGGGGCGGAGGCGACGGGCGCGGCGCCTGGCGGGAGGCGGCGGCAGGAGCGGAGTGGGTGCGAGGGCGGGGCGCGGGAGGGGGCGGAGGCGGGAGCGGCAGCGAGCCGCCGGCTGCCCGCCGCCCCTCATCCCTGACCCCGGCGCGTATGTGGTTCAGGGCGGCTGAGCGAGGCCGACCGCGCCGCCGCCGCCGCCGCCGCCGCCGCCGCCGCCGCCGCCGCCGCCGCCGCCGCCGCCGCCGTGTCGCGCAGGTCTGCCGCCGCCGCCGCCGGCTGGCCGGCCACGCCCCACACCAGCAGCACGCGCGCACGCCGGGCCACGCGACCCGGCGCTCCGCACGGCCGTGCCTCACGCGCCGCGATCGCCGCGGGGGCGTCTTGCGTACGCAGGACAGCGCACAAGCAGCGATGCGCCTATTGTGAAAAGTTGGAGACTCAAGTAAACCGTCAATACGTGAGAATCGGGGGACATTTAGTCTACCTGAAGATATTAATTCTAGGGCGTCTTGCGTCCGTAGAACAGCGCACAAGGAACGATGCGCCAATTGTGAAAATTCGGAGACTCAAATAAACCGTGAATACATATGAATCGGGGGTCATTTAGTCTACCAGAAGATATTAACTCTGACTCTGTGGGTGTACACAAGTCTGTCATATAATTATACATTGGTATACCGAGTGATTTCTTTATTGCTTGTTTCCGCTTTAGTTTTTTGTGCCATTAGTACATAGACAATATCAGTTTTCTTTTACACACCTAGAAGAGTACTCTTAAATATAATTGATTACGTCTCTTATCGATGATTTAGCGCATACAAAAATGAACTTGAAACAAAGTTACAAGGAACATATCTCATAAAGGACAAATGTGATAATATTAAATAAAGACGTCAAAAGAACATTCTACATGAATATAACTAATTTTTCAAATAAGTAAATATATAATAATTTTCGTTCATAACACAGAATTAGTAATATATTTTTTATTTTGAGAATTCTTTTCTTTCTTTACTACCATGCAATATTATGTTCCATTTGGCACATCATAATACACGAAGAATAAAGAATAAGCCAAGTTTCATTGTTTCTACAACCGAAATTTTACGTTAAAGGAATATTAACCGGTACACATAAACGAAGAGAATTATTAGGAACCTAATATTTCACTTGCTTCAGTAATAGGCTTTCAAACGGAATGTCTATAATGAAATCTTTGAATTAAACCAGTTCCAAGGAACTCAAGATCTTGCCAAGTTTCACTATTTACATTACTCTTTGAGATAGAATGACAGAACATTCTTGGTAATATTATGAGAACCTGCACTGAATATTCCCCTCCCTGGAGAATAATCTCCAGAGAAACCTCTTAACTCAGAGCGCGGCACGCCTTGGGCGTTTGGCTTCCAGTGCGTTGCTCGCATTCCTGTCAATCAGCTCGCCAGCGCTTCGCAGAAGAGTTGCTATGCAGACTGTGTCGTCCTAGATTGCTATCTCCGCTTCTGTCTAGATCTATTGTAAAATACGAAGAAGGATAACTGACATGTAGCAGCTGCATTCTGCACTCCATCTTGAAACATTCACGACTTTGTGACCACTCCATGAACAGGCTGCAGTGAATGTGGAGGATGTGAACTTTACGTGGAATGTTGGTGACCATAAAGGATATATATGCAAGTAAAGTGGATTTATGAGGTGGTTTGTAAAAGGAGTGAATTTTAAGACATTCGGTTTGGTAACTACGAAAGATTACTTTTAACTCTTTAAAAGGAATTAATGATCATGGTTTCAAAAGTACTTTTATTGACATAAGACTTCTTATGAAGACATATTTGATTAGAATCGGTGTCTAGAAGAGAATATAACTCTAGTTACACACGCAAGAACAATTGAATGATAGTTTTTTTTCGAGTTATTTAACTGAGAAATTATATTTTTAAAATATAAAAATTCAAAACAAATGTAGGTAAGTAATTGGAATTCAATAATCATAATTATTTGAAGTACTGATAGTTTAGCTTAGTTTGCTGCATTATTAGAATTAAAAGGAAATTGGTAAAAAAAGGGTCAGCGAATTTTAATTTTCATTTCTCCTGATGACATTTTTGAAGTTTAATTTTATGTGTGTTTTGAGAATATTCTCTTACAAGGTTTTACTTTTCCCGTGGTCTTTTTGTATCCTCCTCCAAGCACATGATCTTCACATTTTTTAAATCTGCACCAGAAAATTTAACGGATATCTGTAAGAAGGAACAGTCACTTCTTTAATTCCTTGTAATACTACGTATATTTCGAACCGAGCGATGTGCGCGCATGGTGGGACATAGTGCGCTGACTTCGCAATCGGGAGGCCGAGTTCAATCCCCGCGTCAGCCATCGTGACTGGGGTTTTCGTGGTTTCCCTCGGTCTTTTAGGGAAATGCTGGGATGGTTCTACTGAAAAGCCACGACCGCGAAACCGGTGTCGCAAGCCGAACTCGTTAACAATGTGAAATCACGAATATTATGCGAATTCGAGACGTCGCGGATTCCTGGTTGGGTGACCGACAAGAAACCCTGGGATCTAACGGCGCCGAGGCCAATTGCCCTTTACTGGACATTAATGGTTAAATGCAAATACGAATATTATTTCGATAAATCGTTAAAAACAGGCAAGAATGTGACAATTCGTAGATGAATAAATTTCTGAAAAGACAATATTTAAATTTATTTCGTCAACAGTATTTAAAGTATTATTAAGATTTTAATAGCTGGTGAATGATACTAGATCAGAAACTGGCATCCAAGTCAAAAAATACCGAAGTTTCCTTTCGAATGTTACAAAAGCTTGTGATGCATGCCCATTAATAAAAATATAAATTAATTTTTTTATACTTTTCTGTCAATTTACAGATTCTCCTACATTCATTTCTGGGGCGTTTCACCGTATTAACACAGACCTAAACTGACTTCAAGACTATGCGTAAATGTACAAACTTATAAATGTGTTCCAATAATATTGAGAACAAAGATACGAGACTTTGACATCCATCGACTTCTTTCATCGTACGGGACATAAAGTGTTAGAAGATATTCATAAACAGATGGGTTTAATTATTAAAATTCGTACCAGTTAATAACGCAGATGGAGGATAGAAGCAACACTTAGAATTATCACAAAATAAACATGAAGTAAACTATGTGTAACGCCTGCAGCGTTGTTTTTGGTGTGCGATCTCAATAATTGGTCTTACTATTCACTACATAGTAACTCGATGAGTTCTTTCCAGAGTAAACTACGTATTGCCTCAAGAAAAAGAAAGAGAGGGATAAATTGAATTAAAATTGTAACCATTAACAATCTATTTGCAATAATTTTTAGAATAATCATTAATTAACGGTATTGGATTGTGAAAAGTACACATTTATGTGCTTCGTGTAGCATGTCTTTCCCTATTATATTAGATCACTCGAACGAGCTACAAATTTGCTTAACAAGATAGCCCCTACAAGTAACAATTACTTCTTCTTCAGTAATTTGTCATGTGACTGGGCACGTCAAGCGCAATTCTCTTTGATCAAATCTTAGATATGTTTCATTCGGAAACAAGTATGTATATTTTACTATTCTCGCTTCAATTCTTGAACCCAACCGGCAATAACACCTTTAATTTATTGTAACCCGTACGCACAGAAGGTGCTTCGAGCGGTCCAACAACTTTCAAAACTGAGTCATCACTTCCAACAACGCGTCCAATACCGCGAACAATCGACAGTAAACGGCGCCTATTACAATGCGCGACAAGGAGAGCGGCAACGCGCGACAACATTACACGTCTCGGGAAGTGGCATTCCGGCACGTGGGGGTGATAAGAATTACTCGGCGGCGTCCCTCAATGGCTCATGCCTGAGATACCGTCACAGGCAGCCGCCGCGCCGCAATGTTTTCAGCCGCTGTCGCCGTCTGTCGGCCACGCGAAGAGAGGCGAGGCGCGGCGCGGCGCGGCGCGGCGCGGCCACTCCCTGTGTGCGGCCGCGACGCACGGCCGCCTGCATCCCAGTTCGCTAATCATGCAGGGGGCACTGGGCGGTGGTCGGAAGCGAAATCTCAAGGGGCACATATTGCGAAATAATACATTCATGTATTACACGATAAAAAGGTTCCCTTCTCTCGCTGCAGGAATCGGGGAGATGTGTTCGATAGTTGATATAAAAGCTAGGCGCTGCCAGTCATAAGAAGTTCAGTTTCTTTAACTTAGAACTACAAATACATAAATGCAATAAGAATGAACTTTCCAGTTCATTACCAATCTTCTTGATGGAAAAAATTGTTTCCAGAACACGTTAAATCTATTATAATTCATGAAAATATTTTTGTCTAGGACCGTTGAATATTTTCCATATTTACACGTCGCCTTGCTGTGTTTTCCGTCCCAGACGGGGCAAGCGCTAAGCTCCTGACTGATCTTCTGACGTGCATGGTAATATAGTACATGTAATTGTAAACAAGGAGTGAGGATATCACAAGGAAGAGGAAGAAAAGTTCGCGCGCTGTCCGTGACCTGTTTGTTAGGGTTCTGCTCCGGCATTCGCCTGGTATTGAACGGAGAAACCCCAGAAAAGTACGGATCGGAGCAGCCGACCGCTAGAATTCTCGTCCAGATGGCCGCTGAATTCGATCTAGCTAGTGTCGAAACTCCTGCCATCGTCTGGACTCGAACCCTAGCATCGCCCGGTCAGAAGTAGCGCAGTAACAACAGTTGGTGCCCGGCAGCACTCACCTCAACCGATATATACGCACCTAATTGCATATGTTTCTCTAATTGCATTTTTATAATCGTATGCGAAGTGAAACAACCGCGTTATTAATCACTCGCGCCAAAATTTCAACCGTATAATTTATCCCCTATGCCCACTCGGTTTCGCACCGGCGTGGCACTGCATGGCGGCGACGTGCGCGCGCGTGCGCGCGCGTGCGTGCGTGAGAGGCCGTGCGCGAGCTCTTGCGTTCGTGCGTGAGGGCTTGAGCCACGCGTGCGGCGGTCGTGGGGGCGGTGGAGAGGGGGGCGTCGCGGGCGCGGCCTCCTCGATTCATCCGCCGCCCCATAAAGTTCGGCGCGGCGACGGAGCAATGGCTGCTGTTGCATTATTCATGCGGGGGCGACCCGCGCCCGCCGCCGCCGCCACCCGCCCGCCGTAGGCCGCCCGCGTGCGAGGTGTGGTGTGGAGTGGGCAGGGTACGAAGCTGCGACGAAGTGGAAAGTTGTGACTGAGGCGTGGGAGGAGATGGACATGGAAGAGCGGAAGGGTGGAACTGACGATCCATGGGCTACGTGTAATCCGCGACGAGGATTTCTGGGCATTGCAACGATAATTAAAAGTAACATCTGACTGACAAAATGGTAGGAACGTATTCTCCATTTTTTTCAATATTTTCATCAACTATGGTGAAATTATATTAAAAATGGATTGTAATATGGTATTGCTTGTTTAAAAAATTATCAATATATTCTTTTGAATATTTTAATCAGTCAGTCATTAGATATATAAAGAAAATAATTATATGAATACTTTTTATTACTACACTTTATTTCCAATTGGTTATGTAGAGTAGTAGTTTTTCTTAGACTGTTTTCATATATGATAATTAGAATTTGGAAAGTAGTTCGGTAAATCCATTCAGAGGGACTTAAATAAACTTTTTTGTTTGATTACTGATATGAAGGGGAAATAAGATAATATCAACATTCCTTTTCATTTTCACTACAAAATTTATGATCCCTTGCGGTTTCGCTCATTGATCAACGTGCTAGCTTTTCATGGCGCGACCCTGAGTTCGAGTCCTGGATTCAAAATTATAATGTGAGTTTTCCTTGCAATGTTCCTGTATATGTTGCAGTATGACGATCAGAAAACTCACTTCTCAGATTGGGATGACCAAAATACGGCGTGGGGATGTCCATGCGAACCCCCTTAACCCATGGCCTCGAGGCCAGGAAGCTACCTTAGGTCACGGCTCGTACGCAGGCTGTCCGGTCAAATACAGACACACAGGCGAAATTTATGAAACGTTCTACCAGGAATTTATTTTGAGTTGTATATCTGCATTTTTTAAGGTGTGTGAATTACGATGCTACCTTACGTCTACAAAACGAGTACTTCATAAAGAAAAAAAAGCTCACAAAAACCCTACCACAGCTCCAGGGCAGCAAATAATTTCATCTAATTACCGGGTTTCGAACTCGGGACCCAGCGAATCCTGAGAACTTTCTTCCCGGGCGGGCCACTCCTTAACGTGCCTCGTGGGAGCAGTGGCGGGGGCGGAAGAGGAGCGGAGGTCACGTGACTGGGCGACGCAGGCGCCGCGGGCGACGCGAGCAGGGCGGAACGCGATTTGTTCCACCGGCGAATGCAACGCGTCCGCGCAGAGACCAGTGCGCCGAGGCGAGGCTCCAACCCGCCTCTGAGAGGAGCTTCGCTGGAATCGGACCTCCACCCGGTGTACTGGGAGAGGTGGCTCAGGGCATCAACTGAAGTCACCGCAGTGCCTGTGACCGGTAGGTCGTGGGATTCGAGAACCGACGGCGGCCATATAGCTGGCCTGATACCTGGGTCGAGTTCTCTCGCTGCCTGGAGGAGAATTCTGCCGACCAGATGCCCTGATCGATAGTTTTCCGGTTTTTTCCGATCAATATCAGGCGAATGACGGCGCTGTACCCTCCCAAATGGGCCACGGCCCACGCGCAATTTTTCCTTACCATTCAATGTCCTATCTTACCCCTTACACACTTACACTTACACTTACACGCACTACACTACCATACATGCCGGGAGACTGGTTGGGAGCTTATAGTTTGTCCCGGCTGGGACGGTGATCTGATGGTAGGAGATACCTGGTGGGGATGTCCCCGCTAGCCGACGGTAGGTTGGCGCCGGATCTCACCACCATCGGGCAACGGACAAGATCACCGCCACCTCCCGAGTAAAAAAGCATGCACTGCACTTACGGGACTTAAACCTTAGTAGTTCACGCGTCCGCTAGTAATCAATAAATCAAACTGATGACATACATATGATTATACTCTGGCCTAGTTCTTCAGTGAGCTCCTCTTGTGTTTGAGTTATCCATTGTGAGCAGCGTGAAAGTTTTGGGTTTAGTTAACAGAGACATGTGAGTTGTGACACGACGTGATAAATTGTCATAAAAATTCATAGGTTTCAACTGCTAACTCAGATGTAGAAAAATGGAAATCAGCGGGTCTGCGAAAAAGTAATGGGAATACAACTTTCAATGTAGGAGCGGAACTGCAAATTTGCTATGCTTAATATTCCATACACAAATTTAAAACGGAGAGAAGATTTATGAATGTCAGCTTCACTTTTATTTACATTCATCTCTTCTCAAAATTATGAATTTATTTTAACAAATCTTTATTAATTAATATGTTCATTTAACATTTAATTTTTTCTTTTTTTCAAATTTTTTCATAAGAATGCTTTGTTTTATATTTTAGTTTTCATTATATATTTGAAATATCCCGACACTTAAAATACTACATATTTTAAACTAGAATTAACTATTAAATATTTCTTGTCTAAAGAATAAGTAGGTATGTATTTATTGATCGATTGGTGAATTGATGTTTTCGGACACGTCAAATGTTGTGGTTGTTAGTCCCATTAATGGAGTAAATATTTTATCGCGGTAAATGGCGGTGTTCCTCTCTGACTAGATGGTGAAAACTCACGTCAGCATGCGAAAGATTTCCCCCTCCGGGTAGCTACCCCCAGTAAGGCACCACGTCAGTCAGGACAAGCTCTAGTAAGCTCGCGAGTAGTCTCCCTTCGTGGGTGATAGTGTAGTGCGTGTAACAGTAAGTGTTGTAAATAAGGGGAGAGGATAACGAAGGAAAGATCGCCCGCGGTCCGTGACCCATTTGTTGGAGTACTGCTTCGGTATTATCCTGGTATTGATCGGAGAAACCAAGGAAAACTACTGATCCAAGCAGTCGGTCGTTACAATTCTGCTCTAGAAAGATGTGTTCGATCAAGCTAATTAACTAGTGTCTAAAAATCGTCAACGTCGGGTCTCGAACCCTAGGACCTTCGGGTCAGAGTCGCTGCAGACACAGCGGCAATGCTGGATCGGAGTTAAACTCAGCTGATATCAATAAGTATTCTCGGCACGGTACTGCTCTATTACAGCTGGAGTACGCTGAAACTGGATGAATAATTTTTAAGCATCCTGTGTTTTATTGTGCGGGACCAAGGAACCCCTCGCCGCAGGGACTTACCTTATTAGGAGATTAGCCTGCCATGAATTGACGAGCTACCAGTAATGACCAATATTGAAGCGAAAGGTAGCGATAAAAATGTCGATAACTTTATGGAAATGAAGAGATGCCCGCGTTGCCATGCAAATCGTAGGTATACATGAACATTCAGCTTTTTGGAAGACTTGGACCGCATAAATTTCATGTAAGAGGGATGATAAGTCAGGCAGTGATTATGGCAGCTGTCAATCACCTCTCAGCAAAGCCTCTTGAACCAAGAGTCTTGGTAGACCTCACAGAATAGGCGTTGAACTGGTCCTTCATCTTGATTCGGGTAGCTTTCCAAATTTTGAAGTACCGTAAGCAAGGAAACTTCCACACTTCTCTGATTTGGAACGTCTACATAAATAAGAAACTAATGGACAGTCAAATTTTTAATTGGCCATACAATACTCAAAATGGTTGGAAAAAAATATAATTATCTTTTTTGGGTATGCTAGAATTCCTGGAATATATAGCTTCCTGATATTCTCTTAATATTGGAATTGTAATATTAGGGAATGAGTTAATTGGTGGCCTTTTCTTGTTTGACTATAATTTTAAAAATAATGTAAAATTGAAGTGTTCAACAGCCATAATTGGCGAATGTGTAGTCAAAGTTGACTTTCTACATTTGAAAATGCGTAGTTCATAGATTGAAATCTATCCAAAAAACACTGATATTTGACATTAAAGACAATAAATAACACACAACGAGATTCAAATATAATACATATATTTCTCTAATGCTGTAACAAGTCCTCAGAATAAACTTCGTACAACTAGTCATACCAAAAGTATGATCTATCAAGAAACGGTACCTGAATATTTGTCGATTCAGCTAAGAAATAACGTCATTTGGCTGGGAAAGATTTTCTCTCATAAATACTAATAAAGAGTTTTGCTATTTTTGAATAGTTAAAACCAAACCTACAGACATTTCTAATGTTATTGAATAGTTACAGAATCATCTCGATAGTAGTATATCGCTCATAGCCGATTAACAAATACAGGATATTTCGCAGAAGGGAAGATTGTAGAGTATAATGAGTTGTATGCATTTCTTAGCGTAAATACCATAAGTTGTCGGTAGTTTCGTTCTGAAGAGAACAGAAAAAATGTCGAGCAGATTTAAACATAACAAAATACAAAAATACGCTTTCTCATGTAATGCAGATAAGTCCTAATACGAAGCACCTACATTTCCCACATATCAGGGCAGTGTCCCTATTGTCTTACAAAGCTGGCAGGAACACTGGTTGTACATAACCCAGAGCACTGAGCAGTTGCTCTCGACTTATTGCAAATGAATTCGCTTTACATGTAAATGTCGACAGATAGGCATATTGTTGTCTCTATTTTGTGTTCGGTAGGTCTCGAATCACTACAAAACAAGTCTTTTTTGTGAGAAAAACTTCTTAAATTATTACCAAATGGAATTTTCCCGAAAGAATGACGAATTTAAGGTGTTTATTTTGTAATTAGAAGAAGAAAACTGAATATTAGAAGAAGAAAACGCAATTTTTTGTAATTTAAATCAGCTTTTCTAAAGAGAAAACAATACTCTGTATAATGGACGAAATTGCACAGCATTCTTTGTATAACTACTGCATTGATTATTTCGTTCTTCCAGGCGCGTCAACTGCTATGGTAATTAGTTTCGTAACAGTAGTGCATGTTTTTATCACGGAAGGTGGCGTATTCTTCGCCCGCTGGAGGTTAGATCCGGGGTCGACCTGTATGTCGGCTTCAGGGTTTTTCTTATCCAAGTATCTCCTATCAAGGGGGCACCGCTCCTTCCGAGACAAACTCTAAACTCCCGACCTGTGTGGTAGTGTAATGCGTCTCACAATCAGTGGAAGTGTGTGTGAGTATAAGAAAGGGAAGAGGGAACGGCAAGGAAAATAAAAAAGAAAGATTGTGAAAGGTCTGTGTCCCGTTTGCTAAGGTACTGCTCCGGCACTCGCCTGGTCTTTATTGAAAAAAACACAAAAAACTCCTGATAGAGCAGCCAGTCGCTAGAATTCTCCTCCAGAAAGTGACTGAACTCGTCCTAGCTTGGCACCTTTTAGATTTAGAGACTAGGTGGTGACCAAGTGACGCTCACTTTGCAGTCCGTAGGCCCATTATGGAACTAATCCCCGTGGCACGCAGGCAGTCACATTCATACCTAATTCACAAACATTCGTGCAGAGAGAGGATGAGTGGGAAATGGTTTTTCATAAGAAGAGGATTTTCATGTTATTACATGTTTTACAGGAAAAGATATCTGCATTCAATATATTTTTAGAATTAACTACACATTCTGATTGAGTTAGAACCTTTTTAATTTTACATACAAGAACTTTTAAGTATTTTGTTACAATTACATATTCTTTCTATTATTACATACTTACTTATATTATTTACATATTTATTTATATTGCAATATATTTATTCGTCAAAACGGAACGTATCAGACGCGCGTTTGCAACATATGTTATGTAGTCATCTCTCTCACAAAGTAGTGTAATGCTCTTTCATGACCACCATTTCTTCTCCATGAATTGTCACACTTACCCCCCCCCCTCCTTCGGCGCTTCTTGGAAACTGCAAGCTCTGAGTCAAGGATCAGCGCATGTTTGTGAAACAGAAGTAATTTCAACGCCTTGTTTCAAACAACACATTCGCAAAGCGATCGAAAACGAACAAACATTTTTTACAGATCATTCTCTTATCGCGTTGTTATATTTGGGAGAGGAGTATGCTCCCTTTAACTTCTCGCTCCCCTCCAGGATCTATCATTGGCTACACTATATTACTATTCACTTGAGCACCGGCTCCTCGTAAACATCGTTGTATTCTAAGAACGTACTTTATATTTTGAATAAAATGTGTGATGAAAACTAGGGCACAATTGTTTCTGTATAGATAGAACCTCTATTCAACCACGACGAATTCAGTTTAACATCTGATCGGCGACGCGTGCTCGAAAAATGCTTGAATAAAAAAAATTAAAACTCTAAATAGAATGTTTATTTCACATATTTTCTATTTTTTCTGAAAAAAAATTATGTAAATATTTTGATTTTTTTACAATAAATTACGTTCCGTAATTATTAATGTGCTATATGGCGACTAGAAAAAACCGTACCATGCCACAACGCACAAGAAAACATCCATGTCCGTGGCGGAATTCGAATATCCGACCCTTCGAGCCCAGACTGCAAAGGTGCGTTCACCTTAGCATTCTCGCCTACCGAGGTCGGCTAGGCCTAAATATTTAAGAAATATAAGTTTATGAATGACATTCTTCCATGGTCATATTGATGAAGAATATTCGAGAGAAACATTTAACAATTTTGATAGGAATAGTTCAGTACTTAAGTTATGAATCTCGAATAATCGATAATTCTTTGATATACTATTGAAATTGAATGAACAGTTTTTATAATAAACGTTTCTAATGCTTCTTTAACATCACGGAAGTACAAGAGACGCCTAACCTACAAATGTTTGCACTTCAACCGGAAACACTTCTTGCTAGAAATGTAGAGGCTGTTTAATAGAGAACAAGGCACACATGTTAGAGGAGAATGGGGGCGGAAGCTAGCAGATAGTGAAGGAGGAAGTGACGGTAGATGTGGGGTGGGGGTGTGGGTAGCCAGTAGCGGAGGCGGTAAAGCCATATGCGGAGATAAACACTGGGCCGATACGAGTTAATAGAAGGGCCATAAGAACCTTGGGAATATATTATGATGACAGAATATACAACTTTCTGGAGAATAGGGATGGGATTGCGTATGGTTCAGGATGCGAAGTGTCTAATAAGTCAAAATAGTACAATTATTAACAGCAGTTGTTTTTTTATAATTATGGAATGATGATAGGCATCATACGATAATACCCCTGAAAGAAAAATTGCTGCATTTCTAAAATTTCGCGAAACAGTATACCAGAAAGAAGAGATAAAACCTTTTAAAATGATACTTAATTTTGAGTGTAAAAAGAAAGTACTGCTATAGAAACTTTCGGCTACCTCTCAGTTCATATTAACTTAAACAGAAACTTTGCGTAAGGCGCGTAAATGCAAGTATGGCATGGCTACAAAGTATTTATTTATTTTTTGTTACTTTATTGAATTGTTAATTTCCATTTTCCCATCAACAGTTGATAAGAGCGATATTTTCACGGAGAGGTGTTAGAAATAAAATGTAATGTACATGGTAGGACTTAGAAAAGGTAAAGAGAAAAACGTATGCAAACACAGTCCCATGTCTAAAGTGAAATTTGAATTTATAAGGATTCTTATTGTAGAACCCACACCTTTCAGCTATGTCTTCGACATAATCGTTTGAGATACTTTTCGGGGCTAATTTGTAGCTGTTAACTTTGGGCCATGTACTTTGCTGACTCACATTAGGATGAATCCCAGGCAATCAAGACATACTCTGCCCCATAGCTCATGGCTGTTGTTCGCGATGTTGGAGTTGAAACCGTTCACAACTATTCTATTTAACTATATCTGAGTATTATACGAGTGTGAAAGGTGGAAGGAATCCATCAAATGTGAATGACAAAATATAAACCTCCTAATATCCTAGCGACTCTAACCCCCAAAACTCTCGAACCGAGACAATCCGGGATCTCCGTTCACAGCGAACTCGGTGACACAAGTGAGCTATTTCCTTTTTAATTGTTACAATTTTTTTTCCTGGTTAAAATATTTGGTTGGAAGTCACTCAAATCATAAACACCTATACTGGAGAACTCGAACCCTCAACTCTTCGATACTACAGTATCATGGGTGGGCACTGATAGAATGATGATATGCTTATAACAATATATCTCTAAAAGAAAAGTTGCTGCGTTTCTGAAGTTTCACGCACGAGAACAGTAGAAAGAATAAGTAAAACCATTTTTACCATAGGTATTTTATCCAGTGTACAGTCGGTTACCATTTACGTCCCAATGGGATGCATATTTGACCATACATTAGACACCAACGCACTTGAGGGCTCCTCTGATCTGGGGTCAGCAGAACGCGAGGTCCTCCGCAGCAACACATGTTTCGACAAGGGACAAACAACCGTGCCCAAGGTAGGGCTCGAATCTGCAACCCTTCGGACCGAAGCGCTGAGACGGTACACGCTTTTAGCCACTTCGACCATTCACGTCAGCAATGAAACCTTTCAAAATGGTAATTTATTTTGTTGTAAAAAGTAAGTATTGCTACCTAGCGACCTTGGCTACATAGATGAGCTCCTTAGCTTTTAATTACGTTTATTGTTCGATATTTTCTCTGGTTTAATCATTTGCTTATCAATAAAAAATATGCAACGCTGGCTTTCGACGCCCCATCAACCCACTGTGCGTCGGAGGCAGCGTATTGCCCCGTGGTTTGCCGCAACGCCACCGCAGAGCTGCAGCTGCGGTCGGCGTCATCTGGCAACGGCGATTCTTTGAAAGCAAGTCGGGCAGAACCCCCGCGCCGACCCCCCTCCCTCCCCGTGCCGCGCAACTCTCTTTCGTGTTCTCACGACCAAGGCCGCCTGTACGCGCGAAACAAACGACGCCTTGCATGGAACTGTGTCGCAATTACAGCATTTTTTGGCCGACAAGAGGATATTGCGTACGTGACCATGCTTGCATGCGTCTAATGGGAAAGATTAGCTGTAATCGAGGACGAAAAATCTTGATACAAAACGTAAGTTGTAAGTAAGACGGGCCATTAAATGTGGAAATTTTAATTTCAAATAAATAATTACCGTTTTCCCAAGACATTTGTATACTTCACTCACTGTCGTCTTTAGATAATACTACATATTATACATAGAGAAAAACATTGGGAGATAAGACTGAATCATGACTTGAATCTGATGAATAAACCATGGGGATTATTGTTCAATAGAGCTAAAAGAATAAGATAAAAAGATAGACAATAAATACTAATATGTTATGGATGCCATTTTGTTTTTCATTGTTAGAGGTTTCTCAATATATCTTACATTGTATATTTTTTCTAGACAAAATACAGATAATGAAAGTTATCCTCAATGAAATCTCAAATCTATAAGGAAACTTACAGAAAGAAGTACGTAAAATGTACAGTAAAACTTGCTCAATGCGCCACCTGTATTATGTGGAAATCTGTTTAATGTGAACATAAATCGCGGTCCTGCCAAACATAAAATCTACAGTATTACATTGAATAATGGGGAATATTGTCTTATGTGGAAGAAAATACTGATCCCTTGAGATTCCACATTAGGCAAGTCTTACTGTATTTCCTTCCTTTTTTTCTTATACGACATCAATGTTTGATCATATCTTTAAAATGTGTTGTATAATTTATCATTCTCTAAATATTACGCGACAAATTTTCCGTGCGAAATTATTTTACCTAGTCGTCTGTTCATTTACACTGCCTCGGGAGCTGCATCTGCGTCTCCACGCCCTCTGCCCCTCTCCTGCGTCGCATCCTCCCCCCTCACACACACACACACGCGTACACCGCGCCGCCCTCCCCAGCGGCGCTAGCCTCTTCCTGCCTGCACGTGTCAGAATGACGAATGGCTGCGCGCTCCCCGTCCACGAGAAACAAGACATCTGATAAACGCCCGCGTGTTTCTTTAATTTGCTGCGAGACGGAACTAACTCGAATTACTTAAGATTTTCGTGTGATATGCATACAGGCAAGACTGTTTGCCTAAATGCACTTTTTTACTTAATTATAGAGAAAAAATGAAGCTAGAAGAGAAAAAATTGACATTAAATCTATTCATTGAATCAATTTTAGTATATTTGTTTTTCTCCTCTGAAGAATAAATTGAAAACAAATAAAATCAATTGAACATACTTTTATCCATTATTGGACGTAATAACAAATAGTTTCGCATGATAATTTCTTTCGATAGCGAACCTTGCTTGTTAGTAAACGCTCCATAATTTGAGATGTTCTGGAGGTTAAGAAATTTCTCTCAAGTTCTCGCCTTCTTCTTTTCTTCCCGCATGAAGATAAAACCGTTTTCACGTAACTACTACACCACTAAATTATTTGGTACTCGTGGTAAACTTTCACTGCGAGCAATACACGATCTCTGTGAAAGTCCTACGGTGTATGATGTATGAATTGTGCTCCTCGTAATTTCTAATGAAACATCGCGCCTCCAATCAATGCAACACGATCCGAGTTAGCGGGAACGAATCAGCGGCAAGGACACATTGCCCAACATTAGAAAGGTTTAACTTCAAATCGTGTACGTACACGCATGCATTTAGTGATGAAATACAATTTCCTCCTTCATATTTCAACAGGAAAATTGACCTGATCAATTAAACGCTAGTTCCTCTTCTGTACAGCGTCTCGAACACAAAACTGTTATTCACAGCTAACTTCTTTTATCTGAGCTATCCCGCACTCTGCAGTAATTATTAGAGAGAGTATTACCCGGTGTGCACACGCCCGTATCGGCACGACGATGGCGGAGGGCGCGGGTGGATTGGGTGGGGGAGGGGGAAGGGGAGTAACGACCAACCATTTCCGTGCTTAATCACGCGTGGAGACCACGCACGGAAAGCCGCCTCCGGCCGCCGAACTCGCCCAAGAACGCGAAAGGGACCGCGACGAAAAGGAACGCCCCCGTCCAAAAAAATCACAAGAAAGGGATGGCGAAAAAATAGCAGTCGTGATACTTCAGACTATTCTTGCATAATTACTGACCTAAACATATCACGATGCTAAAGTTTTTTGTTGGACATAATAGACGCGCATGAGATAGCAAATTCTAATCGTATATTGTAGCTAAATTAGTTTTTGTTTGAGTATATCAAACTTAATGATGCCTTCCATATTAAATCAGGAGTGAAGGGACGCGTGAGACATAGGGTCCAATCTGGTTCAATCTCTTTTCTTTTCGTAAAATGCGTGAAATGCACGCGCTTAGTAAAAGAAACTTCTTGGAAAGAGGGATATTTTCCACGAATGGTATAATGCAATCAAGATACAGTTGTCAAACACTTATTTTTTATTATTTTCTTTTTTATCTTGTTTATTTACGATCACGACATTGTACGACAATGTGTTATTCATTTGTCGTTACAATACAAGGCGACTTCGAAAAAATCCAAATAACTAAACATGAACGGTACAAAGGATACACGGATCCCAGATTACATTCTGGAGGTACAACCATTAATACTCCTCAGTATTCACGTTTCTCATTTGAGCAGACGATGAAAGTATACATACGACAACAATAATACGAAAAGTTCGAGGTCATCAATTATTTTCCAGATAGCAACACCTCTGATGTAGTCATCACTTTAAATCACGTCGCAGACACTGGGCATTCACAACGAAAACGACCCTCAAAATTCACCTGCTCCACCTTCGCATTACTATGTGTTCTGGCACACACAACAACCTGCATCAGTTATGAAACTATTCTCCACGAACACACATCACCTTCTAAAGAAAACAGCAGGCGTGTCACAGATAAATTGGTCGTCGTCCCAAAGACCGCACGCGCCTCGCCGAGCCTCGAATGTCGCGGAATGGATCGCAACTTTTTTTTTTTTATTTTCAAAACACTTTTTTACATTTTATTTTTCTTTATTCGCCGCCATATCAAATCGCCCGCTCTCTATTCGCGAGCATTGAGAAACGAGCCCGTCCGCGCAGGGTAGCGCGTCCGAGAGAGGCAGGTAATTCCAGATACTTAGTACCGCTCGGCGCTGTCGTCGCCGGGCGCGCGCATTTGTCTTGGGCGGGGCGACTCGCGCATGCGCACCGCACGCATGGCAGGAAGCCCTCCGCGCTCCGCAAACACGCGGCCCCGCTCCCTCAGCGGTGGCAAATGGCCTGCGCCTCGAGACGCCGTGCCAATGAGATGGAAATTCAAGACGGCGGCACCGTCGGACCATTCGTTTCGAAATGACGTAAGTATCAGCACGTGGATGATGGAAGAGTAAAATTGTATATATTATATCTAATTTAAATGAAAATTCACTTAATGACATGATGTACATGCGAGATTCATTTTGATGTACTCAGTACCTGCCATTTCAGTGCGAGTATATTTTTCTCGGAGGGAGGAGGGGGGAGCTGGAGTGTAGTGTCAAGCCGACTTGATGTTTTCTTGTAAAGAATGTTTCTCTAATGCTGGGTATAAAATATATTTTAATTTGACTTAAGTTAATATTTACAACGTGAACAAATGATATATTAAATTAAATTCTTTTGTATAAAAAATGAATAAAACATTTATTTTTGAATATATACATTGGCTTTTGGGGTTGACTGAAGCCCCATACAGCCATCTCTCTTAGATGTGCCACTGATTGTGATTAACAAAATTGTTAACAACAATACTATATTTTAAAATTATTTGAAAAATCTCTGACTGGTTAGCGAGTTGAATCTGATGCAATTTAAACATTTTTTTTTCTGGAAACTTACAGAATTTAAAATTGTAGGACAAGACGGGAGAAAAATGAAAATACTGTTTGGAGCCCGGTTACCCGTTATATTTTGGAGAACGGCAACATTTCAGGAGGTGAATTAACATTGCCTGTCTGGCAATGGGTGTCATCTTTGTTTGGAAAGCTCTGGTTTCGTTGTTCCGCACGGTAAGCATGAGAATGTTGCTAAGTTGGTGTAAGCGAGATGATTTTGTGATGGTTAAACTGTCGTAAATTTTGAAAAAATTGTTCAGGTTTTCAACGTTGTCAGCGGGTTTTTAGATTCAAATTAATAATAAGAGTTCTTAAATTTGGACGATTCGAAATTTTCTACAACCACAAAGTAGCCAGAACGAGCTTCGAAGAGGAACGGGGTCCCTTGAGCTCCAGAGGCAACAAAAAGTAAACTACAGGGTGTTCTACCTGATTTGAAGATGATTTAAAAAGTACCAAATATAATTGTTAACTTACGTTACAACTATGAACGTGCACATGGCTTCTAAGCTTATGCTGACATAAGAAAGTAGAATCACACATTCTTTAAACTCTCGTATTCGTGGTAAAAAGATAGGCAGACAAAAAAAATAAATTCTATAATTGATGTGCACCAAGAAACTGACCAAGTGGAGAAACAGCGCCCAGAAAACGTGACTACTGGATAAGCGAGAAAGCAACCTGGCAACATTGCATCGCTTCTAATGTGCATCGAAGGTATCAGAGGACGTTAAATTCTAACAGGAATTTCAAGTGACTAGCTCTCCCATCCGGAATCCTCTTTCAGTACGGGCAACATAATAGCAAGATGTGATAAATATTTAGCATATGATACTTCGTTCTCTAAACGAAAAGGCACATTCTAACCATAGAGATGAAGGAAAAACATTACAATGGCGATGGAATCACCATCAATGGAATCAGAATCACCATCAATGGCGATGGATGTTAGGAACCCTGAGACACAGGATAGAGAGCATTCAGTTCACATTTATTTAAACCGCAGAAAAACATTTATATAGTAATATAATATTTTCATGTTCAAAAAAGAAAAATATTAACTGAGAAAGATTTCTTAAAATATATTTTTCGGTCAATGTCGATCATCTTCAGAACTACGAAATTTATTGCATTATAACAATTTTTGTTTACATTCAAATATGTACTACACTTGAACAAATTAAATTGGACTTCTAATGCAATTTTTCATCTCTGTTATATTTTAAAACTAATAGCTATCAAAACCAAACGACTACCTAACAATACTTAATTGATACGTATTGTGCACCTATAGACATTGCTTAGTAAAAAGCCTTGGGGTCGGAGCTCTCCTTGCGGGGCGAGGGTGACTCCCCAATTTGCAGCTTTCCTCTTCCCGTCAATGAGCGGGCCAGTTGGTTCGTGGGTGACTCAGAATGCGATTGAACCTTCGCAACGACGTCACGCAATTGGCGGCGCAATCATGTCTGGCAGAAAAAACAACTGTCACTGACGTCAAGTTCATGGCGACACCACACTCGAAGATGGTAGGAAGAGTACCACCGATGGTTAGGAAGCTGTCAATCAAAAGCGTATGTATATTAAACTGTGTTTTATTCTATGCGTTTCTGTTACAGAAATTTACCCTCTTGGATCTGCGTCTGTGCAGGTCAGGGCCACCCAAAGTGGGCGGTGAAAAGGCTCGGGAATCGCCGAATACGAGGGCAAGCAGTTCAATAATTACATCTGCCGGAGGCGCTCGGTTGCTGGCTGCCCCATCGGCCGAGTGACAAGAGTGGGCGTGGGGCGGGGGCGGGGGCGGGGGCGGGGGCGGGGGCGAGAGGCGGGCGCTTGTTTGGGCTGCGCGCGGTGTTTACGAAGGGCGCATCCGCATCCGCCCAGTGACCTGGATTCGAATCCGCGCCCGCCTCTCCCACGCTCCGCCGCCAAGCGATGCGATCGCCGCCGTCGCCTTCGCCCCCCTCGCCCCTGCGCTCGCGCCGCCGCGACGCGCGCCTTCGCAACGCCTCCGCCCCTGCCCCCGCCCTCGTCTCCACTCAGCCGCCACCTCTGGCCCCACCCCCGCCCCACCCCCGCCCCGACTCTGCTCCCGCCCCCGCCCTCGTCTCCGTCCAGCCGCCGCCTCCGCCTCTGCTCCCCCCCCCATCTCCCTCCCGCCTCCGCCCCCGTTTCCGCCTTCGTCTCCACCCTCACCTCCACCCAGCCTCCGCCTCCGCCACCGTCTCCTCGCCGCCCGTCTCTTCCCTCGCCTCCACCCAGCCTTCGCCTCCGCTTCCACCCCCGTTTCCGCCACCGCCTCCTCTCCTGCTTCCGACCCCGCCTCCGCCCTTGCCTACGACCCCGCCTCGGACCCCGCCTCGGACCCCACCTCCACCCCCCTCTACCCCCGCCACCGCACCCGCCGCAGGCGCCTGCGTCGCCCACTCATCTAATGATGTAGAGCCATCAGTGTTGTTGGCGGTCACGTTGTAGACACTATCACAGGGGTGGGCAACTTGCAAGGTCACAAGGGACACAATTATGATCTTTAATATGGTTGCGGGCCATGTTTTCATTATTCTGGGGATCCACTCTTGACCCCGTGTCTCGGCAGTTTGCCAGTATGCTCTGAAAAGTGAGGGAAGGAATGGAACCATGCGTGGTATCACGCCGTACCATAACGCACGTGAACACATTGTGATGAATTTAAACTTCTGAATACACTAGAAAAAATCCTTAAATGGAAACTGAACATATGTTTACATTAAGAGGATGTTGACCTCGTCAGGACCAGACATTGTACGCTAGGCACACAATGTTCTCGCCCGACATGGATGCAAGGGACTTTTACGTGTGACTAATAACTCTGTGCGGGCAAAAATAAATGGTACTGTTGGCCGCATGCGGCCCAGGGGCCGCCAGTTGGACAACCCTGCACTATCAGTACTACCTTTACAATCTCAGCCAACTTTCTTGAGCTCCGGAATATCTTCTCCTTCTTTTTTTCCAAATGTATTTGAAGTATGAAATAAAAGTTTGCAACGAGCTTTGTCGGCAATGTGCAATAACAAATTTTCGCTCCCGCCCAAGACAAAGTTGCATCGGCAATTAGTTACACATTTGATTTGATAGAGCTGCCGACGACATAACAAACACGGGGGTGGGGAAAGGGGGTGTCCCCTTTCCTCCTGCATCTCACAAAATGAGAACTTAATAATATGTGCCCAGATAATACAATACCACAGACTTCGCTTCTTCAATAAACGACTTACGAGTTGCGTTATTTTACCGTCCGCCTCATTTCGAACGAGAATGACATTACTTACATTGTCGTTGCACTTACTGTCGCTGCGTTGCCGTACCTCCATTACCAACAGAATTACAATTACCCCTACTACATCCGCCAACACCCCACTTCCATTATTTCTATCATCACTAGCATATTTTTACTCTCTGACATCTCCATCGCCACCAGTACCTCCGCTACTCTACCCACCCCAACACCATCCCTTGGCACTGTTATAGCTGTGATTGCTGGCATTGTTTTCGCAAATGACAACCCCTCCACAAGCCGTTTTTAATGAGATGTCAAAGAAAATCAGTTTATTACACCGAAACATATTTTATTCTTACTGTATGCAATCAAAATGCTTTTCTCTAGACTTAAAATAATACCTATGTTGAAAACAGGCTCTAAGGAATGTTTTATCAGAATTTTCAAAATAATCTTAAAATAATTTTTAATTCTTTAACTTGCTTTTTTTTGGTGAAAATACCAATGTTGTATCGTGATAAACAACAATGACTCTACAATGGACCGGATACAATCATTGAGAATTATTGATATTTGCAATTATAGAGTATATGTATAGATTGAATGTAGATAAAAACGTGTAAATTCGAGTAGCAGATTCAATCAGTTTAATCTTATGAATTCATATATTGATTGTCTGTTTTATTAACAATAATTATATATACAGTCTAAGCAATACTCGTTACTGAAATAGTTTGTGCCTCACCCTTTCCTAGAATTAAAGTCATTGCATTCTATAGAAAGGGAGAAAGAGACAATGGAAAACGTATATTTTGCTTATTGAAGGAAAGAACTCAATAATAATTTTTTGCCACATGTTAAAATAGTGCAAACATTATTTTTATATAAAAAAACGCAAAGCATTGATAAAACAAAACAGTAATGCTATTTTGTAGATAACCATTTAAATTTAACTCAATTATCGTCATGAAGCTCCGACAGCAATAAACGAAGTTAAATTTATTTTATTTTCTGAAGTCTTATCTTGAATTTATTTTATTTTCTACACTGCGTGCCGATTTTCCCACTAGATCAATTAAAACACAAAGATGGAAGTTCTATTTCCAAAACACATACTCGTACATTTCCCTGCATTGCGCTTCCTTGGACGAGTATGCTATATATTTCTTTCAATACTTGAAACCCAACAAAAAGGCGGCACACCGATGTTTCATCGAGCGCTGCAACGCTGACAGAGGAATCTTTCTGTGTGCAGATACTGCGCTCTGCGTTTCCGAGATTCACGTAGGCACACTTCCCCATCACCTAACGGCCCTCCAGTAAACCGCTTCACCATCGCAACATAGCGAACAGTCTTCACAGACAGTACTGTCTTTCCCGCGGAGTAAATGGTTTCTTGGTCTCTCGTTTGTTTTCCTCTTTCCAGTCCAATGAATAAACATGGGTCGAGAGAAAACGGACCGCGTCGTTCCGAGGGCGGAGAAGCGCAGCTTTTCCGGGTCGAGCGAGGTAGGCGGGGGCGGGGATGAGAGGGAGGGTGGGAGGGGAGCGGCGTCTGGGGATCCTTCACCTTTGGGGGCGTGCCCCGGTGAGGCCGGTGGGCGACGGGGCACCTGCAGGGCGCGAGGGGCGATCGAGAAGGTTCCGGAGGAGGCGCCGGTTGGAGAGCGCGGGGGCGGGAGGCGGGGAGCGGGGGGGGGGAGCGGCACGGCGACAGGCCAACGGGCGAGGCGCGATCGCGCAGCCGCCGGCCTACAATAGACCATTAGTTTATAAGGCCGAGATAGCATTCTAAAGCGCGTTGAGAAATTCACGGAAACGTTAGGGCTTTCTGCAAAAAGGCCTGAGCTGCGCTTCGGGTTTTATGCAAATTCAGTATCGGCTGCGGCAGCTCGCCCGCGCTCTCCCTTTGAGAGAGTATCTCGGCCACATTCTTTGTGGGAGGCGGGGGAAGAAGCGACGGGTAACGCTAAGAACAACTCCAGGAGGCGTGGCCGGGGGAAGGGGTGCGGGGGGCGGTGGTAAGAACGAGGCGGAGGCGGCGGCTGCGGAGCAACTGTGACACATGGCAGGAAGGGATAAAACCGTTGCGTGCAAGTTAAGAGGGACGGGATGAGCAGAACCATGAGAGAATCTAGGTCCAGCGAAACGCCGCCGCTCGCCGCAGCTAGTTTCATCAGAGTGATTTATCGGCGCGATCCTGGTACGCTCGTTAACAGAACACAGGAAGAGACGAGAGCGAATTTTTCCGTGGGCGGCGCAGGATGGTCCTTATGGGATGAGAAAAATGAAGAAAGTTTTGTCTTGAGCATTTATCTTACACAAGGAAGATTTCATCAGTGTAATTAATAATTTCTGGATTAAAAAATCGATTTGAATTTTCTAGAAGTAAATTCTTTGCGTGTCATGTGTGGCAAATTCCGATGGAGTGTAATTTTTTGACACAACCCGCGGAAAGTAGTTAGAAAACTGGACATTTTTGAGAAAAATACTGACAGACAGGAGAGTACTGAGAGAGTACTTTTCTTCTGTCTCTATTGAAATTCCTTCTAGTATATTTATAAATAATCAGCAACTTGCACCAAAACATTCGCAAGAGAGTAAAAATTTACCTTTCCAACTCATTGTTACAAAACAAAACTGAACGTTTGTTTAGAGTATTCTGGTGTCAAAATTTTCAATTTTTCATTTCGTTCGGTTGTAGGTATGCAAATATAAGTTACAATTTGCATTAATATATTTTATAAATTCACAAATAGAATAGAAAATGATTGCGAAAAGTTTATTAAAGATTTTTCCAAACCATCTATTAAATTTATATTTCATCGTGAGGATGGAATCACATTACTTTTTTTCAAGTTAGACTTATGAAATTTTAAGGACATATGTAACGTTAAGGACAGTACATGTGCATGTCATGTGCATGTGCACAGGTCATGTGCATTTTGGTCGAAGAGAAAATGTTTGTTTTGATTTAAAACCGGAAAGCAACAATTTGTGATTGAGTACAAGGGAGGTACAAATGATGATTTTTACATAATTTAGTAATATTAAATACAGAACAGATAAAGGAAAATAGTCCCTATCAACCATTGCACTTGCAAGACACAATGTTCTGAGAGAGTAGCTTTCTCGTGCATCGAGATTACCTTTTTTCTGTCTGCGAACATTTTTTCCATTTCTCCGTATTTCCATTCGTTTGCGAACAATACTAGCTTCTAAACGCTTTCAGGTCTCGATCGATCAGCATTGAGACTCTATAAATTGAAAAGTAAAAGTATTTTAAAAATGCGAATTGGATTATTGAGATCTCTCTCGCAAAGAGAAAAACCGTAATTGTCAAATAAGGTTAATTTTTTAATTTCTTTTTAATTGAAACTTATTTTCCAAAACTCTTAAGGTTACCTCTGTGATGTACTTAAACAACATAATTTTAGTCAGCTCATTGTTTTAAGATAAACTGTATTTAGAGGTATTGTTATTAATGATAATAATAATAACATTATTATTATTATTATTATTATTATTATTATTCCTCTAATTCACAACTAAAGATGTTATGAGTCCGTTGAATATAAAATGTACTCTAGGTTGCAACCAGCGTCCTAAAGAGCAAACCTAAGGTCTACCGGTGCCTCTACAATACTTTGCGCAAAATGAGAGGTGTTCCCAATAAAGCAATGTATTGCATTTCCCAGTCTTTTGAATGATCTGGGAGTTAAACCAAATTCTTACATAAAGTTTGCGGAACAAATCACAGAGATCCGATAACTATAGGGACGACCTGAGCTTTTACGCCCCACATTCGCCTGATCTCGTTTTCCAAACTCTTGTATTTAAGATGTTTTCCTGCCTCCTTGGTTAGGACATTTTTATTCCACGGCACAGCAACTTTTACAAGTAGACACTTTTTTTTCAAATCCTCTATAACAATATTCGGTTTGTTTGCCACTCTCGTGCGATCAGCTTGAATTTGTTGGTCGAACAACATTGTACAGGGTCCAACAGACTTCATCGGTTTTGGTGAGCGTTGTTGTAGTAGTTACTGTTATTATTATTATAATTATTATTATCATTATTTCTCTATCTCTCTTTTAGCAGCGATGGATCAATGACAGCATTGCCGTTCTCTAGCAGTGTCGTTAACCGAGAAATTTTAGTTTTAAAGTCCCTACCTATGGTGGCTGATTGTCGACGCTATCTAGGTCGAATTATACTTGTGTCTGGAGACTTCTGCTGACTAGTTGCTTTTGTAGGGTAATTCTAATAGTAACGACGAGTTTTTGGCCCCATAATTGTGTATAGAAGATGAGTTAGGATCACAGAGCACAAAAAACCTGCACTGATTGCACTTCTCAACGTAGTACATCGTAGTATAGTTTTTACCTGTTTTTTGACGTGAATGGATTAAAGGAATCCGTTCACCTTCACTAACCTTACACACACACTTACACTTCTCCACACCCACCCAACTGAGAAGCTTAGAACTTCTCCCCGCTCGGGAAAAAAATGATGCAATCTGACGTGCAGGTCGGCGCCGAATCTCACGTTCCATTGAAGAAGGAACGTGACGTCACCATTTCCCGGAATATAACATGCACTTCACTTACAGGACTAATGATCTAGCAGGTGGCATGTTCGAAAAACTAAATAATTAACAATGATGTCCGCCAGCTGAGGACTAGTAATTAAATTTCATTAATACACGTTTCTTCTTTATAAAAATAACAATAATACTATTATTATTGCAAGTTATATTTTCTTTTCGAAATATGAATACCTTTTTTTTGTTTAAATCA
The DNA here is from genome assembly GCA_011170035.1 of Teleogryllus occipitalis. Classification (NCBI taxonomy): domain Eukaryota; kingdom Metazoa; phylum Arthropoda; class Insecta; order Orthoptera; family Gryllidae; genus Teleogryllus; species Teleogryllus occipitalis. The sequence goes on along the minus strand of BLKR01001672.1, from coordinate 126,504 downwards.
AACACCCCGTGTGGTGCTTCGGATCCACGTACACGTCGTATAAATCACGCCAGTCAGCTGGCGTCGCGTGAGCGCGCTGATCGGAGGCGATTTACTGCGGGAAGAGGCGGAAGGTGGCCGGGGGACAGGTTGCGCGCGCAGAGGCCGCCTATTGAGACAACACCTAATCCGTGACAGCGGCGCGGCGCCGCGGGCCCCGCCCTGGCGGAGGCCGCCCGAAAAGCCTTATTCCCGCCAAATGATAAACACCTCGCGGGAGGCGACCGCCCAGGAGGCGGGGGCGCGGCGGGACGGGGCGGAGGCTGAGATCGGCGTGGGCGGCGCGGGCGACGGGCCCCGACCGCGAGGTCACCGTACCGCATCACCGCGCGCCGCTCCGCCCCGCCCCGTCTCTCTCTCTCTCTCTCCCTCTCCCTCTCTTTCTCTCTCTCTCTTTCTCTCTCTCTCTTTTTGTTTTTCTCTCTCTCTTTCTCTCTCTCTTTCTCTCTCCCTCTCTCTCTTTTTCTGTCTCTCTTTCTCTCTCACTCTTTCTGTCTGTCTGTCCGTCTCCCTCTCTCTTCCTCTCTCTCTCCGCGTCCCGCTATCTCTCGCGATCGCACCACTAGCTTCGCGCAGGGCTTCTCCCACGTCCTTCCAGCGGGTTGCTCAGGTATCGCGGTGAGGCTCGTGGTGATGTTTGGTTCCTTAAATCGCTTTATGCTGCTTCTACCAATCCTGTGGACTATTGCTGTTTAGTGCTTTTAAAGAGCTATCTTAGAGATGACGGTGTAGGGTACTTCTGAATGAAGAGAACGCAAATTGGGAAGTCGACTGACGCTGTAGATTTCGGTTGATTGTTTAGTTCGTGTTTTTGGGTGCGTGAACGGATGAGGTCATTAATAGCGTAAGTGGATTGCATGTTTTTATCGCGGGAAGTGGCAGAGTTCTTCTCCGCTGGTTGTCGAGATCTGACGCCAACCGACGTGTTGGCTTATGGGCTTATCCCTTTCCAGGGATCTCCCACCTGCGGGGCACAGTTCCAGCCAGGACAAGTTCCAAGTCCGACTGATTGCCTGACATGTATGGTAGTATAGTGCATATAACCATAGGACCTCCCAGCCAGAGGCCTGCAGTTATATCAGTCGATGCCTGTGGGTTTTGGATAACTATTTCTTTCAGTCAAATGTTGAATTTGATATTCTGTCAGTTTTGCATTGTCTGTTATTGCAATAATGGTCTTACCATAGTAATTGGTTCAAAGTCTGTCATTCCTGCTACTGTATACTACTGTCTTGGTATTTTTGGTCCATTTTCCAAAACGGACAGTGAGTACATTTTAATCATTGACAAATGTGGCGTTTCGTGAAGCGATACGAGGAAATCAACATGCGTTGTAGCTTTCGAAGAACTCCTTGCCCCTTGGGTATTTTAGTCATATTGAACTGATTGTGCCTTCATGACACGCAACTATTGCATTCGTAAATGATTTAATTCTTGCTAACCTTGTATTTCGGTCATCCATCTTTGCATCTGGTCTTCTTGGAAAAGTTTCAAAGTAAAAAAAAAATACTATGCAGTTACAATAAGATTCCACTCACATTGCAGAGACGGGAAAATCTCCTTGCTTTTCATTTTCTTCCCAGTGAATGTGGGTTTCTGTGTCATATTTGTAGGTTCACCGCTTAAAAGCTGTGGCTACATTTTCAAAAATTATTGTAGATGAATACTCGAACTTAGCATTCCTGTCCTTACTCTTTTAGCGTGTTCCGGATACCAGCGTCTGCATGTTGCGGTGGTTTCAACCCTCCCAAGCATTACGAGAACACGGCAAGGAACGATAGTAAATAGCATTATTCTATGACATCTTGATTTTTACCCGTTTTCACATTCTTCACACATTTTTCTTTCCTGTTTTCCTCTCTTCATTGTTCTACCTAGTAATTAATACTTCTTTTCTAAAATTTCATTATTTTGATCATATGATATTGAATTATTGTTAGTTATGTGTCGACACAGGCGTTTCCCTTTGTTGTTCCCTCCTCGCCCCGAAAGTTCATTCTAATTTTAATGAACACGCATGAAAGAAACTTTATGGAGTAGTGAAACCAATGAATTTTGAAAGATCGAAGAAATTCAACGATCGTAATCCATTTGTCTATTTTATTACAAAAAAGTGTTGTACATCCAATCATGGGACACACAGTGATATTTGCCGGCTTGCTACACAATTCACGTGAACTGACATCTAATCTTCTGATTGATACTCAAAAAGAGAACTCTCTTAAAATACGACGTAAAATAAGAAAATATTAACATTTAAACCAATAAGCATGATTGTGAAGAAACTACGTACGTTCTGCGATAGCATCAAAAATGTTTCAAGGAGGAGACACATTTCTGTTGATAACCGGTAAAAAACGGAAGTACGAATATATCAGGTTTTGCATGTACAACATGGAGACTTCAACGAAAGGTGTGTACGTCTTCTTCCGTTTCCACCCACACCTTCTGCATCCCGCCAACTCTCACAACGCTTAACCGCTTCGCAGCGTAAGTTAAGTCCCGGGAGGGCGGAGGTGCCCGTTAGTCGTGAGCTATTGCGACGGGGGCGGAGGCGACGACGATCGGCGAGAAGAAAACGCGGCCGGGGAGCGTCCTCGCCGACAGGGCGGGGGCGTCGGCGTCGGCGGCGGCCGCTGTGCCCTGAGCGCCGCCCCCGCCTTTCTCTGCCCGTCGCCACCGCCGCCGCTCGCCCTCGGACTGACCCGAAACCGCGCTCACGCCGCGCGCACGACGGACTTTCACAAAGAGGCGACGAGGCGCGCCACACCGCCACGCCTCGGGCGGTGCGAGACGCCACCGGCGGCGGCGATGGAGGCGGTGATAGCGATGGTGGAGGCGGTGGCGGCAATGACGGCGATAGTGGTGGTGGCGGCGGTGGTGTTGGCGGAGACGGCTGCGATGCTGGCGGTGACAGCGGCGGTGGCAGCGGTGGCGGTGGTGGCGGAGGCGGAGGTGGAGACAGAGACGGAAGCGGAGGCGCAGGCGGAGGCGGAGGCAGAGGCGGCGGCGGCGGCGGCGGTGGCGGAGGTAGCGGTGGCGGTGGTAGCCGTGGTGGCGGCGGCCGTGGCGGCGGTGGTGGCAGGGGCGATAGCGACGGTGTCGGTAGTGGTTGGAGGTAGGCAGCGGCGGCGCCGGCGGCGGTAGTGGCAGCGTCTGTGGTGGGGAGGTGATGCGACGGTGGTAGTGGTGGCGGTAGCGGTGGCGTTGGCGGTAGTGGCGGCGGTGACGGTGGTGACGGAGGCGGTGGCGGCGATGGCGGTGATGGCGGCGGTGACGGTGGTGATGGAGGCGGTGGCGGTGGTGGTGTGGTGGCGGTGGTGGCGGCGTTGGCAGCGGTGGCGGCGGTGGCGGCGGTGGTGCGGGCGGCGGCTGAGGAAGCGGCGGTGGCAGTGGCGATGGTGGTTGGGCGGTGGCGACGGTCGAGCAGGTGGCGGCGACGGCGGTGGCAGTGGCGTTGCCAACGGTATGCTATGGCAGTGGCGACGGCGGCACGGAATACGCAGACCGTCCGCGCCTCACTTCGCCTCGCGTCGGCTTGTAATGTGCGTGACCTCTTGTTAGGGCAATGCTATTCCGTGTACGCGGAGCCAGGATTCCGCTTTCCCGGCCAGAGGCCTGAGAGGACTTGATGAAGATGCATCTCACTTGAAATATGGCGTAATGTTGTGAGAAAATGTTTCGTACACAACGCACAATTTCAGATTACAGAAAATCATAATAAGAATAATGATTAAATAATCTACACGAAACCTGAGCCCGGGGCAACTTCATGCAGATTAAAATATTGCCATTGTGTTTCCGTTAATGAATCACTAGATTTTGTGAAACCTCAGTGAATAAATAGTGAAAATAATGTTTGACGTAAAATCGGTAAATGACGTAGATCAGATGTCAGAATAAATTATACGGCACAAAAATCTTGAAGAAAACGTATATCTGCTATTAATGTGCCGGTTTTAAGTGAAATGTGCCTTTCACTACCAGTATTGGAAATGCCAAGAAGTTACATATTTATGGAAAACAAATAGTCTTTTTTTGTTAAAGACACTGCTTTTGTGTCAACAGAAACTTGATATGAAAGCGAAAATAGGAAATTGTGATATTTGCAATACAACATATTATTACAAAAGTAAATATGATATTAATAATGTTAATAATAATTATTATTATTGTTATTATTATTATAAAAGTTTTTCTAGTACATGAATATACTATCTTTATTGAAAATTTTAAAATTCTAATTGAAAACCATTTTCTTTTTTAGAAAGGGAACTTTAGGGTCAATCGCCTCATATCAATCGGATTATTGCCTAGTTTTTATTCAAGTAGAGAGCATTTATGACTTCTTGATTTCCTTCTGTCAATTGCTATTTACCCCCCTCCCTCCAAGTGAGAGATCGAAGTATTTGTGTTTTTTAAATAACTATAAGAAGTGTTTATTTAAAAGTACCTAGCATTTTAAAAGATGAATTATAACGCACCTCACTGGTGTATCAATTTACTAGGTTTATCGATTCATGAGTAATAAAATTTGTATTGACGAGTGTAATACACATCACATGATGTTATTTATGGTTTCAGGCGTTATTGTCACAATTGGTCGCGTCACAGGTGTGAACTTATGTACCTAACTCAATGGGCATGCATTGAAACAAAGTGCTAATAAGAGGTAATTAACGTGTGATGAACATCATTCATATTCCTCCACGTTTTACTTGTCCTACCGCGAAATTTTTTGTGAATTTCAACACAGAATTTTATTGATTACTTCAATATGAAATATACAGTCTCGTAGTATTACACACATTAACGCTGAAAGAAGAAAAGAATCTTAAAATTTGGAGAAAAAGTTTCAGGTTATCTTGCCAATAAATGCGAAAGATTTAATTATATACCCGACAATTTGAACGTTGATGTATATTTTTCTCCATATGGAATTGAATTTAAGGAATGTTGAGTTGGTAAACGGTAAATGAAAATAGAACTGATTTGGTCTTGATGAAATTAAATGTCTCTAAAATAGAATTGGTAAACGATCCAAATACAGTAAATATTGCAAATATTTTCACATGAATCTGGAAATAAGTATCTCATAGCTCATAACATACTTATACACTGGTAAGTTCCCGATAATTTCCATATTTAAATGAATGAGTTAAAACATTTGATGAATAAGAACCCATAACGAGACTGCGATAGTCAAACTTTACACAGATTCGAGTACGTCTGATTAGTTATTTACGAAGATCACTCTGCGTATGATGGCTAATTTACTATTTTCCCAGCAGTTGGGTTTCTTGTGGTCACCTATTCCCACGACATTTACAGCGTTTATCCTTTTCATGTGTTGTTACCCCTCGGATGACTCGTCGGCGGGCATCCGGAAACCATTGAGTAGTACAACCAATTAGTGTCTCGGTGGTCGATCAAGAAAACATTTTTTACTAGACCGGTTTACAGTGCTGCAAATACTGTGCGAGTTCTCAGGCTTAAGCTCTCTATTCAAATTGAGAAAAAGTAAATTACGTTAATTTTTAGAAATGAAATCAAAAAGGAAATGTCATGTCATCTTAGACCAATGAGGCCTGCCATTAATATCCCTGTATTAAGAAACATTAATGAAATAGTACAATAAAATGACACTAAGTTAGTTTCAAGGCGTAATTTCAAGGAAATTTTAACTATAAAAATTGTATCGTATTGAGAAAGAAATAAGATTTTTAGTAACATTTAGGTCAGTAAAGTGAAATGAGATAAGTAAAATATTAATTTACCATTGTTTTCATTCCATTATTAAAAGAATTGTAAAAAACTGAGCGAACGAATTTCATTAAATATTTATTTGCTTACATACTGATTTAAAATCACCTACGAATTTATAAAATATTGCGACGTACGTCTTCGAATTTTCATTATTATTGTATTTACACAATGGAAAATTCAAGTAAAAAATATTGACACAGAGCCGATGCTTCTCCCTAGACATTGAAGCAATACAAAACTTAAATGAACACATTTACCCGACGTCGTCAGTGCTTTATATACATCTCCGAGGCGTAAATGCGGTTTAGTCTTTATAAGTTACTTCTCTCCCTGTCATTACTCTGCCATTAAAACATAAAAGAAACCATTACCACGAGAAAGAAAACTCCGTGAAATGAACTAACAAAAGAAAGGTGTTGTACCAACAACTAAATCTCTTAAATTATGTGAATCCACTTCTCACTGAACAACATAAATATAGTCTACAAACTACTCCTGCAGTTACAACTTCACATTTAAGCAAATTATTAGAGAACACAAGACCATCAAGAAAGCATGCCTTTCCAGAATGACCAAAGCTATTAAGCAAAACTCTTGAAAAGCGAATTTATGACATTTATACAAACAATTTTTTACCATAAATATGATTCTATAAAATAAAATAAAATTTTTGTTAATAACTTTCAAATGAAGCTTGTAGCATTTTTACAGTATTATTGGTGTGGAGTAGACAAAGAAATTGCATCACACGAATATGAATTTACGATGGAAATTAACCCAAAATATTCTAAATTAGATAGTAATTTAAATTTGAAGTGTAACTTTTTATATTTTTATCCCTAATAAATAGTAACAACATGTTATTATTATTATTATTATTATTATTATTATTATTATTATTATTATTATTATTATTAGTTTTACCACGAATTTCGTGTTAAGCGATTTCGACCTAACGAGGGTTTACTGTATTCACAAATGAATGACGTATTCTCGCGTTCCAGAATATCATTTAGTAGGGGTGCAAACTCGTCATCCAGAAACAAATAGTTCACACTGGGAGGAGGATCTTATTTTAAAACTCTAGTTTCAGCGTGGACAAGAACAGATACCTATTTTTTCTCTAGTGATAAAACACACAGTCTTGTAGTATAGTCGTCTTTAAACTGAAGTCTTGTAGTCGCAGATTTACATTTTCTTTTCATGTGAAATTCAAAAGAACTACGAGCAGTATGTTTATACGTGTAATCAACAGAAACTTTCATGAATCTAGATATCTTTACGAAAGAACTGAAAACGTTTAGAACCTTTGGAGGGAAGGACATGCCACGAATAGTGTAAAAACGGCATAGACGAGTAATACTCACGTACCTCGCAAGAAAACTCGAAAAGAACTGTACTTCTCTCGCATGTTCCCATCAATTCAATCGCGTAGCATCATAAAACTCCGGCACCCAACAACCCCAGTCCCTCAGCGGGTCGTCTTCGATAAGCCACAGGCTGAGAAACGACGGGAAGAGGCACTGGTTTCCCGGTGATACAACGTGGCATACGGAGCGCAGCGCCGAAGGACAACTGCAGTGCAGCCGCAGACAGCAGGATGAACGCGACACGCCGCCGCTGGAGACACACTTCGCTACGGGGACTGCGAAAGAAGAGGTCGGAAGTTGACAGACGCAAACGTGCGAACGCTGCAAGAGAGCTTTGGTTAAAGACCAGGCGGTAAAAATGACGAAGAAAATTGTAAATTGAGAATTGAAATTGCGATATGAGGAATAAGTGTCTTTATTATCGGTGAGACATTATTTAATATAATATTTTCAGTTCCTGTAAAATTAGAAATTCGCAAAAACAGCCTATACTTCGAGGAATAGATACAAAAATGATGACGTTCCTTCTGGTACAAGAATCCTTAAACACAATTAATTAAAGCATATGAGAAGGTGTGACAATGTGGTGGATAACACCTTCTAGAATTTCAATTTTCGATTGGTAGCGCCATGAGGCAAAGGATAATTACATATTTACAGGAATATTTATCATGTCGAGTGGCAAATTTCCTATACAATTGTCTCCACCAGACGTCTTCCAAGACATATTTACTTTCTTATAGCTTTAAGACGCTTCATTTAACCTACTATTTTGAGCAACTCTCATTACTTATATTGTTCTCTGAATTGGGGATGGCAATATTCTTTTCACTAATAGACCCAATTAGCTTTCCCTTTTGATACTACTTTCATACGGATTATTTACTTCCGTATACCATTCAGTTCCTTCGTCCCTTATTTTGATAATTTCGTGTTAACATCCTTATGCCATATTCATATCTTAGGAGTCCTAATTCTGTTCTCTTTCTTTTCTACTGGTAACGTGTCCCAAATAAGAGTACACTTCACACATATCATTTCACTAAACTCTTCTTAAGAATCCAATCTGTCAAACTGTCAAATTATTAAATTGGAAGGGGGATTAATTAAAACAATGGATAATGGATATTTCTATCTGTAGAAACAACAAATCGCTGTTTAATATTGATGCTCTCGTAGTTTTTAAACGTAAGTGTTGATGATATGCTAGCGAACAAATGGACAAGAGTATGGTAAATCTTTAATGTTTATTATGAAGCCACTTCCTAAAACTTACGCCTATATCAGGAGTGAGTGAATGATAATGATGAGCATGTAATGATGATACGAAGTCGTAGACTTCCGTAGCCAGAGTCTTGTGAGCGCTCCTGGCTCTCCAGATGAAATCGTGTCGATGGCAGTGAAGCAGACGTTTCCACCATCTTGTCGTGGTTGAGGGTTGATATGCGCCCTGAGGAAGACTACAACGAAATGGACGAAACGTCAGCATCACAGATTTCGACGCAGCGTCACCCAGACAACCAAGAGCACTTACATGCAATGAAGCTAAGAATGACCCTAGAGCAAAGCTAGAATGAGGGGAAATGGGAGAAACCCGAGAAAACCTTCCGCAAACCCAGTTTGGCCACCAGAAATTCCATGTAGATCCATCGGGATTCGCTCCTCTGGTCCCCGGAGGCGGAAGGCGTGCGGGCGGACCGCTACAACACGGGTCGCGTCAGTATATGGTTTCACAGCCATCTAGCCAGCAGCAGAGGTAGGCGGCAACGTAGGCGGAGGAGGCGGAAGTCGAAGGGGCGACGGGGCGGAGCGGCTCGGCCAGCGGCGCGGCGGCGAAGACAGACGACTCCTCTCGGGGCGATCTCTCATTCAGTCAATGGCGTCCCTAACGAACGCAGCGTCTCGGCGGCTCTGCTGGCGGCGGCGGCAGCGGCAACGTCGACGGCGGCCAAGCGCGTAATCAGATACGCAGCGGAGGCGCTCTCCGGCCGACGCAGCTCGCGCCGCCGCCACCGCCTCCACCGCCACCTCCGCCGCCTCCACCGCCGCCGCCGCCGCCGCTCACGCCGCGAGCTCGCGCCGCTCCCGTAATGAAGAAACCAGATACTTATCCTTCGCGCACAGACCATTGCCGCCGCCGCCGTCGCCGCCGACGTCGTCGTAACCGACGCCGCCGATGGTTTAACTGAGAGACAGAGAAAACTATTAGCCAGTCAAAACGCCATCAGGGTCTTCGGGGAAGCCGCCAGTCACTGCGAGGAAAGCGGCGGAGCGTCAGGTGATGGGAACGGGCAAGGTAGTGGTCGTGACGGAGGTGGCGGTGATTGTGATGCCCCACATGATCATAGAGGTCGAAGATGCACAAAGACGAAATGAAGGTACTGAAGAGTGTGTGGGCATAGATTGATTGATTGATTGATTGTTAATGATTCCGGGTGCTTCAACCACTGAGGTGAATAGTCCCGTGTAGTGCATATTTTTTTATCGGGAGGTGACGGTAACCTTCTCCCGTTGGATGGTGAGATTCGGCGCCTACCTTCCGTCGACTAGCGGGGTTTCCCTTAACCGGGTATCTCTCACCAGCAGGCCACCGCCTCAGCCGGGAGAAGCTCTAAGCTCCCGACCGGCCTCCCGGCATGTGTGGTAGTGTAGTGCATGTTAGTGTGTGTTTAAGGCGCGAGGATAGGACAAGAAAGGGGAAAGAAAGATCGCACGCGGTCCGTGTTAGGGTACTGCTCCCGTATTCACCTGGTGTGGATCAGAGAAAGAGTGGGCATAAGGTGCAGGAAAATTCTAACGTGGAATCGGACGATTAAGTGGTCGGGGTTTGGAACTTCAATGATGGAAACGATTTGGACAGCGACATTCGCGAGGAGGCAGTGACGACGGAGGGGGCTGCAGCCAGGGCGGTGGAACCGACGCAGACTCCGGCGGCTGTTGCAACACGCAGCGACCCGCTGACGCCTCCGCCGCCGCCCCTCGCCGCGGGCGCCGCCCCCCGCGTCTCCTTGGCGGCGGCGGCGGCGGCCTGGGAACGAACAAGCGTCCGTCTGCGCAGGGTGGGTCGCCGTATCGCGGAGCATCTTCGCACGACTGCGGAGAATTGAAACCGCTCTCCGTTATGACTGTCATTACCGCACATTTGTATGAGTGTGTTTATCTACCCCCTTTATAAATTATGTATCGGCGCGGGCGGAGAGGCCGGGGCGAGAGGCGGTGGGGGCGGGGCCGGGAGTGGGCGGGTCGTGCTCCGAGGGGACGCGCCAGCGCGCCCTCTTTGCACAACGTCGCGCTGCGTGCGCGAGCGGCGCGGGGGCGGGGCGGGGTCAGCGCGGGCGGCTGTCGTCACGCAGAACGAGGGCGGGGGGCACGTTCCAGAGGTGACACTGCTCGGGGTTGGATTTCACACAGCATGTGACGACTATGGCTTTCGGAGTCAGAAATGAATGTTTCTCGAAGTATTGAATTTCAATTTATAAATCATCGGATCACAAAATGATTAAATTTCAGTATTTATCAACTAACATAAAGAACACCTAATATACCTAAATTTCACCTCTCAATATGAACATTCAACTGACGACATCGTACTGACGATTTATAAATAATATACTTTCAATTTATAAATAATCGTTCAACAAAATTATTAAATTTCAATACTAATTAACTACTACAAAAGACCTCTAATCAATTTTCACTTCACGTATCACTATCGGACATTCAACTGACGACATCGTACTGCCGAGTTCAAATAGAATTGCGCGCGCGCTTTCAATTTTTTCACACACGTTTCACTGTTGTGTGCGAAAGGAAATAGTTCATGAAAATTGACTCAGTATTTAAGCATGAATTGTGTTCAAATTCTGTTTATCGAGAGCCTTAAACAATCACATACACTTAATTAATAAATTAGTGTTTTAATATAAATATATTTTGGTGCATTAGTATTGAATACTTTTTCATCTGTTATACATTAAAGAAACTCGGATACATTAAAGTGGCTGTAAAGGTACGTTTTTTACCTTGTTACAGATAAAATATTCTGCTTATTCTATTTCTGACATTTACCGTTAGTGTTTTCCGGAAAGAACGAAATGTATCTTTCGTCTTAACCAGAGGTAATATTGCAGTACAATTACAGGGCTGTGAATCATCCATTGTTAGCGGAATGGTAGATGCTAACTAGCGAAATTCATAATTCGTTCGCTTTTACAGACAATTCAAATCTTCTAGTCTCGTTAACACCGAAATGAAATCGCGCCTCCAATCCATTGCATCGAATCGTGAGCTTTCTTTACGTCTGACCGGGGCAATTATAATTTCCCTTTCCTCCCGCTTACTCCGTTGCATTCTCATTATGGCGCTGGAAGTTGCTCTGTAGATTATTGGAAAGCTGCTTCGGCGAAGCGATAACACTCAAATTCGTTCCACGGGGCCGTGTTCACGCTACGTAAAAAAGAAATCGCGTATCTGTAACACGAAGAAGGCGGTGGAGCGGGCGGGCGCGAGGGAAAGAGAAGGCGAGCGGCGGAGAGTGGGATCGAGGGAGAGTCCTCGACGCCCTAGCCGCGCGCGGTTGGGCAACGGCGGGTGGAGTCGCAGCGCTCGGGAGGGCGGAGTACACGCGGGCGGCCCGGCGCGGTGCCAGGGTTCGATTCCCCGCAGCTCCGTTCTCCTCGCGGCGTTCTGCGAAGCGGGAACACGCCCCTGGGGCGGAGGGGGGCCGCACAGATGACGGCGGCGGCGAAGGCAGAGCAGGGCGGAGGCGTCTGTGGCTGCGACAGTGGTGATGGTGGCGGTAACGGTGGTGGTGGACGAGGTGGATGTGAAGGTGGCGGGGGTAGCGGTGAAGGTGGTTGCGTTGGCGGGATGGCGACGGAGACGACCGTGGCGGCGGTGGCGGCGATGGCGGCGGTGGCGGCGGTGGTGGCGGTGGCGACGGTGGCGGCGATAATAGTGGCGGTGGCGGCGGCAGTGACGGAGGTGGTGGCGGTGGCGGCGGCGCAACCTCGACTGGAATCCGCGGAACGCTTCCCACGGCGCAACCCATTAAACAGATGAAGCGCGCGCGGCGCTCGGAGAGCGGCTGGTGCTTTACGGGCGGAGGCCGTGAGTCAGCGGGCCAGGGGAATGGGCGAGAGTGAATGGCGGATGGGAGGACGGGCCAGCGAGAGGGCTGGCGGGTGAGGGTACGAGTGGGGGAGGAAACGAGTTGGGAAAGGAATGAACAATAGAAGGGATGGGCGGACTAACGAATAGGTGGGCTAAGGGAGGAGTGGGCGAAGGGATGGGTGTGTAATGGAATGGGTGGGCGAGAGGACGGATGGCCGACGAGATGGGTGGGCGAAGCGATGGGTGGTTGAAAGGACGGATGGGCGATAGGATGGTTGGGCGACAGGATAGGTGGGGACGGGTGGTTGTGTGATAGGTCGGGTGGGCGCGGGGATAGGCGGGCGATGTGACAGGTGGAAAAGATCATACAAAAGGACCTGCAAATGATAGGTTGAATGAGAGAGACGTCATGTACCTAATAAGATGTGAAGAACTAACGGAGGGATAGCCGGAAATTTTACATGGTATTATTAGATTAATTTGCATGATATTTTTTCTCCAATTGTAAATTCAATAACCTTGGTCACATTATTAATGATTTAAGACTGATATACTAAAAAATAGTTTCAAATTGCGAGTTCAATTTTTGGATTAATAAAAAGAATACCAACAAACATCGCTTTGGATCAAGGTCTTTACTTCTTATTTAGTTTTTTGTTGGAAAATTGGCGATGTATTCATAAGCCATGACGATTGGGTAGATGAACGTTTAGAATATTTGTATACAAAATAATTTAAGAGGCCGTCAGAGGGAATGGATGATATTTTAATGTAATAATGCATACCTGAAATGGTAATACTGCTCACCAGATCAAATGTATGCATTATTTTTTCATTCACACATTTTTAATAAACAAAAAAGTCTGCATTTTTATTTGAATACATGCCCTAATATTTAGGGCACAAACTGCATAATTAAATAATAAACTATAATAGAGTCAAAAAAGTTCTTTACACACACACACACACACACACACATATATATATATATATATATATATATATATATATATATATAGAGAGAGAGAGAGAGAGAGAGAGAGAGAGGAAGAAATGTGCGGAGGAAGTAAGGTAGATGTGGTATAAGTGTGCGGTGTTCGAGGCCAGTGGGCGGTGAGTGATGGGTGATGAGCGATGCGCGGTAGGCGGTGGGTGGTGTGAGGTGAAATGTGAGCTGTGGATGGTGGGTGATTTGGGATGTGAGCTGTCAGCTTTGGGCTGAGGGCTGTCACCTATGGGCGGTGGACTGTGAGCTTTGACAAGTGAACTGTAACATTTACGCTGCGAGATGTGAGTTGTAAACTGTGAGCAGAGCTGTGAGATGACGGCAATAAACTGTTAGCTGTGAGCTGTGGGCTATGAGATATCGGCAGTGGTCTGTCCATGGGCAGTGCGCTGTGAACTGCGAGCGTGGACTGTGAGCTGTCATTTGTGAGCTGTAGGCGTCGGCTGTGATCTGTGGGATGCGAGATCTGCGCTGTGAGCTGTGAAATAGGTTTTGGGAACTGGTCTCCAAGCTATGGGCATGGGCTGTGAGCTGTGTGTTGTGAGTTGTGAGTTGTGGGTAGTGGATTCCCTTTGCGTGGGATATCACTCCACCATCACTCATGTTCTATCAGGGGGCACAAGTCCCCGGGGTGGGCACCTATGGCTCTTCGCCTTTATCCGCACCCCCCGCCGACGCACAAGTACGCCGACAAGCTGGTATCCGGAACTTACCGAAACGCAGTTTGCCCACACGGCAACCTCCCCATTCGATGCCTGGTCGCCCTGCCAGCTCAGAGCTACTAGTTATCCAGGCTAATGCCGGAGTTCGAAATATTGGCTACTCACATGCGCCGGGAACAAGTCCTTCAGGGGACCACCCGAACTAAGGTTCGGGAGGCTTGGGGCCCCTTCCCGTCTCCTCACTGCTTACACCTTTAGGCTATTGATGTGAGTATCGCCAGAACCTAGGCTACCCGAAGGGGAGGGGTCCGTTTTCCACTTCTGGACTTCTATACGTGGGATTCTTGCGAACATCCCTTGGCCCAATCCAGCCTAAGGGTAGGCGCCATTGACCCAACTGGTGGGTCACCAGGCAAGCCCGGCAACCCGGGGTTTAGCATGTGCCTACTCACTACCTCCTCGTTGAGGCTAACGATATGAGTTGTACCATGAAATTTAGAGTCCGGGTGGTCGTCTACAACTCTCCACCAGAGATCGTGTCCACCTACGCAGCCACGACCCCCCGCCCTGCGGGGAGCTGTGGGCAGTTGTGAGTTGTGGGCGTGGGCAGTGAGCTGTGGTCGCGGGGCAGCGCTGCTCCGCCGCGAGGTGTCGACCCAGTTGCTGAGCAGACGCGGCCCGCGCCTCGGGCGCTGCAGCGCCGCCGCGCCGGCACTCCCATCGTTAGACGGCGCAGATAGCCGCGGACAATGCGACTGTCGCGAAACACCGCCTCACCAGGAACGAGGTTGAGGCTGTGGCTGGGCTTCGAGGGAAGGGGAGCAATTTGCTCGGATTGGATCCTTTTAAGGGCTGCGCTTTTAAGTCCCCGATTTCTCATGACTCAGCCGTAGTGTTGGCAAAATATTTATCAATTTCTTGACGAGAGAGAGAGATGCACATCTGTTAGAAAGCCTGAGATGGCAAGTTTGGCTACTATCCTTAGTTGAGGTCCTAGAATACACTTATTACGTTGGGAGATTAAATGTTTCAATACTCAAGAGCAGTTGAAATCTAATCTGACTTCGTGTTTTCTTCTTATAGAAAAATAATGATTTGTATAAGTACTGGTTAAAATGGTTACTTTCCTTTGAACTTTTATTTTCATTGTTGGGAAAATTCTAGTTCCAAAACACTATCACTTAAATTTTGGTAAAAATTACACGCACCGCGTAGTGTCAATATATTACGAAATTCTACATCTATAAACGTTCATAACCAGATACAAGAATTGCATACACTCACTTGTTACTTAAGTAATATGACAGTTTATGACGGAATATAATATACTACCCAGACAGACACTACTAGACAGACACTTATATGATAGAATATGACAGTTTGATCAATGTAATATATTTGATCAATATAGTGATCAGTACCAATATAAAAAACAATTGAAATTTCCGCTTTTTACCAGTACATAACTGTGCATACCTTAAAATGTTTAGTGTCAATTCTCGTATCCTCTATGAAGTGATATTTACTAAAAAGAAAAGAAAATGAAAATCACATAAAATTACATTAGTTTCCTCTGACACAATACTTTACATGAATGCCGAGAATTTTCTAATAATATATTTCCCATTACTAAACAATTGAACTGTTCGCATAGATATAATTTCCATAAAATAAAATGCGGAGTAAACATTAAATATCTTACATCAAAAAGAAGAAAATGTGAATTATCTTCGTGCTTGGAAATTGATTGACAGTTATTGGCTTCTCATAATGACAAACCTCGCGACCCTTCACCGACACGTAATTTAACTTCTCGAGAGGATTTACAGCACTAGTGGCAAGGATGAAATTTATGTTTTGCGGGATCCCATTCTCGTCAGCTTGATGGAGAATGGAATCAAATAATCTTCAAGAAGAAAAAAACGTGTATCAGAATATTGCTTGTAATATTTGCTTAACTCTAAAGCGGTTATCAAAAGGAGGATGCTTGGGAGCATCGACTCATTTATAGTCAATATTAGTATGATCGTATGTGGAAATAAAATATTTTCGCCATAAATTCCACCCTACTCATACTGTTTACCTTCCCCTCGTCAGCCGTCCAATAATTTGAAAGCACTTTTAGCTTTCCGCCTTTCATATCGCCTCCATATTCATGACTCTCGTTTTCCCACGCTCATTCTTGAGATTCTTAAACTCATCACTGGCTTCGTCATTTCTGCAGTTACCTAATAATCCTATTAGTTCCAATGAACGATCGCGAGAACATTGTTTGCGAATCATTCACTTTTCCGCTGCCTGACAGTAATC
The DNA here is from genome assembly GCA_011170035.1 of Teleogryllus occipitalis. Lineage (NCBI taxonomy): Eukaryota > Metazoa > Arthropoda > Insecta > Orthoptera > Gryllidae > Teleogryllus > Teleogryllus occipitalis. The sequence continues at coordinate 110,239 of BLKR01001672.1, read as the reverse complement.
CCAGAACTTTAACGATTCTGGCGCATGACAACGAAAAGAAACGAGTTTCCGAAGCAGCCGTTAGAGCACGGGGAACGTCCAGAGAGTAAAGGAACAATGTTCTGTGGTTAGATAGGTGTCTGGTGGTTAGGAGGAGAAGTAGGAAGGCAGAGTGGTAGGTAAGAATTATAGAGGATGGGTGGTGGGTGGGGAAGTTGATAAAAAGAGACGATAAGAGCATGGGATGGTAGTGTTTTGAGCCGGTAGGCGGGACTTCGAGATCAAGGAGGGACTCTAAGACGTATGGGTGGGAAGTGGCGAGCCGCATCCACGTGAGAAGGCGTGGCGTGGCGGGATGAGGCAAGGCTATGAATGAGGGAGGGTGGGTGGGCCGGACTAGGGGAAGAAGAGTGGGCGGGTGGGATAGGAGGTGGGCGGGAGGGCGATTTAGGGGTTGTGCGGCCGGGAGGATGCGGAACGAGTCACCGCTGCGGGTAACGCCGCCGGCGGCACGACCTGATCCTCCGATTCGCAAATTACTTTCTCTGTCAGGCGGCCAACGCCGCTTTTGACAAACTTTCTCTCCGCGGAGACCTCCCATCGCGTCCCAGGCCCTTCCGCGCCTACTAAGCCCGATGATGGAGTCCTGGCTTCGCAACCGGACGGTAATTAGAATCGTCGAAACCCCCGCCCACCGCATTGTGCCTCCCAATCTTTTCCTGATACGGCGCCAAGAAGATGAGAGCGCCGATGCGGAATGGTTTTCTGACACGGCATAAAAACACACTTTGCATCGGGCTGTCATTATCTCGTTTCGTAATTCGCTTTCTGATACTTTCTGTTTTCATGTCACAGTCGTTTACAGTGCGTCTTCTTTATGTTTTCTCAAGAACTTTCCTTCTCTCAGTGACCTCAGAAATTGTACGCGATGTCAGTTATTACGTGTAACTGTCAGTGCTGCCCAGCGCAGCAACCTCTTGAGGCCAGTAACCACTCCGCAGCCTCATTATTTTCGTGCCCACCTCAGACATGAACAGAAAAGTATTATTAACTTCCTCGCGTTACCACCCGTTGAAGTCTCCATAAACTTGGTCGAAGACCCTGCTGTTTGGAAGGGCCTTAATGAGTTTCCACAGCCTCCGCAGAATATCTACGATGTAGTGGAAGGCAGTAGCTTGTATTTCCAGCCTCTCATTAGAATTTCAGGCCTGGACCGGCAACTGTGTCCTGCGCAGAGGCGAATTCACTACACGAAGGCAACGGGATGAAGCGCGAGACGAAAAGAATTAAAAAGTGAAAAAATATGGGAAACGAAGAGAGATTAATATCCAATAACCAAAGAGGTAGGATTGTCCGAGGCTAGCAGAAAAGGTGTTAAGAAGAGATCGAAAGAGAATAAAACCTCGGCTGAGAAGAACAGAAGAGTAAACATAATAGGAAAAATCAAGTCCAGTTGACGAGGAAGTTCAAGAGAACAAAAGTATTGCAATGAAAGAAGGGGAAGATAAAAACAAGTAAGAAGCAATTCAAAGTAGTCAATTATAAAATTATGAGGTGAAAGAGTGGGAGGGTTGTGAACGAAGGGGGAAACACCTACACATTGGCATAGTGTTGGTGTGAGCGGAATGCAAAGATGAAAGTAATGAAAAGGCGAAAGTGAAGGCGCAAACGAAGGTGGAGGGGGAAGAAAAATAAAAAAAATGGAGGTGGAAAAACGAATAGGCGGACGAGGAATGACACAAGAGGCGGAGGTTTGTGAGTGAAACGTGGAAAGAAGGGGTGGTGTCGGAGGTGGAAGCGGAGGAGATGGCGGAGGTAAAGGAGAGGCTAAGACGTAGGAGGAGAGAGATGAAGGCGGGGAGAAGAGGCAGGCGGAGGAGGAGGAGGCTGTGCGATGGCGGTGACACCAGTGGCGGAGGCGAAGGTGGAGGCGAAGGCGGAGGCGAAGGCGGAGGCGAAGGCGGAAGGCGGAGGCGAAGGCGGAGGTGAAGGCGGAGGCAAAGGAGGAGGCGGAGGCGACGGAGGCGAAGGCGGAGGCGGAGGCGAAGGCGGAGGCGAAGGCGGAGGCGAAGGTGGAGGCCGAAGGCGGAGGCGAAGGCGGAGGCGAAGGCGGAGGCGAAGGCGGAGGCGAAGGCGGAGGCGAAGGCGAAGGCGGAGGCGAAGGCGGAGGCGAAGGTGGAGGCGAAGGAGGAGGCGAAGGCGAAGGTGGAAGCGGAGGTGAATGCGGAGGCGAAGGCGGAGGTGAAGGTGGAGGCAAAGGCGGAGATGGAGGTGGAGGCAGAGGTGGAGGTAGTGGCGGAGACGAAGATAAAGACCAGAATGGGGACAGGGCGGAGGCCAAGAGGGTGGCAGAGGCAGTCATGGTGGTGGAGGCGAGGGCGAAGACGAGAGCAGAAGCAGAGGGGGAAACGGAGACGGAGACGTCACCCTGGCGAGCGGGTCCCTCCGCGCCGCGCCGTCTCCGCTCGCGACTTTTTGCGTTCGCGCGCTCCCCGGCGCGTGAAAGGATCTGCCATTAATGGCGGGAGGGCGGGCGCGCGGTTATCTCGGCCCCGATGCAGGCAAATTAGCTACGCGTCTGATGGATGCGCCTCCTGCCGCGCGCCCAGACCCAGGCGCCATGTTTTATTCATCTGCGCTTCGGCGGAGAAAGAGGATTTTATGAACCGCGAGCGGGCAGTAAATACCATTTACATACAGGCAGCCAGGCAGACGCGGCACCAGCGCCCGGAATCGCCGCTGGCAGAGGGCTAGCGAGGAGCAACAAGAGAAGCGTGGTCAAGTGAACGAGTAGAGGAAAGAAAGAAAGGCGGGTCGTGGAGGACCAATGAATGAAAGGAAGAACGTTGTGAGTGATGGGTGATAATGAGACATTGCATACTGAAATAAATTAGTTTGATAATGAGTAACACATGAGAAACAGGATCACGTAAAGGAAAACACAGTTACATAAGTGGAATGACCACTTAGAATAATGAAAACAAGAGGTACAGGGGACGTTGAGAAAGTGACAAAACGATAGCGGAGGAGAGAATATTCAAAAGGTAAAATCCCCTCTAAATGAGCCAGATGGAATTCAGTAAAATATTAATCACTAATAAGACGAAAAGAGATAACATTTTCAGAAAAACATTGTAAAGAATACAGTGACGCAAGAGACTTAGGTATAAGAAAGTAGTAGTTGTACAACTCTGCAAGAAAACGTTCTTTTAAGGAAAATGTTTGGAAAGTTCAACAGAACCAAAGTTTTGATACGGAAGTTTCTATAACAGAAGTTAAAAAAAAAGACCTAAGAAGATAGAAATGAAATGAGCAGGTATAAAAAGACTAAGTATGATTAGGTAATCAAAGAAGACAAAATAAAATGATAGAGTATTAAAAGAGAGTAGATGTAAATATTCGCAGCCGGCATGGCCACCGCCGGAGGCGAGGAGTGGCAAGCTGGAGCAAAAGCGGGGGCGTCAGAAGAGGACCAGCACAATGCAGGGCGTCGTGACGGCGACACTGCCGCCACCGCCACCACCGCCGCCACCGTCGCCACCGCCGCCACCCCCGCCACCGCCGCCACCGCCGCCACCGCCGCCACCGCCGCCACCGCCGCTACCACCGCCACCGCCGCCACCACCGCCACCGCCGCCACCGCCGCCACCGCCGCCACCGCCGCCACCGCCGCCACCGCCGCCACCGCCACCGCCACTACCGTCGCCACTGCCACCTCCACCACCGCCGCTGCCGCCGCCGCCGCCGCCGCCTCCTCCTCCTCCACCGCCTCCGTCGCCGCGCACCGGAATGGGCACGGACGCGCGGGCGGGCAGGCAGGCAGGCGGGCGGGCGGGTGAGGGAACCTGTTATGTAGATCGCCCTGCGACACCGGGGCGCGCCCCGCTGGCCTGCGACGGCGGCGGCGGCGGCGGCGCCGGGCGCACCGCGGGCCGGTGCCCTCGCGCCCGCGAGTGAGTGAGCGAGAGGGAGAGTGGCCCGGCATCGCGTTCTAATTCCACCCAAGGCGCCATCCACAAATGACATCACTCGCCGAGGGACTGGCGCGGCGCGGCGGCGGAACCGACGTGACGGGGCGCGCCCGGACGCGCTCGTGAGATCGTTGGACACCTTGCGTTTTGGTTCCATGTGTTTACAAAAAGGGAGCGGGATGGTGAAGTCTTTGAGTTTGTGAGATGCCGTCAGTGATTAGGTATGGGCATCAGGAAGGGACGTTTTATTGATAAAAAGCGTGTTTCTTATTTTCTTTCAGGTGATGCGACTGTGTTTTATTTGTGATCTTCTATCTTTTCTGAAGATACTGCTACGTCATTTCCCCTTCCCTCAAATTAACCTAAAACCTAAATGATTTATAAGACTCATCGTCTTTAGAATAAGAAATGGAAAAATTAGTTTTCAATGTTACGAAAACAATATACTGAACTTAATTTTCACAGACGTTCAGCATTCCGCGTATATTGTCAAAACCTTTTTTTAATTTTTGTTATGTGCCAAGTTGTATTATTGAAACTCTCTGCTGGTTCTGCAGAATTCGTAATAGATTAAGCATGTATAATTTCATTCATGCTTTATTCAATCTGCCATGAATGTAACACAATGAAAGCAATACAACGAATGCAAATGTTTCACCTAGTTTTCGTTGCTCAACATCCAGTAGTCAATGGCCAGTTCCTTTATTTACTAACATTCCCAAGCTTTGCAGTAGTGAAAGAGCTCCGCACCTGCTGTTAGGTGACCATTCTCTCCCATTGCATATTCGACACAAAAGCCAATTAGACAGGCTGTACTTATACCTAAGAATATGTCATTGATGAATCAAAGATAGATTGAATAAAAAGAACTATGGGAAGTAGACATACAAAAATATAAACATATTTATTCGTACCCAAAAGCATAGAATAGATCATTTGTTCCTAGCAATTCTGCCTGCAGTAAGTAGAGCATAAGGTAACTAATATTTTGTTTTTCTACTGAATTATTGAAAATCTACAAAATATAAAGATTGAGCAGAAGAATTACATACTCAATTTATGAAAATTGATTGAGGCAATAACTTCATAATTTTATACTTTCAAATATTCATAAATTCAAATAATAAAGTGTATATGCACTTATCACTTGGAGTGCACTTTCAGAATTTGTTTCTCGTAAAAAGTTTTGACATGTACATTTTACATGAAAGTAGTTTGTTTGATCAATGCTACCTATTACTACACACTAGTATTTATATTCTTTATAACTGTAAAATCGCGTAAAGTAGCAAAAGCCATACTACATATTCAATACAGGGAACAATACGCTCCCAGATCAAATTATTGACACCAACGTAATCGAACGTATATGGCAACGATGTTCTCTTTTTACTTCTATGATATGCGTATTGTGGAATCAAATTCAGCCATACTAGAGCCTTATTATCAGGCGAATTACAATTTTTTTCTCCAGAAATAAGAAAACTATCTTTTTCTGAGGGACTTTTTCTGTAGTATTCTGAAATGTCTGGAGTATTTATCTCCAGTCTGAAAATGGAGTTTACTGATGTTTGTATTGTTCCATAATCTTAAAAATACGTAATAAATGGTTGTTGCTTAATGACGTCAAGATGATTATTACATAAGTAGCATGTTCTCCAAATGATACCAGATATAAGAGCTTGCAAACAGGTATTAGCAAGGAATTTTTAATCTTACCGTTGCCAAATAGGATAATTCAAGATCGATGAAAATTGGAATCAACAATTTTCTAAAGTGATTAATTACAATACTTTCTCTCTTTTGTCTATGTTCACACAAAAGTAAACTCATTGGTAGACTTATAATATTCGTTACTTTATTTTCTGTCAAAAAATACTAATCTATGAGAAGATATTTCGGATTAAGCAGCTTGAGCGTCGCCCTACAACACGCCCACACACTAAGCAATATGTGTTGCAAATAGTTCAGGTTTCGACAAATAAACAGAGCTCTCCAGTTGGGTTGGTTGGTTGATAGTGTTTTCGGCCACGTCAACTACTGAGGTCATTAGTCCCGTAAGTGTATTGCATGTTTTTTCATCGGGAGTTGGCGGTGATCTTTTAATGCGGGATGGCGAGATCCGGCGCCGACCTACCCTCGGCTAGCAGAATTTCCCACAACCAGGAATCTCCCATCACCGGAGCACGGCCCCAGCCGGGACAAGCTCTAAGTTCCCAGCCGGTCCCCCGGCATGTGGGGTAGTGTAGTGCATGTTAGTGTGTGTGTAAGGGGTGAGGATATTAAAAGAAATAGGAAGGAAAGATCGTGCGTGGTCCGTGGCCCGGCTGTTCGGGTACTGCCCCGGCATTCGCCTCTAGAATTCTCCTCCAGACCGCGACTGAATTCGACCTAGCTGGCAAGCTAGAGTCGAAAATCGTGCCACTGTCGGGACTCAAACCTAGGACCTCCCGGTCAGAGGGACTGCAGTGACATCACTTGATGCACTGAGCCACCTCTGCCGGTTTCTCCAGTTTTTAACATGTCAGAATTTTCATTCAGCGCACCACAGTGTCACTAAGGCTTTCTACTTCGGCTTCGTACTTTGGCTTAATGCAAAATATTCAACAATTAAAGTCTGAAACCTCTCGCCTCCGCCACAAATGACTCTGACGTAAATAAAGGGCAAATAGACTTTTGAATGATTATTTCGTGTCTCCGGGATCGTCTTCTGGTATGGTCATTAGTACCGTTAATGAAACGTATATTTTTATAACGGGAGAAGATGGTGGTGTTTTTTCTAAGTTTGAGGTTGAGATCCGGCTCCAACCTACCCGTCAGATTACGGTTTTTTCCTATCCGAGTATCTCCCCCAGCGTCCCCACCACAAGTCTAGCCCTCTCGACTGTTCTACCGACATGTTTGTTATGGTATTGCCTGGTATTCGGACAAACCACGGAAAAATGTGTATCAGAGCAGCCGACCGCGAGAATTCTCCTCCAAGACAACAGTACAATTCGTCCTAGGTGTCTAGCTACTATCGAAAATCCTGTCACCATTGCGACTCAAATCCATGGACCTCAGGTTAGCGTTAGGAGCACTACAGTGAGCCACTTCAGCATGTCAATTGACTTTTGATCTACTGGGACGTGGTCATCTAATCGGCAGCTTCAATAAAAGAAAAAAGAAATGAAACGACTCTCCCGATTGGATAATCGCATCCCAGATGATCGCTGTCAATTCACCTTACATTTTAATTGGAGTTTTCAATTCCATTCATTTCAGTTGAGTAATTTACGAACTGAGACTCAGGCCATCAAACCTGCTTTTCCTCCTGGCCACACAAATTTTGCTACGCTACTTTTGCCATTTAGCGGCGCAAGTATTACACGGGGGGCGAAATAGGCGATTAAAATTTAGCTCAGAGACTGTTTTAAGGCTTGATGATCTTTTACATGCTACAGATCTACAACATGGGACATCCTGCTTTTACTCCCTGTTTGAATGAAGACGTACGAAGAATTTTTCCGGTGTTAAAAATCCACGGTTTCCGACAAATTTGAACTTGCAAACTTGGGAATAACAGTTTGGTGCGCTAAACACTACACCACCAAAACCGCGCGTGTGCTTCCCGCCGCCAGCTGCGGGCGGCAAGGAGCGCGTTGCGGGTGAGGCAAGCGGGCGGCAGGCACGGCGTGGCCGCAGCCCCCCGGCCGCAGCCGCGAGGCTAATTCCCGTGGCGGCTGCCTTACACAACGCAATTAGCGCCGCTCGGCCAGGCCCAGCGCCGGCCATTACCTGCATTGTGCGCAAGGCAAGGCAAGGCAGGCCCCGCGCGCAAGGGCGAACAGCCGCAGCCACCGGCCGGCGCGGTGCGGCGCGGCGCTCCGGCGGCGAGGGCGAACAGCCGCAGCCACCGGCCGGCGCGGTGCGGCGCGGCGCTCCGGCGGCGACGGTGGCGGTGGCGGTGGCGGTGGCGGTGGCGGTGGCGGTGGCGGTGGCGGCGGCGGCGGCGGCGGCGATGGCGGCGGCCACGGAACAATTTGATATTGTCTGGAAAAGTGAACGGGTGCGCGCGCTTACCGGCTGAACGTCGCGTTGCGGTAAGTTCGCAATCGCCTGACAGCAGCGAGGAACCGCCTGCCCCCGAAACACGCGAGGGCAGAAAGCACAAAACCAGGAAAGAACAGGTACAACTGAGGGCTGAAAACACCGAATCAGGAACGAGGGAACAGCTGAGTTAATGTGTCTCAGAATCCTTATTAGAGACTCCAAGCAAATTATCTCGATTCTAAAATATAGCACAAATATTATTTTCTTATTATTTTAAGTGAAAGAGAATCATATAATGAAATACGATAATTATTATACCTACTACGAGAATATACTCGTAATGAACGTTAAGGACAGATGACGGATTTATGAAACCATCTACACAAAACTAAATAAGTGTGCTAAATAAGTGTGCATAGGGAAGTATCCGAAAATGCTACACAAAAAAGATTAATGACGAAAAATTTAGAAGTTGGAGGACTGTGATGTAAAGAAAACAGCAGACGTAAATTAAACTCACAACTCACCTATGGTGACATCACTTAATACAATGCAGTAACAAGCAGATACTTACAATACAGATATGTTGTTGTTGGAAAAGAATAACAGATATTTCTCTCAAAAACATGTCTTACTGTAAAAGATATAAAATAATATTACAAACATTTTATTACACATATAAGATTGTAGTTTATTACAATTCATAATACGTAATTGAGTCGCACTCGATAGAATTGTGCATAACTCTGAAATATATCTCCTCAGTCTTTAAAACTAGGTTTTTGGGTCTCGAACGTTGTTTTTCTTCAAAAGATAAAAGCACCTTGGACGTACTTTCACATTTTTTGAAGCTACTCCTTAGTATGGGTCGTCAGAAATGTTTAAAGTTCAATGTTTAAACGAATAATTTACGAAATACCATTTTTTGGAAACATTGATATTTTATGCAAACAATAAAGGAGGTTTTTGGTACTTTTGATAACATTTTTGTGGTTCGGCTCTTTTGGGTACTCTAACTTCTCAGAACTAAAACTGTAAGTATAAGGCCAATTTGTGAAGTGAATTTAAGCAGTGAAACCTGAACAAATGGTCACCTGAATAAAGTGGCCAACTACATTAATGGTTATATTTTGTTGAAAACCGATTGTTTTTCCATAAGTTTATAGGATTTACACCTAGTATAAGATGCTAACCCCCCTCCCGGCGGTAGGATTTTCCAAATTGTCTGCTCTGCTAGGTCGAATTCTGCTGCTACCTGGAGGACAATTCTAGAGGTCGGCTGTTCTGAACGGTAGTTTTCCGTGGATTCTGCGATCAACACCAGGCGATTGCCGTAGCAGTACCCTAAGAAAATGGACCAAGGTTTCATTCGCCTTCCTTATCCTAAATTCATCCCTTTCTTAAACACACTTCCTCTTACATGTACTACACTACCCTGCGTGCCGGGAGGCCAATCGGGAGTTTACAACTTGTCCTGCGTTGGGCGGTGCCCTGCTGGTAGGAGATACCTCGTTAGGGAATCCCCGCAAACTGCCAGGAAGTTTGGCGCCGGATCTCGTCATTCAGCATGGAAAGTTCACCGCCACTTCCCGCGATGAAAACATGCGCTACACTTACGGGACTAATGACCTCAACGGTTGTCGCGCCCGGAATCACCAAACAATAATCAATGAATAAAAAATCTGGTGTACCGCATGCTTCTCGTAATCTGATTAAGTGTCCATCTCTAATAACGACCAATTGTCATCGGAATCATTTGTGGAATCTTTCTGCCTTCTTCAACGAAATCAGGCAATAAGTTCTGAACTAGCAACGCTTCTCATTTGTGTGTAAAATACATATTCATCAAGGAAAATACAGGCCATGTGACTAATGTACAGGGTTCCCGACAGAACAAAGTACAAGATTATCATTCATAAATTTTAGTTCCACTCTTTGTAACCTTGCTGTCACCACTTCAGGGCCTGTCACCTTCTTTTAAATTTTAGGGTAGAATCAAAGCAAATAATAAGAGAAGAGTAGATACGTGCCGCTAGAAAGGTATAATGTTGGCTTTTACCGTAAATGGGTGAAGAAAATCTCAACTGAAAGTCTTGGAGCATCCTCAACTGGACAGGCAATTTCATTCAGTCGTTCGGAGAGACACGTTGACCCATAAAACAAAATAAACTTGAGCAACTGCATCTTTAAAATACTATTAAAATTCTGGGATTAAATATAAAACGAATCTTTCAAATATATCAAAATAATTATTTTGCATTTCAACAAAACTTTCATTGCTATTGTTGTTGATAATATTATTCAGATTCGAGATAAAAATCGAAGTTTAAAAATGATCCAAGTTTACGAGTTTCCTGATCAGGGTCACTTTATCTCTAATTAACTGATGTTTATTTTTTGACAATTTGTAAGCAATGTATTTAAAAAAGCAACTGTACTTTACTTAAAGGTGATTGGAAATTTTCATAGAAACTATTTTTTTTGTTTTTTATCATTATTTCTGTGCACTGTTTGATTGTCTAAATTGCTTGAAATTACTTAAGAATTATTATTCTGTTGTTTCAGTTAATGGTAAAAATTAGCGTTGATAATAGTGAATTTGGTTACGTAGACACGGGAATTTGATTACAAACATTTCAGCAAATGTTCCATTCTCTTACTTAGAACTACACTTGATATACGCCATTACGCAACTATGTGGAAAATATTTCATTTTTCATAAAATACCAATCAAATATTGCTATTTGAAGTGGTTTAAATGTTAGAATAACATTAAACAAATCATCTCTTTGAATTCTAAAACATGGGTCTAATCTAATCCCCTTGCCTTATTGGCATAGACATTTCCTGCCTTAAACAAAGAATGCCCTCTAAAGCTCGCCCCCCGTAAAAGGAATGCCTCTGCGAGTCTCGAGACGCAGAGCCGACTCGGAAGCCCATTCATCTCATAGTGTTGCCTTCGCGATAGCACGTGCGAGAACACGGGGTGCAGGGCGGGGGCGGGGAGGGGAGGGGCGCAGCGAGGAGGTGTGGGAGCAGGAGCGGAGGTGGCCGTCACGTGGAGGCCGACCGCTTGACCGCCGCGTCGCCACCGCCGTCGCCACCCACCGCCGGCGCTGCCACCGCTGCCACCGCCAACGCCACCGCCATCCCACCCCCGCCATCCTGCCGCCCCCACCTCCCCCGCCACCACCACCGTCACCGTTGTCGCCATCGCCACCATCACCGCCACCGCTACCGATTCCGCCACCGCTAACACCACCGCCACCGCCACGACCGCCGCCCCCGCCGTCCCCGCCGCCCCCGCCGTCCTGCCGCCCCCGCCGCCCCGGCCACCACTGCCGTCACCGTCGTCTCCATCGCCATCTCCACCGCCACCGTCATCGCCGCCGCCGTCATCGCCGTCACCCCCATCACCGCCTCCACCGCCACCACCACCACCGCCGCCGCCACCGCTCCCGCCGCCGCCGCCGCCGCCACCGCCGCCGCCACCGCTACCGCCGCCGCCGCTGCCGCCACCGCCACCGCCACCACCGCCGTCCCCGCCACCCCCGCCTTCGCCGTCCTGCCGCCCCCGCCGCCACCTTCACCACCGCCGTCACCGTCGTGTCCATCGCCTCCTCCGCCGCCACCGTCATTGCCGCCGCCGCCGCCATCATCGCCGTCATCGCCTTCACCGCTGTCACCGCCTCCACCGCCGCCGCCACCGCCGCTGCCATCGCTACCTCCAGCGCCTCCGCCACCTCCATGTACTTGATATTCAACGCTGGGAGTAAAAGTTTTTCTCTCGCTAGACCTCCGCGCTCCTGTGGCGGCTGTGGAGGGGCAGGGTCGGGCGGGAGTGGCACGCGGCTGGCGCTGGCGCTGGGCAGTAAAATAGGAATGACACCGCCGCCGCCGACGAGGGCGACGTTGGCACTGGAGCTGCTGCTATCTTCTCCGCCACTGTCGACAGAGTTGTCAAGCTTCTCCTCCCTACGTTATTCAAACTTCATTTGTTTCGGTTTCTAGCTTTGAAAAATGATCGACATCAATAGTGACTCGTAGGATTGATCTCTCTCACGGAAGCAAATCAGAAATGCGTTGCCGAATGCGCGAAATTGATTCCTTTTTGATATGGAAGGGAAAGACAACTCAATTCATCCCATCATTGAGTGTGACATGTATATCAACATTAGCAGATTCGTTAATGCCCAGGAAAATCGAATGCCGAAGAGCATCGATACTTGGTAACCTGTGATCCATTATAACATAGCGAATGACACTTTATATAGTGTATATGTCATATAACTGAATATGACTGAATATGTAGCTGGAATGGCGCAAATATTATATTGTAGTGTATATATATTATTGTTTTCAGGATGAAATGAGAAGATATCAATATTATGACAAAAGAAAAAATTTGAGACTCTTCATTGCTTTTTTGGCGGACGACTAACGATATCCAGTAGCTTAAGCGGAAGTCTCCTTCAATCGTCAGGCGCATTTAACATAACGTGTTTAACTCAAATAGATATCAACCCTGAACAGCCTAATCATCCCCATTGCCTTCGTGGGTGGGTTTATAGACAGTGATCGATTCGACAACATCGTCATCAGCGCTACCACCACCTTCACTTACGTCAACAGCTTTGTCAGTGTCATTCACTTGTCTTCCTCATTATTGTTTGATGGCTGGCAACTGTTTCTGCGTTTGCTGTAATACACACTTCTCGTCGTTGCAGTCGTTTCTGTTTGAATTTTTGGGATTATCAATTATCTTCGATATTGTGAAGAGCCCTTCTTTGTTTCATTTAGGTTAAAATTCACTGCAGTTTTGCACTTCGTGTCATTACCGTCATTGGATCTACAAAGTGTAATCTGCACAGTGTTTCTGAAGTTGTTGCGATAGTACCTTTGTCGTCAGGAATCGTTGGCATGACCCCAGAAAAGTCTCTTTCCACGTTACGAGAAATAAGCTTGCAAGCTAATAAACTGAGTAAACGCGCGTTTGACGCTGTTTGTTAACTGTGCAAGGAGCTTGGGTCTCATGCAGCAAAATGAAACCGCGTCAGTGCGTCAAAATGATGTTCATGTGAACCAAACCTTAGTTATCCTAAAGTATATAATCAGTGTTATTAGCGCCATTTTCACTACGTTATTTGAAATAATCTCTTTCTCCATCGAATTGTCGCTTTCATCGATTATGGGTGATCTTCGGTGATTTAATAGCCTTATGTGCGTTTCCACTGCGATGGACTATGAGTACAAGAGGATAAGAGAGAGGGAGAAAGGGAGAGGGGGAGGGCGAGGGAGAAGGAGAGGGAGAGAGGGGGGAGGGAGAGAGAGGGGGGAGAGGGAGGGAGGCAGGGAGCAAGGGAGAAGGAGATTATAAATATTGAGTAAATGCATCTTGTTAAAATTTGCTAGAAGAGTCAGTTTTAGAGTAACGACCAGTGCCGGCGTAAACATCTTTAACATTCTCTTACAAAATAAATTAATAATTAGGTAACACTCAACTAAAGCCTTTAATTAATCGGGTTTTCGAAATACAGAGATAAACACGAAACGTTACAGTTCATCAGTTTCTCAAAAATGTTCGTTCATAATTTTCACAGTTTCACACATTCGTGATAACTAGATACGTGTAATAAAGAGTTAAGGAAATAAAAATGTAATTTTAAACAACAAACCGGAAGAAACCTTCGAACTGCAATCGGTCTGAAGCAGCAAGCCGAAAACCAGAACACTGATCTTAAAATTATTATAATTCGTATCGCCACATAAAGAAGATATTGTGACACAACTGCGAGGTAGATCCTTCATAAGGAACACGGTTGTGCTAAAATGTTACAGAAGAACAAAAGTTTAGAGATATTTAGCGCGTAAAGAGTGTATTACAAACGTTAATTAATACATAGTACTAAGAAACGCAATAAAGTCGAAATAATAAGAAACATTAGAGTTGTAAATCTGTGTACACCTCATTGTGAAAGGCGGCATAGGTAACATAAGAAGAAGAAGAAAGGTTTTTCCTAGTTGCAAGAAAATGACATCAAGTAAATTACAATATTGCAAAAACGTTAATTATAGTTGGTACAGCAATACCATTGTGGATAATTTTTTAAATTGCAGAAAACTATCTTGATCGTATTTTTGTTTTCGGGGGTTGTTGTTGGACGCGAATACTTGACACATGTTTCTCTATGTATGTCAACGCGCTGAATCCGAAACTGAAGCCAGAATCAGTGCACTATTGACGATAGCAGTTAACGTGCGTGGAGACATCTAAAATAAGTTATAACCTATCAGCCATAAAACGAACTTTCGTCCGTGCAGGTGCTGCACAGCATTCTCATCTCGACGAGGCGCGGTGCGTTGTTGCAGCATGAAAAATCCGCCGCGCCTGGAACACGCGGCCGGCGGCGGCGCCGCGTGTCGCCCGGCGGGGGGCGACGGACGCGGCTGCCACCTGCATTGTGCGCGGGAACGCGTGCGCGCGCCATTCGTCTCCAGTCACACGGCCGTGACTTCCTCCTCGCCGCCGCCGCTGCTAGAGGTTAACAACGGCTAAAAAAGTGACCGAACTTGAAGGAAGTATAGCTCGAATGAAAAAACTCGGACCGGAAAGTCAGCGGTGGCTCGTAGCAGTGGTCCTTATACTTCCCACCTTTCACTAGATTATAGCCGATCGCGCCCGACAGTAACCCCTTTCTTCGGGTTGTCTCGACATGCTTCGGGCCACATAGCTGGCTCGTAGTTAATCGCTGTGCCATAGTACAAAGTGTGCCACCTTGTTGAATAGCCCTGGCGAAGTGCATTGTTTTGGCCTACAAGACTGTAGGACGGTTTCCTTCTCAGGAATGGGAAAGTACAACGACGAACTTACATATATCTAAGATGATAAGATGTTGCTTTCAAATATATTTTAATCTGTTTAAGTGCAGCGATACGTATTGCACAAAAACACATTACTGCAAGTCACTCGTCAACATGTATTACAATAGAAAATCCTTACGCACGAATGATAACCAATTCGCAATTTACGTACACATAAACATCGTTTGCCATAATTGTCACAAAATAACGTCATTTCAACCATTTCCTACTTTTAAAAAATTTTATAGTTCCATTAAAAAGCTACTGTATACCTGAGTAGGTTTCATAGTAATAGAGAAGTGATAAAGCTAACACTATATATTTGTTTGCACTAAATTTCTTACGTCAGCTTGCTTTGATGTAAGCTGAACTTCTTTTACACTTCAAAAGTTATATAAACATATTAGAAATGAATAACTCGGTGAGCATGCATTCAAAGAAACATTCACTACTCAGTATCGTTGGTTAGAACCTTCGTACATTCTGCAAGATTGGGTCTGCCTACAACTTCGAGTAATTAGATATCCATTGTAGTTTCATAGCGTGACGTCTACCAACTACAAAGATTTGTGTTGTTTATTAGTAGCACGGTAGCTTGTTGTAGTGCTTACCGTAAATATTTAATTCCAACTCTCTCCTCCGTAACTTGGGGACGTTTAAGTCACAAAATGTCCTCTCATTAATTTTCTGGTCTGGACAAAATTATTTTTAAAACTAGATGCTCTTCAATATAATCATATTCTAATTGAATTTGAGTGTTATGGAATTTAATTTTTGTATGTATGGAATTATCAGCGTCATCCAAAATGTCTTCGAAATGCATTCAAACTACCTGAAATAGCTTTTACGTATCCAGTCCCCCCCCCCCAAAAAAAAAAAATTTAGAAAGCACTAAGAAAATAAATTTAATTTGAAAACACAGCATGTCTATATTTGGCACACCTATTGTGAACAATATTGCCTTCGAATTACTTTTTGAAATGAAGGGATTGGAAGTAAAACAATAACCTTAAAAATAGTAGTTTTGTGATATTCTTACTTTTTAATCCTCACATCTTTTACTTATGCAGTACGACCCTAAAATACTTCAATTTATAACCCATAGATGACTATGAGTTGTAATGTTTGATGTATCCAATATAATCATCTAAAATATTGTTGTTGTTTTTTTCGAAAACGTTTCCCAGAGGATTATCATATTGTGCACCAGAATCCTACAAATACTCGTATAATTCCAGTGAACATCATAGGTTTATTTAATTGAAGCATATTTACGTCCTAGAGAGTAATCAGTGTTTTTCGGTCGCCAAAACACGACGTGGAAGTATGCGTGTCATCAATCCCTAATCCTTTTCCACGCGTGCGCGGTGTCATGCGGGTTGCGTCAGAAGAGGGCCATCAGGCAGAGAGGCGCGGACGTCGCAAGGGCGCGAGAGGCGTCCGAGCGAGTATTTCGTTTGTCAGGGTGGGTGTAGTATATGTTATAGCCGGAGAGTGAAGGTATTCCTCACCCACCAAAATGTGAGATCCGGTTCCAATTTACATGTCGCTTTGCGGAGATATCTCCTCCAACAAAGCACATCCGCCACCGTGACAAGCTTAAGCTCCCGAGTGACCGCCAGATTTATGTGGTAATTAGTACATGTGAGCGTGTATGTATGTGTGTGTGAGAGAGGAGGATGATGTGAAAGAGAGAGGGTGAGGCGGGGATAGAGAGGCAGAGAGGGGGGAGAGAGGGGAGAGAGAGGAGGAGAGAGACGAAGAGAGGGGACAGAGGAAGTGAGAAAGGGAGAGAGAAGGGAGACAGAGGGGAGAGGAAGAAAGAGAGAGGAAGAGACAGAGGAAGAGAGAGGGGGGAGAAAGAGTGGAGGGGAGAGAGGGGAAGGAGAGGGGAGAGAGGGGTAGAGCGGGGGGAGAAGGGGAGAGAGGAAGAGAGAGAGAGGAGAGAGAGGAGGAGAGATGAGAGAGAGGAGGAGAGAGAGGGGGAGAAAGAGAGTGAGAGAGGGGGGAGAGGAGAGGGGGAGAGAGAGGAGGAGAGAAAATAAAAGGAGAGGAAGCGGAAAAGGGGAGTAGAAAATAAAAGGAGAGGGACCACAGAGTAGGAGGCCGCAAGAATCATCCTGAAGGAGAATCAACTAGTCTGGAGACAGTAGTTGAATTTGAGCCTATGTCGATACCACCCAGCTAATGTCGAAAATCAGCCATCAATGGGATTCGCACCTTGGGACCTCCTGGATGACGTTGCCGCAGAGGTAAAACTGTTGCTCCCGCCGAGCTCTCTCTTGCTCCGCGACGGATAGCAACGCAGCGCCGGCGCGGCGGCCGCAAGGCGACTCGAGGCGCGCGCTCTAACGGATCTCTTAATGAGCGCGAATTTGTATCCGGAAATGCGCTGTCGCGCACACGTGCGCTCTCCGCTCCCACGGCCGCCTCTCGTCCGAATTCCTCGCCCCACAAGATTTCGGGTCGTGCACACGTACATTTCTCTCGGCGCGTGTAATTTATTCAACCTTGGACTACTACAAATGTGTGTGTTGACAAATACTTTATCTTGCTACACTTAATTTTAGAACTTTACGTTTTATGTTAATTTAATTTAATGTCTTTAGGTTTATTTATGATGTTGCTGTTTCTTGAAGTGAATTTTTATTAACCCCTTATCTGTCTGAATTTAAAAAAATCATTACACAATTTTAAAAAATAATTAAATTTTTGCTCAAAATTTTGAAATGCACAATGACACCTTTTAGAATGTTAGAGAAAACAACATGAAGTTCAAATTTCAATTTAGATGAAAGTTTGAACTATCTACAGATTTGTGCTGCGTGCCCATACGGGTACACCAGGTAGATAAGAGATAATTTGTTGAAGATGTAAATGACAATTTATTTTTTAAATAGTATTATATTGTCCTTTATATTACTAAATAGAATTTAAAATATGTTTACATTTGAACTGTATATCATGTTCGAGGGACAAATGGACAATATTTTCAATTTAAGAATGAAAAAATCTTTAAACCTAATTCACAATGTTCAAATTTGTGAAAATCCTTCAATAAAAATCAATTTAAAATTTTGAGTATTGAAAATACCTTTCGATATTACGTGTGTGCTATTACAATGGTATAATAACGCTTCTTCCAGAGCTTGATGTTCCATCAATAAATCTTTATATAAATATTCTAATTCGAGCATGAAAGAATGTTTCTTACATTCTCAAATAGAATGAAATATTGTCACAATGAAAATGCGAATGCTGATTCGCAGACGATCAGGAATATGAACATCTTTATTTTTTCAATATTTTACTATTTTCCCAGAAAATAATAAGTATGTTTATTACTCAGGACGGAAATAGTCCAAGTTGAGAACGAAAACTTATTGAGCATTATTGAAAATGATCATTTGCTTCTTCAAGATTGAATGAATTCCGGCCTATTGTGAAGAACTTGCCCGATGGTCCAGGAGTGACAATCAAAATTCAAAAGACGATCTGTGATTGTAAGTTGGTGACGATTCTGGAGATGAAGTCACATAATGAATGTTCAAAATGCGTTGATCTTTTGACAATTAAAGAAGTAATGAAACATTTCAGAGGTTAAGAAAATTGTCCATTCTTGAAGGGTTCAAGTAGCTTATGTAGCCGAAATTAATGGTAGCTTTTTAAATTGTGTTTCCATGTTGATGTGTATTTACGTAATTCTACATGTTAGGTTACAAACTAACTTGCATTACTATTCTTAATTCTCACACAATAGTCGAGTAAACCGTATTTGCACTTCTAATTTGGGTCATGGTCAGCTCCCTTTTCAAGATATCATAAAAGTAAAATCTCTTTTTGGTTTTGGTTGTGAAAGTAGAATTTCTGCTGAGTGTCATTGATGTGAGGGTGTAGATGTGGGTACACCAGTGAAGAAATTAGATGGTAATTTGATGTGGTGTGAAGTATATTCGAGTTCTTTATGGAGTTAATCTTTTGCTTCCTATGATGAGCTGCTCTCGGGCAACGAAATCTCATTTATTAGACAAGAATTCATCTATCTCTTTTTCCTTCTTGAAACCGTTCTGATCTTGTATAAAGACCATGGACAGTCGAAATGTAGTTTATCCATCCCATGATGGGTGGCGTCACTTACGCAACCAATAATAAAAGCTCTCTGTTAACAATTGTCACGAATTACATGTACTTGCAAGCAAGAGAAACCTGATACATTATTCTGAAAATTGGGAAAATTACACCACGAAGTCTAAGATATTGCTCTGAATAAGAAAACATGTGAAGTTGAGTGCACCGAGAGAGCAGGGGTCTGAGGTGTTGTCGTTTGTGTTGCAGCTTGTGCTCTGAAGGTGGCGACATTACTTACACTTGATTGGTTACTGAACACTTCAGTTTGCATACATGAATAAGAAATTTTGCAAACAGTAGCTTTTGAAATGGATATTTATTTTAACAACTTAACGTAAAATGGCAAATGACAATTTGAACTGCAGTTAAGTAAATTCTTCTCTCTCCCTTCTACTTTTTGGAAAATATATTTCTTTCCAAGGGGCGTGGTGATGTGGGAAATAACTATGATAGCTCAAGTTACTTCCAGCATATATTACATACCGCTTATTCCTTTTCATTCATATCAAGTTGTAAACTATGAACCGATGTTATATTGAAGTCTATGCAAATGTCTTAGACTGATATTTAATTATACTTTTCGTACGCCGTGAAAATAACATTGTGATTCTATATGTTATCCTTTGAGTAGAAATTTGAATTGCAATGTTAGATACAACTAAAATTAGAGAATAAGTTATCTTCAAGTATTTTGTCAGATAATATTGAACCTATTTAAAATTGCAATCGCCCTGATACAGAATTTTCTGCATAACTAATTCGAATTAACTCATTATTGGCCCATGTTTGAGGTATTTCGTCGCTATATAAAACGCTATTATTACCTTTCTTAAATGGAATCGGAGTTTGACTGATATTAGGCAAGTTAAGTGCTTAAAAGTACTTCTATGATACGCATCAATGGAAACAAAATTTCGAATATCCGGTTCACCATTGAAGTTTGCATCATTATCGGTCATGCCTGAAGCACTTGACATGCACAAAATGCGCTAATACTTTTCTGAGGTCTATAATTATCGCAATTATATCTTTAAATATATTTTATAGGTTGAGAGAACCCTCAACAATAATTACAGGATCCATTCTACAACACGGATGGTGGCGGAATATTCTAGTTCTAGTTGCTGAGAGTGCGAAAAAACATGTCTTGCACTACCCATAAAATTGATGTGGGTACCTAGCACCGTAGTATCCCAAAACGGTCATCCTATTGCAAAGTCCATCGTACGTACATTGGCCTTCCTGTAATTATACGCGCCCCTTTAGCAACCAAAACATCTCAATTTTTGAGTTATACATCTTTTCATAACGCTACGCGTCGAAACACGTTTGGTTACATCGTAGTCCCAAAACTAAACAAAAAAAGACATACGCAGCTTTATGTTAACTACAGTCGAGAAAATACTATTTACAATCTGGTGCATTGTAATTAACGCTAAACCCATCCGACGGAGGATCGTCGGTTGTTTCTCATCAGGATCGCCAACCCTTGCGCGGCACGATGTTATTAGCGTATCAATCGGCTGTGATTTAATGGTGGATGGACATGAATACTGAACGCTGAAGAAACCTCAAGGGTAATTGCAAGCCGTAAACACATTGTTGGCTCCGCACCAAGCGTCCACAATTTGTTTTAAAGCTCCATTCCCAAATCGTTAATTTTATATACGTGTTTTTAAAATGTGCCTGTCGAAGGAGGCCCCGGGCGCGACACCTATTAGACATTCGGCGGCGACAAAAGCGACTCGGCGGTACGCGAGAATTTGCGAGAAACTTCTCCTCTTCCTCCTCCTCCACGACCCTCCGACCTCCCGCGGAGTCTTTATGCGTGTTCAGTTGAGCAGGTGTATGTGAATGAAATACGCTTCTTCGAAATTTGGAAGTTGAGAAATTCATTATTTCCATGGTGCTTTTTTCACTTTTACTTTTTAAAAAGTTTTTTTCTTAAAGTTCGTGTAATAATTTTAATTACTACTTTGAAAGTAATACAGTTCGATGGAGAAATTATTTAGTTAAATGGAAAGGTATCTGATAAAGCAGTAAAATATTATAAACTAGTGGCTATAAAGAGCTTCTGAACAATACTACACAAAATGATTTTCAAAACGTAACACGAATACTTCTCAAGAACAACAAAGAAAGCACTCTCATATAACAGTACAATAGATTTCAGGATATCTAACGAAACCACAGGCATCTTTCAAAAGGTCGGCGGGTGCGTAGTTTTCTTTCATTTTCTGTGCGCATTGGAAAATAATGTAGATTCAAATAACTGTATCGCAAATATAATGAAAAAATTAATCAATAAAAACGAAGTTAAGCGTAACTCAAAAATTATTACTAATCTTTCATTTTCTATATCACAGAAAAAATCTATATTTTGTTAGCTCTTTTCATTATCGTAATAATTAGTTACATTACCACGATAATTACGAATATATAATATTATTGTGAATAAAAATTGGAAGTTTTAGTCAAAATAGTTGGATGATTAATAAAATCAGTAAATACCTGATAAAAGTAGTAATTAAAAACAATAAATTAATCTTTGTAATAATAAAGAATTCAACGTGAAAATTCTACTATTCCTCCCACTTATGTTACAGTGTTGAAAAGTTTTTTTCTGAGTAAATTGTAAAAAACAATAGTGGAATTAAATAAATTGTCGAATAAGTTATAGTAGAATCATTTAACTTCAAGCTGGTATAAAATAAATGGGATGCACTACACTTAAACTAAGAAATATCTGAACACACATTCATGAGTTTGCTTTTCAATCGCATTTATTATACATATTATTATTTTTTCAAGTATCAGTATTGCAGTAATTTATAAGGAAACGATTAATTGCAATAAAGAATATCTATATCAGGTATTAGATAAAATCAATTATATAAATCATAATCGTTAAGAAATGAATAGTTAGATAACGAATTTGTTAATGAATGAAGGAGTTTAGCTGTAGAGAAGTGTGGTTTCTATCATCTGAATTCGTTCTGGTCAAGGAAACACCGTCAAGAACCCGCAGTTCTGCGGACAAATGCAGTAGAGGTGACAAGAAATACCGCTTTCTCTCAACTCTCAGATGCTGTAGGTGCCCCTGCTGAGCTTCTCAAGTACAACTTAATTAGCTCAAGTTGATTTATTCCAGCAATTAAAATCTGCATAAATATAGTCGGTACATTCGTCACTATTCGAGCTGTCAAAGATGGAACTTTATGTTTTTCTGCATATAAATATTGCGCTATACAAATGGTCAGTGAACTGAGACATGGGAACATTCCTACAGAAAAGTTGTTGTAACTTTTGTATTTTCTCACAAGCTCAGGTTTTCGGGAAATTACTCCACATTGAATTCATATAACTGGAATAAAATTTAATAATTTTATTTATTCCTTCACGCTTTAGATCATAATAAGTTATTGAGAATTATTCATACAGAAAAATTCATGCTCTGTGATTAACAAAGGATTGAACGAACTATTGCAAGTAATCGCATTCTACAAATACATTTGCAAGGAAAGGGAATGTTTTTCATTTCAGCCTCTTAAAAAATGAAATAAAACTCTTGCATTCAGTTCCATTTTTTTTGTTTGGTCTAACAAGATTTATCTGTCTAAAAACACGAAATTCTCCTGCCAATTAATCCCAATTGCCTACAGTTGAATTCTATTTTTGAATTATAGAAGTGAATAATATATCGCCTAAAAAATACTAGATTTATGTACGTGTTACTAGTGCAGCAAATTACATAAAAGAAATGTTATTGCATGTCTGAAATATTTAATAAAATATCCACAATGAAAAAATATGAAAAATTGAAAATTATTTTGGTTTTCTGAGAAAAGCCTGCGGAGAGACGTAATAAACGGGAAACATTTTTAACAGTAGGGAATGAGTGGCTGTTCTACCTTTGGAAATTAGAGGGCATTGGCAATGTGGGTGAAGAACTCGAATATGCATGACGTATTAGAAGAGTAATAGAAAGCTGTAATCACTCTTTAGTAAAAATACTTGAGATTAATCTCCTATGATCAATCAACCATACTCAGCAATGGAATGTTTAGCTGAACAGCGGTAATGATGATCGTTATGATGGTAATTATCATGTTGATAATAATAAAAATAATAAATTATATTAGTTGGAACTGTGTAAACATTTCGTATTTTTATAATCTTTGTTTTAAAAGTGAAAGTAGATTCTTCATATTAGAACCCAATTTTGAATGACCAGTAACAGGCCTGAACAGTGTAGTACAACTTTATAAGCCCACAGACAGCATTATAGTATTGCTACGCATTTGCTAACAAACATAAAAACAGCCTGGTTTGATTAAATGGCACAGAATATCAAATTATAAATTTAACTTCACATAGGTTTTGAGTTTCTGCTCATTTTGACCTTCCGTTCTACATAGAGACCGAACCCAGAGAGGCTAAAGCTTTAAAAATGTAATGGAAGCTTAAGAAACATAACTCATGCCCTCAACATACTCCCGTATGTTTCTCAACATGATCCTCCCAAATGCTCCCCGCATGTTTTCAACATGTTCTTCAACGGCCTAGTTATAAAAAGTTAAAGTTTAATATTTTTCTCATCTTATTCTTCACACACCCTTCCAAGGAATGCTCGTTTACACAATTCCGTTGAGAATTATAGAGTAAAAATCGTTCGCTGTCGTAGTGAAATAATATATAGAGAGAAACAAACAAAGTCAACTCCGAATTGTTTTGAACATTTTCCAACTTCCCAAATCTTTTCTCTCATTTTGTTACAGTAAACCAGAACAACGTGGTGCGATCCGGAAACTAAAGACTAGCCCGTCGACCCGCATGCGACCGCTTGCGCAAGATGAGGACGAATCCAGTGTCAGCCGCTGCGAGAATGTAAATGATGCGCCGCAGCCCCCTGCGCCCGTCGTTATGCCCGGCCCGCCTGAGCAGGTGTATATTTTACTGCAGCGATTTCGCAGAAGCCTCGGAGGCCCGCGAGCGGAGCCAATGCGGCCGCGCCAGGGGGCGCGCGTGTCGGCGGGCGACGTGCGAAACGGCCTGGTGATCGCTGGGTCAGTGGCAATTTCCAGAGGAATGTGCGACGGGGCTGAATGCTAAGAGGATGGGATCAAGGGGATCTGAAATTCTAATTCCAAAATTGTCTCTCAGTGTAACAAACTGATGCCGCGAAGTGTGCGCCAATCTGCACAGGACCCCGTCCGCAAGTGAAATTTTGAATACTACATGTTAATAAGGTTGTTATTCGTCGGTGGAAGATGAACCGGTAGCTGGTGGATGGGGATTGAATACGCATACATTACAAGTTGACTTCAAATTCCTGGTGAATTCGCAGTTAATGCACATAAGTTGTTTATAGAATTTGCGAGAATGCTAAGAGGATGGGATCAAGGGGATCTGAAATTCTAATTCCAAAATTGTCTCTCAGTGTAACAAACTGATGCCGCGAAGTGTGCGCCAATCATGCACAGGACCCCGTCCGCAAGTGAAATTTTGAATACTACATGTTAATAAGGTTGTTATTCGTCGGTGGAAGATGAACCGGTAGCTGGTGGATGGGGATTGAATACGCATACATTACAAGTTGACTTCAAATTCCTGGTGAATTCGCAGTTAATGCACATAAGTTGTTTATAGAATTTGCGAGACTCATTTCTAAGTCGTAGGGCACTTATAAATCGTCCTTGGTGCTGTTGGATTGTATTCTCAACATTGGATTTTACATCCATTCTACTCTTTCATTTTATTGCCAAGTCTATTATTGCACCTCTTTGAACAGCGGTCACTGATATAAAATCCTCTAGATGTATTTCTTAAAAGAATATTAATTTTGTAATCAACACATATATTATTTTTTCTTTGGAACTTGAACGTATTTTAAAATTATTAATTTGATGTTTGGATATGGCTGATGAAGTAACAAATGTAATGGAAATGGGAGATAATAATTGGGTCATGTATTCCATCTTCCACTATTAAAGATTTTTGTCAATCACAATTACCAATGATAAATAAAACGTAATTGCCTTGTTTCCTTCACTTCCACTACTATAAAAATTATGAACAGAAACAATTCCTCTTTCATTATGATAATAAAATTAAATTGAATTACAATTACAAACATATTTTTCGGCAGAGAAAATGTGCAAGGCATTTCTAACAACATTTTAATGCACTGTAAAATCATTATTTTTTACTTTCTCGTCTTACGAATACTTCGTACGAAGAGAAAGTTATGCAATCGTGCGCCAAAAAATAGCGAACTTTATTCACTGTATTATTAATTAATAAACTTGAAATTACTTACTAATTATTTACTTAATTTTGCTAATTAAGAAACTTAAAATATATGTGGTTCCGCACAACTTACGTAATTCTTCAGGGAACACTCAAAACTCATCTTTCGTAATACAGAAGTATTAAGGTTAGTGCCCAGAAGGTGTGGCAAATCGTATTGGTCCGTTTCACAACAACATACGATTGAATGGAAAGTAAATAAACAAAAATCATTACACAGCAAGAAACTGGACAATCTATTTGGATGGAGGTTTCTCAAAGGAAACGCTTAGGGCATTAACTAGCTTCATTAGAGTGCTATAAAATCACGACCTCTTCCTGATTTTTTCTACGAATTTCCTGGGTGGGTTGCAGGGCGGAGAGGGGGCGGGGTGGGGCGGGGCGGGGCGCCGCGACGTTGCGTGCGAGCCTTTCGAGACAAGTCATTGGAGGTAATTGCGAAAGCGATTAGCCAATGCCGCGCCGCGTCGTCCCCTTTGTGGGAAGTGTGGGAAGGAGGGCCCGATGGAGCTCTCCCGATCCACGGGCCGCGTGATTTACTGTTGTAAGGGTCAGTTGCGTTTAATATAGATCGCATCTTTATGGAGGGCCGTTTGCTCTGACGGAGGCGGCCCCGCGCCCCACGCCGCGCCGCGCCCCGCTGCTGGCACGGGCGGCGGTCGGAGGTTGCGTGCGCGCCGCCAGCCCCTTTCGCTTCGCGGAAGGATGCTGGAGGAGATGGGAGGAAAGGAGGAGAAAGCGGAGGAGCAAGACGAGGAGGAAAAGGAGGAGGACGAGGAGGAAAAGAAGGAGGACGAGGAGGAAGACAGGGAGGAAAAGGAAGAGGATTAAGAGGAAAGGAGGACGAGGAGGAAAAGGAGGAGAACGAGGAGGAAAAGGAAGAGGACGAGGAGGAAAAGGAGGAGGACAATGAGGAAAAGGAGGAGAACGAGGAGGAAAAGGAGGAGAACGAGGAGGAAAGGAGGAGGTCGAAGAGAAAAAGGAGAAACTCCGAACAGGAAGAAGAGAAGGACGGAGATAGAGGAGAAGGTGGAGGAGGAGAACGAAAATGAAGAAATGATAAAGAAGGGAGAGACAAGTTACGAAAGGAAGAGATGAGGGAAAGGAAAATAACAAAGGGATAAATTTTGGTTTCGAATTGTTGGATCTCTTCGTTGCCACTACCATAACAGAGGGTTAAATATTTCTGTCTTCGAAGAACAAAAAATATATAGAAGGTACTTTAAGATATTATTAATGTAGACATTTAAACAAAAATAGTTCATAATACGGTAATTATCAAAATAATAGTAATGAATACACATTAATCCTGACACATAACAGCTCGTACGTCATTTAGTTACGTCGACAATGGAGACACTGTCGCTAGTACACTCCACTTCTACACACAGAAAATTCGATAAAATGTTTCTCCTTGCTTTTATTCCTCTTGCTTTTATTGACATTTTCATTGCAATTTCCCTGTCATTTATGTTTCCCTAAGACTGAGTGACTGCATAATGACAATACCAGTCCCAACGCTAATTAGACGATCGTATAATTATCATCAGAAGCCAAATCCTTACTAATATATTTGAACAGAAGAACAAGAATCTTCAAAACGGATAACAGCATTTACTAGTGATTTCCGCAGCCTCTTTTCTGCGTGGGTTATGGGGTACTTGATTTCCTATGATTTACAATAATTTACAAGTAATTCGTGATTTTGCAGATATTTCAACTGAAGTGGGCTCCTCATAGCAACGTACACTTTGACTTTCATTTTTTGACGACCTGCTTTGTTTGTCACTTTGTCTGGCAACAAAACACCTCTAAAATACTAATTTATTTCGGGGAAGACCCAGCATCCATTGAAAGTCACAAAAACTCATTACAAACCACACTTTGAGAGATATTAATTATGGAAGATAGCCTATTGGGATATTAATATTGAATTTTAAATGTGGAAACTTCCCGTGTTTAGTATATCAGAAGAACATATTGTAAGACCTGAAGGCAGATTCATTTCCATCGCTAGAGAATGTGTGCCAACCGAACGATCAAGTGCTTTCAAATACCTATACTATGCCAAATGAACGTGATACAAACTGTCTAATTTTCACCCTACATTCCAAGAGTCCTCCCAATATATTCCAAAAATCTTGTTTTGTAAGTAACTGTGAATAATTTTTGATAGCAAATTGAGTTGGGAAAAATCAGGTTAACTTTGTCATAGAGAAAGCCTGGAGGTCCTTGAATTTTACTATGCGAATACTAAAAATTAGTACTGCGAAAGTGAGAGAATTAGCTTACTTATCCCTAGTTCGTCAATTAATGGAATAAGGGGCGGTTTGTTGGGACCCTTATAGAAATTCACAAAAGGAATATTCGAATAGAGTACAGAGATGAGCGTATAAACTTACTTTCTGAAGAAATAGGAAGAAAGCAGAATGGGAGTCTCTAGAAATCAGGAGGCTTAAGGCAAGACTCTGTGCCTTGTACAAAGCGTATGCCGGATATTCAGCTTGGAAAGATATCTACATCCGACTCATCCTTGTACTTTATTAGTGGGAATCACAAGCACAAAATTAAGTTTAGACCACAGAGAACAAATGTTGGAAAATTTTCCTTTACAAATAGAACAATAACGGACTGGAATAAGTTGCCTGCGACAGCCTTGAAACCCTTACCTCTAGGTGTTCAAAGATTTAAAAGTAAATTAATTAAGGATGTTTGTAAACTTTATTATTTTAGTAAGGTCGGCTTACTAAAACAGTTATTATTTTATTACTATTGTTGTTATTTTTATTGCTATTGTTATTTTTAGAATTCTGATAATTGCTATTAAATGTGTTTCTTCATTAAATATATAATTATTTTCAAAATAATATTGAAGTGTGGGGATGTGTTGTGAAGTGTAGTGCAGGGGTTTTCAAACTTTGCGTCGCGACTCCCTGGGCCATATGATAGGGCCGTCACGATGATTGATTAAAAATGATCTTTAGATATGATTTACTGTAATCATTGTATCACCAATAGCCTATTCTATCACTTACTTATTTGTGTTGAATATTTACTAGGCCTATATTAACCCTTATGCTTGAAAATTATTGTTACCAGGGAAGCTGGGGGAAGCTTCGTTTAGGGCAAGGGAACCGTGGGCGAAAAATGTCCGAAAACCCCTGGTGTAGTGCAATGGAGAAGTAGAATGAGAAGTAAAGTGCAAATGTTGTGAAGTGAAGTGAAGTGCAGTGTAATTAAAACTTCGCGTATTTATTAGTTTAAAATAACTGTACAGGACAACCATAAAATGTGGAATTAATGCTATTATTGTTATTATTGCCCTTATTCTTAACATAAGACAGACTCCAATGGGGAGCTGCAACGTCACTACAGCTCCAACTTTTACGGCTCCCTATTGGAGTTTGCCTTCCCTCTCCTTCTTTCACGCGTGACCTTGAGATGCCACGTAAAAAATCTATGTACAGTCACAGTTCCCGTTTCGATCGTCATCTATTCCTCAAGCCGAAATGCGTCGAGGTGGGCAGCGGGGCCCGTCTGTGAACAACGCTAGCGGCTAAACCGTTCAACCGATTTTCTCCAAAATTGATATTCCCCAATCGATCTGGCTGATGTCATGGTCCCTTGAATTTGAAACCGATATTTTCATTTTGGAGGGTACTTTACATGAGCCCCTGGGACATTTTCCAAATTAAAAAAAATGACCCCATCGTTTTTTATTAAATTTTGTTTTCGGATAATGTGAAGGACGTTTAAGAGAATGGTGTAGGTCTCATGTTCGTTAGAAACCCTGATGTTTTGAAAATTGCAAAAGTTCAAAAGTTTTTCAGCTTCTTCCTACAACTACAATTATGGAGGTATAGATTTTTTTATGAATGAAATCTGTTCCTTAAAGATAGATTTTGAAATTAAGTCAAGTACAATTTTTCGAAAACTTGAATACTTCTCTCGTAATTTTGCGTGAACATATGGGCGAGAAAATACGTGCTGTTTTAGCAGCACTACTTTCATTCGTCACACAGCTATAGAAACTAAGACGATGTGCATTAGATAGCTAAATCTTCATTTACGCCCCGGCCGTAAATCGAACTCAAGTGCGCCGCACAGAAACCTAGCACACTGTCGATAAGCCACCGAGGCGCAATACCGTTCTGTTCAATTTCCGCCATCGAGAATTGAACCCGGACCTGCCGGATGAGAGGCGGGAATCCTAGCCATCACACCACACCAGAGATGTGCCTCCACGTATCGCCCGCGACCAAACAGTGCGGAGGCCATCAAACTCCGCAAGGGGCGCCGTCGGCGGCGGCTGCCTGGTCCCGTCCCCGGCGGCGCAGACGCCACATACCGCCATAAATCGCCGCTATCAGCCCGCGGCGCTGCGCGGCGCGAGCGTCGTACAGGGGAAGGGGGCGTGACGACCTGCGCGCGCTGCAGGCCGCCTGACCCCGTGGCCCCACGCGAGGCCCGGGGGCGCGCGGTCCCTGTGTGCCTCCGCCGCTAATGGCGGCGCACGAGGAAGCGGACATGCCACGGTCCAAAGGCTAGCCGGGCCTTTGCCCAGGGAGCCCGTACGTGAGCAGGCATCGAAATTACAAGTGCGTGGGTGAGGAGCTGATATTTATAGAGTACAGAAAATGGGTTCTATTGTTATGGTATGGAAATGCTACGTTTGATAAATGTTATTATTTGAAAATCATTTCTGTTGTTACTATATTTTATACGTTTTGAAAGGTAATGTGAATGTAATTGTAAAGAAATCTTTCCTATGGAAAAGTGAAAGAAAAATCTACTTTAGTTTCATCGTGTGGTCCAAGTATAGCAAGGATTACATTAATGAAGAAGTGGTTTGAAGTTACTTTTACTTTATATAACTGGGGGAAACCCATTAAAAATGACTAGACGAATTCAAACTCCCTTATTAATATCCTTCAAGGACCCATCAGGTGAAATTTGCGGCTCTTACTCCTGGTTGCCTCGACCCATGGAAGAATTCAATTTCTTACAGTCGTGTTCACTGCATTCCCGGAATATAACAGGGTAAGTATCAAAAAGTACGTGCACTGTGTATCCAAACTGTTTCAAATTTTGCGAAATGTCAAGAAACATTTTGTGGAACTGAAAACTTTGCGTTTCAGATACATGCTTCTCTATCTATCTTTATGTAATATCTATTATATTTATAACTCAGTTTTCTAATAGTTTGTTTTTCAAAAATGATTTACTAAAAGTAGCATGTATGCTACTTATAGTTATTTAAAAGGCTCGTCAAGCAATCTAAAAAATGTGAAGACACATCCATACAGAAAGTGTTGTAATATAATTGTAAGTTTTGCTCCGAAGCACCTCACAAAATTGAATTAAGGAAGCCTATTGCCGTGCCAAAACAGAATTAAGCAAGCGAGGCTTTTAAAAAATTCAGTTTTCATGATTATCTAACTCCAAAGTCACTCAAAGTGCGAAACCGAAAATGTGGTTCTGAATTGTACCACATTTTCTAGCTATCTGGTTGGTTTTTAATTTTTTAGTGATTAAGAGGACGTTCTATCCGATTTTTGAGCAGGATTTTCTTAAATCATAAATAATAAAACGCAAAAAATCAAGTTTCTATCTTGCTCCAGTTGCTCAAACTTAACGATACAATCTCAGGGACGGACAAAAATTGTGGAGGGTCTCGGCTGTCCGGGTGACACCGCGTCGAGGGCATTGATGCCGACATTTTGACCATCATATCGTGGCCTTCTTCAGGGGTGGAGAGGCAGAAGAAGGCCACGATATGATGGTCGAAACGGCAGCAACAATCCCCTCGATGCGGCGTCACCCGGACAGGTAAGAGCCTTCACATGTCACTGACTGCAGAAGTCCCCGTTTGGAAAAAAAGTGTAACATATTGCAATGAATTGAAGGTTCTATTTGGAAAATGACTATCTGCTTTAGAAAATAGCATTTAGTCATTTTCCAAATACAACCTTTCTGTAATGAATGCTCAAACCGTTGTTTGTGAGCGAGTAACAGAAAACTATGCACTGCTTGTTCCCTGCCCTTGTCGAGAGCACATGCAATACCAAGAGCACTTTCATGGGAATGATAATAGAATAATTGCGTAAGACTTTTTCGTGGAAAACGTATATCATGTACTAAGTAAAACTGTAATTAAACTACAATTCAGTCAGACTTTCTTATTTATGAATTAATGAAAATACATCATACTCCTACGAGTATGATAAAGATGAATCTAAGTGGTAAAACAAGTAAAATTCAATAATTGCTCTTTTAGTACATTGTCCTGGATGGGATACTACCAGACACATACCAGAGAATCGATTTCTTACCTTTCCTAAGAAATTCACCTTTACGAAATTGTAGTTCAGTTTTCAATTTTCTAGCAAATTGAGTTATAATTTATAATTTACTAAGATAAAATTCGAGCTTGTTAGGCTTACCATTTTAGGTCTCATATACAAACTTTCACGCCAAAGGATTCGAACCTGCACCGAAGAACAATGCTCTTGCTGAAATTGCCATCTACAATATTTGTGATAGAATATATTAAATTATTTTTATCCAATTTATTGCATTAAATTATAATGTAATTTGTCAGTTACTCATATCTTGTAAACACATTGACGTAATTATATTCATTAGCTTGCTATTTTAAAAAACATTTTTGCGTTTTCATCGACGCAACACGTCTCTAATCCCTTCTCGGGATTTGCGCGCCTGGAGTAATACCCCGTTAAGTTTTTTTGTTATATCTCGTCACGTTGCAGTCAGACAGTGGCTTTTATCCCTTCGGCTAGGGACTCAGCGCCGTTAGTAGCTGGAGTTTCCAGACGGTCACCCGTCTAGGAATCCATGGTGCCTCGAATTGCTCAACATTCGTGACTTCACGGAGAGTAGTTAAGCAATTCGGCTAACGTCGCCGGCCTATTCATACTTTGTTAAGTATCATTTATTTATTTTTATTTATTTATTTATTTATTTATTTATTTATTTATTTATTTATTTATTTATTTATTTATTTATTTATTTATTTATTTATTTATTTATTTATTTATTTATTTATTTATTTATTTATTTATTTATTTATTTATTTATTTATTTATTTATTTATTTATTTGTTTATTTCTTTATTTATTTATTTATTTATTTATTTATTTATTTATTTATTTATTTATTTATTTATTTATTTATTTATTTATTTATTTATTTATTTATTTATTTATTTATTTATTTATTTATTTATTTATTTATTTATTTATTTATTTATTTACGTACTTAAGGCCGCAGTTTCGAAGCCAGGTATCGCAACATGACCGTCGACAGGACTTCCTGATAAGTTCATATTGAGATAATAAATATAAAGTGAATAATCTGCATGAGGACGGCGAAGATGAAATGACTGAAGAAACGGGAAAAACCCCTGCCGGGAACCCGCTTTGTTCACCATAGATTCCACTTGGATCGGATGGGATCGAAACGTGGCCCCGGAAATTAAAAACGAACAGTCTGACCACCATAGCAGCTACCTATCTAATTAATTTAATGTGATATTTTGATATGTAATATTTTGTGATATGTGATATGTATAATGTGATATGTAATATTTTGATACAACTTTGCGCAGTGTTTTTGTTGTTATTCATGCTCATGTTTCTGTAACGCACTTCTTATCAGTGACAAGACATACATAAAACATGTAGTTTAATACTGCGTTTGTGCAAACAGAGCGTTGGCAATAAAAAATGGCATACCTTTCGTAAATCACTACACATCAGCACTCTTTCCCGTGCTGATAACGAAACCATTTGTCTTAAAACGAGTATTGTTCTGCGTCAACAGAGTTATATGCGCGAATATATTACAGGCGGCTGGCATGACACACCACTCCACAAAGGATGACCTTACGCTCTCCTTTCTAGACCGTTTTTTGCTCGTGTTTTTCTCCCGTCCTCTCCAGACATCAGAGAAGCCGCTTTCTGAAGAATGACACATACGAGTATTTTAAAAAAGTCCTAATGAACATTCAACCTTGCTTGCCGCTATACAACTTCTAAAATATAGGCATGACTGGGTTTCAGGAAAAATGTGTTACTACACTAGCAACAAAGGACTATTAAATCAGGAAGCAATTATGTTTAACTAGTTCCATTCCTAGACGAGGTATAAATTAGTATTTATTTTCCAGTTATTTATGTCATTGCAATAAAAGTTTCATCGCCTTGGTGTTCTCTCTGTTTCAGAATGTTGTAAATTACTCCGACTTTGTCGTCAAATGTTAGGTGGTTTCAAAAATAATTTCCATGGAACGAGGGACCGGTGAAGTAAATCACAAAGTGTCCGGTCAAAACACTTAATCAAGGTGTAATGACTTTCAAAGTAAAGTTAGGCAAGTGACATCTCCATAAGTACGAGGTCAGTCCAACAGACCTCCATAAGTACGAATCGTTGCTTGGATATTGGTTCTGCCAGTCTGAACACTTTATCATCCTTTTCATGTGACATTCTTGAAAATAAATGTTTATTACTTAAATGTGTAAAACACTTTGGAGATACAATATTGTAGCAAGTACTAGTAAAATGAAGAATAGATTGATTAATTATATCTTCTCTTTCACACCAATTTACCCGTAAGTTCATTTCAAACATCGGGATCCAGTCCCATCCGTAGTCCGTACACAGGAATTGAGAATTATGTGAAAATGTTGTTTTCTTATTTACCTACCATTAAGAAGTTTTATTTCAATGTTTCCTATGTAATAGGCTGATGTCGCTCAGGGCAACAACTTGCCACTGTAGTGTCTTTAACCGGGAGATCTTTGGATTTGAGCCTCGACGATTGCGGAATTTCGGTAATAGCTGCATAGTTAGGTCTAATTAAGCTTTTGTCTGGAGGATAATTCTAGGGACATACTGCTCTGATCGGTAGTTTTCCATAGTTTCTCCATTCAATTGCAGGCAAATTCCGAAGCAGTGCCTTCACTAAGCGACGACTGTTCGCGCGCGATATTTCTTACTTCATCCTTGTCCCCTCGTGTCCTCTGAAACATCACATATTTTCATGAACCTCACTTCCACACATGTGAGGAGACCAATGGGGGGCTTAACGTTTGTATCGATTGGGGTTGCTTCCCGCTGGCGGAGATACTAGGAGAGGGAAATCCCGCAGTCATTCGTGAAGGACGATGTATAAGTTGACGCAAAAACTCACGTTCTAGCAGAAACAGAACACACCCATCTCCCGGGAATATACCTTGCAGTACATTTAAGAGACTAATTAACAATACGCCCCTGGAAACACAAATTAAAGTTATTGGTCAACTGGTCCGCGAGTAAACGTCCACTGCAAAATGTCCACTCGCGTAAATGTCCCCTTAATTACTGGTTACTGAAATTATTGGTCCCATGCCGTTCTGTCCAGGTTATGCACGTCCAATGCAGAAATATACAGTAGCAAATAATGTCCATTGTAATTAAAGCTCAGGGGAATAATCAGGCTCAGGGGAACGTAAAATGACGTTTCTCTGAAGAAAACTAATACAACGTCATTGTTTAAACTATTACATATGAAAAACAGTAATTTAATATCAATTTTATTCTAGCACGGAATCAGAATGCAGCTTCATGTAGTATGAGAGGACACATAGTACATATTGTTTCACATGATTGTTGTCCTTGTAACCTTGGTATCTGCTTACAATTTCCTTAATTCGCTTTTGATATGTGACACATTTCTTATTTACAGGATGTCGAATATTAATGTGTCCGTTTTAGAGGAGTATAATGCTTTGTTCAGTTTCATGTTGTTCGTTTATAATATTTTCAAAAAAAAACTCATAATTTCTCCTCTTTCGTGCATTCCTGCTTTTTTAACATTTGATTTGTAGAAATTATTCAGTGGAATTCATTTTGGACATTTTTGCTGTGGACATTCCTTTTATTGACATTATGCAGTGGACATTAAGGAATGGACATTTTTGCTGTGGACTTTATTCCGTGAATATTTTTGCTGCGGACTTTGCGTTAATTGGATATTATCTTACGTACCGAATGACCTGGAACTCAAAATATTCAATAAATTAGTATCACGTGATTCAGAATGCACAACCACGCTATCGTCGAGAACTCTTGTAGAGTACATCGTTACATATTGCTTATATAATGCGTCATTAAAACAAGCTTGTTCCATCAAAGCTAAAAGCGGTTTTGATCTAAATATTTCGTTTGCTCACCCGCACGCCTTATGTAGCTCATATCTGCCTCACCACTTCTTCCTTAACACATGACGAGCTCGTACGAGATGTACATATAAGCGCCATTCTAACCGAAGCCCCATCACCTCACAACTTGCACTGTTCCATAATCCGTCGAAGAAAATAACTCCTCTTGTGCATCGACTGATGCAAACCATTTCCACGAAACGAGTGTTCGGGCGTGTAAGTCACGGAGTAAATACCTAGAGGCGACGTCCAATCAAGTAGCGTTGGCTCTATTTACGCAACAAGCGTCTCGTTAAGTACGAAAACTCCGGGCGCGAGAAAACAGGTGAGAGGCACCTCCCCCGTTGTTGCCATCAAAAACCGACGCCTCAGAAATGAAATGGCTCTTTTTGTGCGTGGAATCTCGAGCGCGCGCGCACACAGCCGCCACAAAAACTAACAACTCTGGGAGAGTTAATGCGAGTCATTACGGATTCGTGGAGTGCCGAAATTTGACACGTGCGTTTGGAGCGTAATTGGAGGCTCGGTTAGAAAACAGTTTGGAAAGAACGCTGCAAAGCTGGAATGAAAGAGATTGTGGTGAACGCAGACAAGAAAATAATTCATACCATTTCTATCACGAAAGTCTCAGGGCGCGATATAGACAGAAAATAAAAGAAACAAGATATTATTGTTTTGTGTATTAACTAAACTTGACAGTAAAACTTCTGCAAGCACACTCAGGAATGTTGCATGACACTAAATGCAATTAATTTGCTTATATTATTATTATTATCAAATCATGATAATCATTATTTTCTATTGTTCATAATATAATTATACATATAATAATAATTATTATTATTATTATTATTATTATTATTATTATTATTAATTATTATTATTATTATTATTATTATTATGAATTGTATGTGCATTGAAATAAAAATTGTTTTGCGTCTTAAAAATCCTACCATAGCAAAAAGCCTTCGCACGTAGTCACAAGGTCGCAATGTAAAATGTGTTTCCAGGAAATTATGCGTTCCTGCACGTAATACGTAAATTCCATTTTGTGCCCGGCTAGGTAATTCATTTTATCAATCTGCAGATCACGCACTCTAGTAGCCTTTTGATGTTATTTATAATATTTTACGAAGTATATGGTATGCTCCTAACTAATCTGATACTTATCACTGGGAAGGCAATTCGTAGCTTCAAGACACTCAATAAAACAGTATTGTGAGTTTGCTCTCTGATGAATGAAGTACATTTAGAATTCTTTGGATTCGTTGTCGTATCATAACATTTATTTTGAACTTTTCTAAACATTTTAATTCAAAATCAATGATGTACTTTTTGCCGGAACGTACTTGCAGAAGTTGATGTAGTTGAAAACATTCTATCGAAAAACTTTTATTTTATATAAAAGGCATGCACGATTCATGAATTAAACTTTCACACTAAATCACTGATATCATCTTCATTGATAAAGCTCACGTCAACGTCTCCATATTTTTGTTCACTTCGAATGAGCAGCGGTAGGTTGTGTGGAGTATTCAGGAGAATTGTTCTCAAAATGACATACGTACAAGGTAAAATGACAAATGCTATTTAGGGATTTCGAAATACTTAATAAAAATTGGTTATTTTACCTCAGCACTGTTTGCAGCACTGTTCCTATGAAAATGGAGGCCGGTGAGGTCGGTGAAGTCGGCCATACAATGGTGACGGTCAGATTATTCTGTAGTGTAACTGCTTACTACGTGAATAATTTCGGTACCTCCTCACACTCTTGAATATGTATATTATACGTTCAGTATTTCTGTAATCCACATTTAATTTCTAGAATGCCATAACCCTAATTATACGAATCAGATTTAAAGTGTTATTCCGGCAAACTTTACATTATTGTATCATTTAGACAATATGTTGTTTTTTAAGAAATAAAATAACCTAATTCATATATTTGTTTTTCCTCGTGCTATATTACCTTTCTATTATTTCAAAGATTTTGGTTTGGTTTGAAAGTGGATTTATTAATAGTTGTAATTGGAAAAATGAACTATCACATTAATGTGTTAGCGTGAAGATCAAGGAACTCAAAAATTGCAATAACGTGTGGAAATATTTTGATTCTTTGACTTTCTTTTTAGAAAAGTATGTCATTTTTAAAAGTATGTTATTAAAATGGAATACAGACTCAAATGAACATTTTTTTTTGCATGTAAGGAGACAAGATAACGAATGGGCAAAAGTGACTACTGTAAAGGAATGTGTGGCGTCAAATGACACATCGACGCTTAACTGAATTTCTCAGCCAACCGTTTTTTGAGGATATTTCAGGAATTTTGCACACTTTTCTGATAAAACAATTAAAAAACTATAGACAAAAGAGATTGAAACTATAATTTGTAAGTATTACAATATTTTTTCAAAAAGTATATTTCAAGGACTTGCTACTATTATCTGCATAACACATTGGAGTGTTGCAACACGGTCAAGATAGAAGAGACAACCTGACAAGCAATCTTTCTCCGGTTTGCTCTGTTTGCTACATTGGGACCTTCTAGACAGGAAGAAAACCATCGTTGTCAGATAATTTGATCCTTTTTTTTTTCTTTTTTTTTTTTTTTTCAATCAATGAGACACGAGGTGATTGTCGCTTTGAACCCATTATCGTCTGTCACGAAAAATACACTGACGATGGGACCTTTCCCCTCACATAAGTACAAGATTTGAAACCTTGAGGCTCAGTATGCAAAATTCTTCCCATCCGCAGACGACAGCCGGCGCAGGCAAGAGCAGGGTCGTCACGCTGCGTTAACGAAATGTTTCGGTGGAGATTGGGAACCACTTTCATCGGGACGCAAAACTGTTCGTATCGGCACGTTTCTCCGCCGCGGCGGCTTCGCTGGCGGCGGCGGCGGCGGCGGCGGCGGCGGCGGCGGCGGCGGCGGTGGTGGCGGCGGTGGCGGCGGTGGCGGCGGCGGCGGTGGTGGTGGTGGTTGTGATGGCGGCGGCGGAGGCGGCGGCGGTGGCGTTGGCGGCGGCGGCGGCGGCGGCGGCGGCGGCGGCGGCGGCGGTGGCGGCGGCGGCGGTGGCGGCGGCGGTGGTGGCGACGGCGGCGGCGGTGGCGTTGGCGGCGGCGGCGGCGGTGGTGGTGGTGGTTGTGATGGCGGCGGCGGAGGCGGCGGTGGTGGCGGCGGCGGTGGCGGAGGCGGCGGCGGCGGAGGCGGCGGTCCGTAGCGCTTATGAAACTCGCGGGGCGCGTTGCACATATAAGGCTGTCGGACCGCAGTCCACCGTAGACCTACTTCAGGTTTCTAATGTACGCGCAATTTTGCATAATGCCTATGTACACAAAGTCGAACAGCATTAACATGCATTAGGCACTAAGCGGTTTGTCGCGCCTGTGGAATGTCCAGTAGTAATTTATTTATATAGGCACTTGCGTATATCATCCGGTGAAAATTTTTGATCGTTATCTCGTGAATACTTGGATTTTTATAGGTGTTCTTGGAAAGCTATCAGGATAATTTCTAGGCCTCTTTACATGTCTAAATGAGTTATGAGAAAAAATATTTAAGACCACCGCGCTTTTGGTGGTATGCATAATCGTCGTAGTTCCTCAATTTCGGCGCTGCAACGTAACGTCATTTCATATCTGAGATAGGGAGATAGAATAATGATGATCCTCATTCTAAAATCCTATGGGTCTGATAAACCAAATTCATTTGTATCCGTGTCAAAATATTAGGAAAAATCTTGACAACTTCCAAAATAAATATTTCTATTCTGATACAAATCTATTTAACCTTACAAATTATGTACAGCTTCACATTTCTCAGTCATGCACTTAAAGCAAGTAGGAGTTTAACAAAAATCGATCCTATATTGACAAGCACTATCTTAAAAAGTACTAGGGTATTACAACTTTAACAAATATTAGGCCAAATCCCCATCCCATATTTATCAATTTTTAAATTCAGTTATTGGATCCATTTAAGGTAAAATCTTTTAATTTTTTAAATACTGATATAACTGAGACATTTGACATTATTAAACGTTCACCCTATCACCTTCCACGCAAACATTTTTGTACCCATTTAACTAAAATGACAAAGAAAAATGACACTTATAACTAACTTGAATTGATAAAATGTTTAATTTTTTTGATTTAGGTGTTCGTACTTCGATTTTTCCACATTATTTTCTATTATGTCTATTGTATTATTATAATAGCAGGCAGAAGAATTCCAGGAATGGTGAAGAAGAGGACGATGCTTCTAAAGAGAAAATGTGTTTAATCTCTGTGCAAGAATTTTCAGGGTTGCTCTCTCATGCCTCCCGAGCAAATGAAGTACAACAGAATTTCATAAAAAAGCTGAAAAAATTATCTTTAAAAATCGTGCAAGAGGGAAAATATCTATATGATTTTAGCGATTTCGTCCAAAGGAGCACGGAAATGAGAAGTCATCATTAGGAGGCGAATTTTGATGACATAAAAGTATCGCCAAAAATTATCAATAAATTGATCTTAAAATGCTTTAAAAATACCGTAAAACTAAAGAAAAATGACAGTATAAAATCTTATCAAAAAGTTAGCATGAACAACTCAAGCTGTTGGATACGTTACTGATGTAATCTAGAATTTTTCCATTCGTTCGAGGGAACTCAGCTTGCAAACCTTTGGTTTGGACTGTTTTTTTATCACGAAATCTCTGTCTTTAGTTATTCCCAAATCTGCCGAACCGGTAATGGCACTGATGTACATGCCAAGATTTACATACTCACAACGGGTGTCAAAACAATTTCTGAGCGAACATATCGAATAAGATTCTGAGTAACATACTGTGAACATTTGTTGCATCTCGTAAATATTTGAGGCAAGAACCATTAAGAATGACATTAAAATCGATCAAACCAGCAAAAAATACATTAAAAATTACTGAAAAAAGTAAAAAATTACATATTAGTCGAAATCGACAGAAATGCAAAATAATTACCTACAAAAATGAGCCATTTTCTTTTGTCATAACAAATGAATTTCTATACTAAACGGCATTGTTCTAAAGTGAAAAAAAAGACTTTTCATTAAAATCCGTTCCCAAGTCATCATCATTATTTCTAAACATGTTTTCCATCGTTTCACGTGAACGGTGCAGGGGAAAGACAGAGAAAGTCTGGAGGCGGCTACAATCCTCAAGGCGGCGAAATGCGTCACCGGCGCGCGCCGTTGCGATATCCCCTACTCCCCCGCGTCGCTACTCGCAATCGCAGAGCGGAGCGGAGCGGAGCGGGGCGCTGTGTGGCGCAACGAGCGGCCTGCCTTCGATCCATGCACTCGCCTAGCCGCTGGAGATGATGCCCCTCGCTGAACATGACTCACAAATTAGCATGTGCCAAGATTGTTCCTGGTAGAAAGATTCTTAACCTGATTATGACAACGGTCTTGTGCACTCAAGTGCTGCTTGGTGGGTGCAAGATTGCTTTATTGGTCGGGGAGAGCATTATCAAATACACGTATAGAGATAAATGAATAGCGTAATTGTGCATTATTAGAGTTACTTGTTTGACATAATATACACTATGTGACGTAAATGAACTCTCTCTGGCAATGGAATAGAGTTATTATTCAGAATGTATTGTAATATGGATGTGGATAATAGAACTCTGTTCTCTGTTTGGATAATTGTACGAATCATTTAAGCTCATGCTGCTCTCACCTCACACTTTCATTCCTCACCTACGCTCATTAACAATTTCTGAATTGTTAATGAATGAATTGATCTTTATCACGACTTTGGCACTTTTTTTTATCAAATTCAGTATTAAGTAGCTTGAAATAATAAATCGATTATTTCTCATTGAATTGAAATGATGGTTTAGCTTAAAAGTATAAGGTTGTATTTGGGGATATATATATTTATAAGGTCAGTTTCGGAATTATTAGAAATCTATTAGTTTATTCACATTATTGTAATCAAAAATGTGTTTTTCCAACAACAGTAGGCTAAAAACTATTCAGTAATAAGATATTATGATGTGCAATATTTTTTATTTCCATAAATATGTCTCACTAACTCCTAATGGAAGCCGGAGTTCTCCGGCTTTTATTGAGATTTGTTGGTGCAAAATGAGGTTACCTATTACACTAAAATGCATGTTGCTTTAGATCAGACCTAAACTACATTACACTAAAATGCATCTTGCTTTAGATCAGGCCTTCCCCAGGAGATAAATTCTGGGTATTGTGGCACGGAAACTGCCCTGATCATCCCCGACCACTTCCTCTTCTCACCTCTTTACCGCTTTCTCACTGGAGGAGGAGCGCCGCATGTCTCTCTACCAACATTTCTGGGCACGTCGACTGCTGAATGATTGACTAATGACGCTTCTCCAGGTACCTTCCCTAGCAGGGCAGGGCCTCAGCCAGGCCAAACTCAAACCCGTTTGGTATCCCGACATGTGTGGTTATGTAGTGCATGTAAGTAGGTTTGTGTATAAAGTCAGAGAATATGACGAGGAAGAGGGATGAAACACCGCATGTAGTCTATGGTAGTATTTGGTAAGGTACTGCTCCGGTATTCATCTGGTATTGTTCGGAAAACTACCGAACAGAGAAGCCGGCCGCTAGAATTCTCCTCCACACTGTGGCTAAATCCGACCCACCTAGTTTTTCGATTTTCTTTATAGAGCTTGTAAGGCATTTCTCTACTGCTTATACAGCTCTTCTTATTGTGCGATGAAATCATATATATTCAACTAGTTATCCTTAAGATTTCGTAATTAATTTCATCAGGAGTTAATGTGATTTTTTTTATCCCGAGCACACTACTCGGGAATTATTCTCCCAATGAATTCGTCATTTTTCAGTACGCATTTCATTGGTCCAGTGCGCAAAGGCCCAAATGTTGAGAGAAATCCGCGAGTGATGGAAACGCCGCGAAGACGTCTCATCGAAAACAAAGAGAACGCGGGCCGGAGCCGCATCCATCAAATCGCACTCTGCGCGGCCGGCGGCGGGTGTCGGGGATCGCCCCGGCGAAGCCCCCGCAATCGCCGTGACGCGGCGTCCGGCAAACGCGCGAACGCCAGTTTTCTCCAGTCACTCCGACCGCTTGTTAAGGGACCTCCTACGCCGCCGCCCCGCCCCCCGCCCCCACCGCACCCCCACCCCCGCCCGGGTTCTGTGACGAGGTGTGTCACTGGGAGATTGCACGCCCGCGTGCCGCACAGTAACAAGTTTTGCCAATAGACAAGGGCGAAAAATCGGTTTGCGATCTGTTATTTTAATCTCTTTTGCTCCATGTTAGAAAGTGAATTATTTTTACTATTTATTGGTACGCTGTAATTACACCTGGCTATAATGCAAATTTTCGATGTTTTTGCGAATTTTTTGAGTAGAAAACCACCCACGTTCCTCTACCATTGTAGCTAAATGAAAGCCAGAAATGGCAAATGAGCTAACAATCATAAACACTCAAAGATTAGTAGGAATATTGTTTAAATGTTTAAAACCCCATGTATGTGTACGTCATTTCAAGTTGGAAAAGGTTTCGGAACTTACCTACTAATCATTTTTTGGTCATTGATGGAATGTTTTTTATTTGGTAAGAAAATAAAGTCTTTGTTTTCTTAAAGTAAATCAACAAATTCAGTGTTGAAGACAAAAAAACCGCATTAAGACTAAATCTGGCAAGTTTCACTGAGAACAATACACCCTTTATTACAGAAAGAAATACAAAGTTTTCACTCTTGATGCTTCTACTGCTGATAATTTATGAATGAGTAGCTTGTGTGTGATTCCTTCATAATGAGATTCATTACATTCTCATTTCCCTGAAAGTTGATCCTTTTAATTCATCCACTACTATTTGTAGCTGTCCAGCGAGTAATGCCGGAAAATAAAAAAAAAATTAAAAAAATAGAAATGAAGCGAAAAACACAAATTCTGATTTTAAAGGGCAGAAAATGTCAAGGAACGTTTCAAAGCATTTATTTAACTGAATTATTTTTTAAGTGAAATTTATTTGGACCAATTCGTCCATGCTATTATTGAAAATTGCATTGTACAAATTAAAGAATCAAAAATTACGGAATTTGGCGATGGCAACCAAAAATGTTCAATTGCGGTTTTTTTTCATCTCGAGGCTGAAGGTGGTTCCATGACCGTTCTAAAAATTCGGACTAACTCCACATTGCTATTGCTTACAGTTATGAACGAGAAGCTTGGCGACAGGTTCTTGATGCGTCGGTTTTTTACATCTCTCCTTATTACTTGTTTAGAAACTTATTTAGACAACTAAATAGAATATATTTTGCTATCAATTTTTGTTATCCCTCTGTTTCTCTAGAACCTATTTTTGAAGACGTGGGCATCACCTTGTAAGAAAATCTGTGCGGAATTCAAATATACAGACATACACTTCACGTAGAGCGGTGGCCTTTAGAGCTGTTTTCACTGTGTTGACATAAGTTTACACCTTTTTAATTTAATTCATGTCTACATATATAAAAGGGGTTAATGTTGTCTTCAAATGATTCATGAAATTGTAAGGCCATATGAATAACTGGTCACTTGGCAATATGGTAATACCAAAAGTTCGCTAAGTTCACATATCCATTAATACCCATGTCATTTCGATAAGATTTACTCATGGCCTTCTTTAGATGCAGTATTCAAAAAATATTACAAGCAAAATAATTGAAGACTAAGATGCAAACTCTTACAAGAAGTTATATTATAGGTCAGATGTCAGTCTGAATCCCTAGTCATGTAATTCAAAATCTGAAATTTTATAACGTGTATATCTACATATTTTTCAACCCCATTCGTCATCGTAGTCGAAGGCCAGATTTTCGTCCATATCGAAGCGGAAGCGCGCCCACTGTGCGCCGGTCTATTAAACGCGGCACGCCACACCGCGCCGCGCCGCGCCGCTTGCGGAGAGACGCGGCCGTGGAAGTTGCAGAGCCTCTCGGCGATCGTGGGTGGCGCTTTCCGCGGTGCTTTCCACAGCTTCTGCGCTGTCGCTCAAAGGCGCGTTGTTCTTCGTCCCACATGCGCCGCTGCCGCCGCGCCCGACGGGCACAATATGCTACTTTTTTCTCGACTCGCGGAGACGTCGTGGAGAATGCTTGCTACACAGCCGACCGCTGACGTGAAGCGCCCGGGATGCTTCGGCTTGGCTCAGGGAGTGCTCTTACTCCCGGAGAGGGTAATACGCGAAGAAAGAAAACAATGCGGTAGATGGTTTTTGTGTGTGGCGTTTTGACAGGGTGGAACACTGCTCGTGTGGTCTCCCTTGGAATCTGAAACATAATTTTACTCTAATAGTAACACGTAGGATGCAGTGTGTACGCAGCGTGGTTGCAACGCAATCTGGTAAAGTCATA
Source organism: Teleogryllus occipitalis (assembly GCA_011170035.1). NCBI lineage: Eukaryota > Metazoa > Arthropoda > Insecta > Orthoptera > Gryllidae > Teleogryllus > Teleogryllus occipitalis. The sequence continues at coordinate 65,361 of BLKR01001672.1, read as the reverse complement.
AGATAATTTTTGCAAGAAGAGAAATCCAAAGTCGGAGTACGTAATAATGGTCCTCAAAATAAAATAACAAATTTTCAAAAGCAAACGAGTTTTTGCTGGTCGTGCAAACGAAAGTATACGTTTAAATAGGAACTGGTTGGAACAAAAAACTACTACCAATACCTACACGTTTTTATTGAACATATGTGTATCTACTGTCTTCATTTTTGATTTCACGAGCATTACAGAATAGCAATAAAATACAAGAAATCTGATTGCATCATGCCGTTATGTCATAGACATATTTATATCGCTCAAAGAAATGTATAGCTATCTAGATGAACTACTACAATAATCCCCAATTTTACTTCAAAATAACTTGCTCTTATTAGAAATGGGAAATGTACGGCTATTATAGAATATTATAGTCATCTGTAGGTAGGTTTCTTTGTGACAGTCAATGCAACATCAACATACAGATAGCCTCTAAAAACGTTTAACACACTTAAATTCACACGAACCAAGAGTTTCTTGCTGTATTGTATTGCAATTCAATATACATTGAATTTTCCATTATTGCCATGATTATTGAATATTAGTGTCGACGAATTCCCACGAAGTGGTTTTTTAAATTAACGACTTAAAAAAACTCTCAATAGTGGACTTGGCATTGCGGACTAGTGGCAAAATCTGTAACATTGTGGCTTATTAGAGATTTGTGAAGAAGACGACTACACTCACCATTTGATGAGAATAGTATTCGCACTGCTTCTGTAATGAAAACAATACCTTAGAAGATGATTACAAAAGATGGACGAACGTTTGATTTTACTGCACTGTCTCCAAATTACTACGTGCGTCACACAGATTCTAGAAGACATTGATTTATTTCAACGTTGGATTATTTTTTCTCGTATACATCTATACTAATTATATACATATATATATATATATATATATATATATATATATAATTTGATTTGAAACGCTCATGGCACTCTCGAAAGCGCATTGTGCTACTTTGTGAGAGAAACACTCGATTAATTACTCGTCCCTCACATTCAGTCGTATTTTCAAAACAAAGGTGTCAATCTCGAGCATATTTCTTATCCATTTCAACATTACTATTTAAAATAACTTCTTTGAAAACAATTTAACCAGTTGAAAAGAACATTTACGTATTGTTTAACAACTCAAAAATTTCATAATTTTAAAATATTGATCCAACTCATAGCATGTCCACATCAAGCTTATACTTATTCCTACAATTCGATTTTCCTAACCGTTGAAAATTATGGAGGACGCGTAAGAGGAAAGGCGTTACCGGAAGCTGAAGTATACGAATGGACATCTCGAGATTGTGGTAAGTAGGGTAATAATTTACTTATACCGTCACGTAGACGACCGCAACCGACTATGCAAATGTCTGGAGATCCTTCAGGGAACACGTCGGCCGACAATTCTGCCACTCTATACTGATATACTCCTCTCGGGATTCTGCATAACAACGTCATGCATCAGTCGCACGTGAAACCTCGTTCATTGTTTCTTTCCACTAGTCACTGGCAGATAACGAGATGGCAGCGGTGGTCAGCGGCGAACTCTACTGCGTTGTGCATTTCCTCGGATCTCCCGAACGATGAATCACCATTACATAGGTACGGCTTTCAAGATCAATAAAGAGAAAGGATTATTCCACATTCGTAATAATTAATGAAAATGTCTGAGAGTTCGCGAAACTCATTCTTGTAACGCAATTGGTCGCCAAACAGTCGTCCCAACGATGAATTGACGATGTGAGTGTTGGGAAACTGCAAAGTTGCAAAACACACTGTCATGCGATGCTTTCTCAAGAATTAGTGAGAAATGGGAAGAAAAGATTGTACTGTAATGTCGGCGATGTCTTTTTCGTTTATCACAAGTGTATTCGTGATTGTTTTCTTTGCCAGGATTCAAATTCCAGGTGCCGTACATGTAGTGCATAATACGTCCTGGAAAATAGCGTTGTTCCTCCCGCGCCGAACGAGCACCAAACTGCACCATCAAGCACCAAACTGCGCGTCGTGTTGACGATTTTCTCTTCTCCAGGCATCTTCACCTGCGGGACACTACCACTTCAGCTGGACCAAGCTTCCTGACTGGTATTCGGACATGTGTGATGGTGTAGTGCGTGTGAGAAAGAGACAGTGTGTATGAGGAGAAGACGCGCGCGGTCCGTGGCCTGTTTCTCGAGTCTCAACATTAGTCACGTGTTGATCATATAAACTGGGTAAATCTACCGACCACAGCAGCCTGCCGCTAGAATTCTTCTCCAGACGGCGGCTTAATTCGACCTATCTATATTGTCAGTACAAACTGATGGTGCCAAGACAGCACATACTTTCTCTCTCGTACTTTGACGCAAAATTATATGAAAAGTTCTCAAATCTTCGAAAAATTGTACATGACCTTATTTCAAAATTGATCTTCAAGGAACAGATTGAATTCAGGGAAAATATCCCTACCTTCATAATTGTGGGAAGACGCCGATAAAAAATGTACGTTTGGATTTTTCGAAAAATCAATTTTTAACGAATGAGACCTGTACCATTCTCTTAAACGTTCTTCAAACTATCCAACAAAAATTTATCAAAAACGATGGAGCCATTTTTTGAAAACTTGGAAAATGTCCCAGGGACTTCATGTAAAGTACGCCAAAATTAACATATCGATTTCAAATTCAAGGGGCCGCGACATCGGCCAAATGGAATGGAGAATATCAATTTTGGAAAAAATCGGCTGAACGATTTAGCCCATAGCGTTGTTCACAGACGGACAGGCAGACGGTCAGACTGATAGACGTTTTGCCGTCATTCGATTTTTCGGTATCAAGGACTCACAGAACATGGATTCTGCCTATACCACGCGTAAGAAGATTTTCCCCCTAAATTTAGCAACTGGATTTCTCCAGTTTTTTGTTACCTGTGCTCTATAATAATTTTATGCCGACTTTTTCCCGCCTCTATTTTCTGCCAAACATTCGCCATTTTTTCGCACAGCATTACCTAACTTTTTCTCCACTCTGTAGCAAGAAAGTAAAAACCCGCCCCCGTCGGGATTCAAACCCTGCGGTCTCCCGGTTCTTGAGGATCACTTCTGGCGCGCGCTGTCTCGGTCGGTCGTCCCATCCGAGACTAGCGGCCTGCGCGGCGGCAGTGGCCGAAGGGCATCTGGGCGCTGGCGCGTGGCAGCAGCAGCAGCATCGGCGGCCACGTCGTCGCCTGGGGCTGCGCACGGAACGACAGCGCGCTTTTTCTCAGGGCGGGAGAGCAGAGTTCTAGCCTGCAGGTGCGCTACCGACGCCGCATCCGGTCGACACCGCGACGGCAGCAGCAAGACGCGTCTACGCCGCAGGGGATGTGCATCTGGAGACGCCTTGTTAACGACGCCGCCGCGTACGTAAAAGTAAAACGACGTGTGACTTTTTTTAGTAAAGGGTACGGAATTCATTATGTTCAAAATTTCGGGCATAAGGACAAAAATATTGAGTTTGTATTATTGTAGTTTGATGGTATTCAAAATTTAGAACAAGATTCCTGCGGTTGTGCAATAGAATTTACCTCTGAATGTGGGTAAATTCCGAAGTAAATTAAAAGTGTGAAAATACGTAGGACTTTTCTAGTGTTCATTATATTTTATTACTTAGGCATATTATGTTTAGCGTTGTATATTATTTTTATATGTAAATGAAGAAAGGAGAGCTACCTCCGGTGATCGTTCATGCCACTGCAGTGCTTCTGACAGGGAGGTCCTAGTGTGTCCGCGAGATCTGAGACTTAATTTCGTGCGGGGATCCCTCTATGCTGAAACAGCTGATTCAGCCCGCCGCATTCTGGGTCGCAGGACACGCTCATATAAGGCCCCACCCTTGAGACGCGGGCCCGTCTCTCGCTTTCGGCGTCTCTCAGCTCTGTCTCTGCCTCGACCGTGTGGACGGCATGCTGTTCAAGGGTGGTACCTCTCCAGTCGTGTCAGGTAATTCAGCGCTTTAACCAAATATGCGTCTTATGGTGGCCCTGCCACGTGCACCTTCCTCTCCTTCCCCGTCTCACGTGTCGACAGAAGGAACACGATGACACTATGTTCGAGTCACGTTGTTGGTGGCAGGAATTTCGACACCAGCTAGATAGATAGGTCTAATTCAGCCGCGGTCTGGAGGATAATTCTGGCTGCCCGCTGCTCTAATTAGTAGTTTTCGTGGTTTCACCGATCAATACAAGGCCGGAGCAGTATGCTAACAAACGGGCCACGGACCGCGAGCGATCTTTCCTTTCTCTTCCTTGTCCTAACCTCACCTCTTACTTGCACTCACACTTACATGCGCTACACTACCACACATGTCATGACACCAACCAAGAGCTTAGAACCTGTCTCGGCTGGAGTGGTGCCCGACTGATGGGAGATTTCTGGATTGGGAAGCAAGCCGACGTGTAGGTAGACGCCAGAACTTTCAATCCAGTAGAGGAAGAACGCCATCTCCAATGATAAAAACATACACTGCACTTGAGGGATTAATGACCACGGCAGTTTATGCACTCAGAATCACGAAAAATGAATTAGTCAATAATTAATCTTCCACGAAGTGTAAGAACTGACTTACTCTATTATCAAAATTATATGAAAAATATATATCCAGTCAAATGAAAATCGAACAGTCTCCAAAAAACCCATTCCTCGCTGAAGTTGGAAACCCTGTAGATTATTACCTACATAGCCATCTCTAGAATAGGATAAATACGTAGTGACAGCTCATAGTTACACACAATTGTTTGTTTTTCTCCAGTGAGCATAGGGAAAAGTTTGTTCGCCCAGCTAGGGCCGCCCAGCGATCTGCTGCGAGGAGCCGCTGCTCGGTACCTGCTCTTTCTATCTGCTCCGGAGGCAGACGGTGCAGATTACGTCATATTTTATCGATCGGCTACTTATAACACAGTGGGTCACGTCTTTTTTTGGGGGGGGGGGTATTTTCCATTGCTCCAACAGAAAATGTATCACTGCTTTGGGAAAGGATATTCCGACAGAAAAACAGAAATATTTTTGTAACATTTATGGGAACATTTACTAGTAATACACATATTTTTGTGATTTGAAAGTTAAAAAAATCAATTTTCGTTGCCAATTTTCGTTTCGTTCAAAAGAAAATTTCTTTTTGGAGATTGCGCCAGATATGCCAAATTTTTAGTTTCAAAAGAGTGCTGTAGTACATTAAGAATTTTAATTGCTGAGACATTAGTTTATTATGCTGCTAAAAGAGTATTCTACAAGTTACCGAAAAAAATGTTACTAAATAAACTAATAACGGAAATACTGACAGTAAATGAGATTAAAATTAAACAAGTCAATCTAATTGCAAACAAATTATTTTTCTTCTTGAATTTCACATGGTGGTCTGTAATGGTACTTCTCATTCGATATTTACAAATTTTCAAAGAAAAAATACCGCTCACATTTGTTCGTTGATCCAAACATACGTAACATTCAAGCATCATTCCGATGTAGTTTCGGAAAACGAGGGAAATACGGAGCAGTTTCGGAAAACGAAAAAAGAATGAGATATTCTTCTTTCCCAAAATGTTAAATAAAATTAACCTTTTTTATTGTGTTATTTTACTGTTAAAAAATATAGAATCATCAAAATTTATCCAAAACGTACTTCTTGAAACGCATTGCTTCTCATAGCACTGCAAACTTCCTTACGTTCTCGTTTAGAGTACTCATTTTCAGCAGCATGATTAACCGTATAATGTCGTTGCAAATTAAACTGCATTAAGCACGTTTTTCCAAACCAACCATTTGGCATAGCTGCCGCCATCTGCGAAGAGATACTTTAATTTCCACGCTGCATTGAAAATTGTCGGTGTGGACGCTTCGATTTGCGAAGTGCTGGCGTCGATTTCCATGTTTCCGCGACCGGAGTTATCTGGACACTGTGGCAGACGTTATCGCAACCCGCGCGACGCGGCGCCTCCGGTGACTTCCTCTCAATAGCCATCACAGCTCCGCGCTCCCGGTTCACTCTGCTTGAGCAACCCTGGTCCAGAATTAAAAAAAGGAAACAAGCAAAGACGAGCAGAGAGGTGTGGTTCGTTTTTGGTGGCTAGATGTGCTGGATCACGCGAAATTCAACGTCGTATGTCTGCTGTGTATGAGGAATTCTGCATGTCGCTGACGAGAGTGTACGAGTGGTATGAGAGGTACCAAGAAGAACGCACACCACTGCAAGACAATTCGCGCCCAGGAGAGACCCATTACTCCTGATGATTGCGCGGATTGATGATGGAATTACCAATGGCTCCGCGATTGCCGTTATCAAACATCATCTGCTGCAGTTCCTAAAAATGCGCGCAGTGGATTCTGCATCAACAGACCAAGGGACAGAAGCTTGACAGGATGACTTTAATTTGATTCATCTGCAGTTTTGCCACGAGGAAGAATACACATTTTTGTCCCAAATATTCACAGAGGATAAAGATAGTGACACCATTTAAGCCCGAGAGCAAACGCCAAAGCCAGTAATGAAAACACAATTCTTTCTCGCCAAAGAAATACGCAGCTGTTTACCTAAATTGTGGTAAAATCACGATGAGCTTTTCCTTCTTCTTCTTCTTCTTCTTCTTCTTCTTCGATTGCGTAGGCACTTTGCTTGTCGATTGCGGACCCACAATAAATACGAAGCCCTATGAAGACACTTTGCAGTAACTCAGGCGTGCCCTTAAGCCAAAACGACCTGGAATGCTGACGGATGGAATCATCTTTTTGCGTGATTATGCTTGTCCCCATATAGCCAAGCTGGTGAGGAATACTCTTCAGAGATTTGGGTGAAAAATACTTCAGGGTTTTTCGTACAGCATGGATTTCTCCCCTGCAACTTTAACATCTTTTGTGACTGGAAGAAAGACATTTGTGGATGCGATTTCATTTCGAGGAAGTGCAATTGTGGGTGAGGTGGATTCGTCAACAATTTAACTTTTTCTACAAGACTGAACTCGTCTCTTCTGCCAGAGGGATGAATGTAACAAAACTGGCAATTACATTAAAAAAAACATTCAAGTGTCACTTCTTACCGTGTGGTTGGTTTGCATTTCACTGCTCCTCATATTTTAAATAAAATGTGAATAATAATGATTTAATTAAACTGCTAGAATAAAGGAAAGATGATTTGTATGTTGTCAGCGTTAGTACTGTTTTCCTTTTTATTGCCTTACGCTTAAACGTCGCATATTGCATAAGAAGCATTGTTGTTGTTTTTTAGTAAACTCGTAATTCTCATTCTCAGTAATCTCAAATAGTTTTACACTCTTCTTTAAATAAAGGTAGTGAATCGAGGGTTTGGCATTGATTTTCGTATTTATTCCAACTGAGAGGTTCAGTTCGTGTTCTTGGAGATGGAACTATTTCAACAAACATGAAATACAAGTTATTCTTCTTATTATACTTTATCCAAATAACATACGTTTTCTTATATGATTATAATAAAGGCTAACGCGCGTAAGAAAACTCAAATGATCGCTGGCCTAGGCTACGTACGTTTTGCAAAACAAAAAATAATACTGCGTATTCATAAGACCAGAATTTCGTACATTAGTTTTACATAATGTTTTAGAAGGAATTTTGCCACATTTATTTTTGAAGGGATATAATGTAAGGTATCGCATAAGCATTTCATGTTGATATCAATTTTTGTTTATTTATACAGTATAAATGAAAGTGAAGTAAGACCACAAACGTTTTTCCTATCAGTACCTCACGCCAATCTACTGGAAAATGTACATTTTTTAAATGTCAAGGGCCATTTTAATTAGATTTGATATTGTAATGATTTGCAACAACCCTAGAACGCGCAGATCCCGAAAGCGAAATTTTATTTCATCAGATAGACACTAAACTACAGAAGAAACAATAGACGACGCCGCGACATATAATTTTCAGAAATTAGTGGAAAACGCGAAAAGCGTGAAAGGGCAATAGAAACAATGGTCAGAACAGAATTTCAGGAAAAATTTAAAGCGAAAATCAGGAAAATCGAACCGCAAGTTAAGAAGATACAAGAAACGGTACAAATTGCATGCAGAACGCTTAGAAACGTAGAAAATGGAACCCATTGTTGTGATAGCAAAAGTATGAAAGAAACCAATTTTCATAAATATCTCGAGAACGCCTTAATGAAATGACTTCAAATTTTCTGGAATTGTAGAGTATAATATTTGGATCATGACAAAATTAGCCACGGCACGGAAAAATTAACACGGGACCTAGATAAATTGAATATTTGGATTTATTACGTGAGGGATTAGTGAAAACAAACGACGCGCCGCCTGACGTAGTGAAGTGACGTCATCATGGATGAATAACACGAAAATAATTATTTTAAAGAAAAAAAAGGGGAAGAAATATGACGATGTGACATTTCGTAACTAAAGATTTGACAATTTACGAAACTAGTAATGAGACGCAAGACGCCCGTAAAACGTAGAACTATGAACATATTACGATATGTTTTTGCAGTGATGGGCAGGTGTTTCATAAAAAGTTTCCGGCTTCTGGACCAACAATGCCAAATAGAGGATAGTTCAGTGTGAGTTGAGCTCTCGCAGCGTACGCATGACCCGTATCAGAGTGATAGGAAATTCGAAATTTTTGTGTAATGAGTTAGTGAAAGTTTATGCGGGAACGCTATTAATTAGATGAAGACATTTTAATATCATTGAAGTGAAGTTTAAATTATCTGCGAACAGTTAGTGGACAAAATTGCAAAAACAGTAATTCGCGTAAGTTAGGACGCGAAAACGATCGAACATTTTTATGGAACTTGATGAGTTCGTGCGAGGTGCATCGTAATAGTTTTGAACAGGGACTTTGATGGTGATTCGTGGACTTCAAGAACTGGTAGCGGCTGATTTGATGGAGTTGGGTACACGAGCTGTGTACAAAAACATCGGTCGACGACGGGCGATGGCAATGTATGTCGCCGTATATTAGCAGCACCAGGAAAGTCGCATGAACAAATATATATATTTTTATTTGAAAAGTAAAGAAGGGAAATAAATTTGGAAGATTCTGTCGAAGACCAAGTCATGCTAATTAAGTTAAGAGTAAAATAACAGTATAAAGTCACGACAGAATGCACATTGCGGTATGAATGTTTATTTTGTTTATATTCTTTAAGTATGAATGATTTTTGTATTTGTTTATGTTTTAAATCCAGGGTATTTATGTCATTGTGTAAAATTGTGCATGCCATAAAAGGGGAAATTCATATAAAAGGGGTGTCAAATAGCTGCCTTGACACCTTGTTAATGGAGAGGAAAAGCAAATAAATGAATGAACGCTCATTGCGGCTCATGTATACGTGGATTATGAGTACTATTTTGTATTTAGCTAGAAACTGACCCAGGCACGAGCGTGCAGATACACCGTTTCAATTCCGTATGGAAATATCACAGCAGTCACGCCCAGGTAAGGCTCTATTTGTATATGCTAGCTGAGGTACGGGCAACAGGTGAGTGAGGATATTATTTTTGTCAGAGAATGTGAACGAAACCAGGCGCTCAACCAAACGAAGTAGATTCTATGAAGTATAGGATTGTGATATAAAATTAGTGAGGAGGGACTGGGAGAGATCGCTTCCAGTGGCACTAACGTGGGTGCGTAAATGAATAGAGCAGGTAGGATAGGCCAAAACCATTACAGTGGCGCCCCAACGTGTGGGCGTGAATACAAGAAGGAACCATAACAATATCAAGAACGTAAGTGATCTAATATTAGTATTATGAATTAACAAGATTTTCAGACGCGTGAGAACATTATGATAAGATGTTAAGCGATTCCTGACAATTCTATGAAAAATACTCTTTGACTTACTTTTCAATCTAATAACTGGAGGAACTGTAAACTCGGTCGAGGACCCGTTAGAAAGATTGAGAATGAGCGAATGAAGCAACAAACAAGTCTGACAACTAACAACATGAAGCTGCCATTTTCCTTTTTTGCAAATTATATTGGTTGTTCCAGGAACTAGACCCATTAACGCTTGGACGTTTCTAACAAAATTTATACATGACAAGATATATATTGTTCTCGAAAATTAAATAAGTCTTATGAATCCCGTTCTGCAAAGTCAATCGCATTGACTTACGCAATTTGTTGCACGTCTAGGCAAAAATTCCGATTTGCATGAACCCATTGGCGCGCTGTCAAATTTTGAACCGTCCTCCCCCCTAAAAAAAACCTATTAGGTAGTATCCTGTGAGCTCGCACGTGCGAGCAATTAACGTGTACACCGACTCCCGAACGCCATAAAAACCGATGAACCGCGTCGTCACCTGCATCATGACTCTGTGGCAAATGAGCGGGGCTTGAGAACGGTCGACCGGCGCGGCGCCCAGGAGTCAACGATCTGAATATTGCGCCGTCGCCTGCTGCAGCGGCCGAGGCAGAGCGAAGGTGGAGGCGGAGAATGGTGGAGCAGCAAAGGGTGAGGCTGCTGGGCGGAGTGTGGTGGAGAAGGCAGGGGTAGAATAGGAGACGGAGGAAATTGATGAGATGCAGGAGGCGGAGAAAAATGAGATGAGGAAAGGGGAAGACGCGGAGGAAGAGGAAAAGAAGAAACCGAAGGCTCAGGCGAAGGATGAGGATAAGAGTTGGCGGCGAAGGTGCAGGTGACGGCAGAGACATTAGAGATGGAGGGTGATGGGGGGGGAGGAGAAAGAGGAGGAGGAAGAGGAGGAAATGGAGGCGGTGGCGGTGACGGTGACGGTGGCGGAGGTAGAGGCGGAGATGGATGCGGAGGCGGAAGCAGACGCAGCGGCCGGGGCAGGGCACAGAGGCAAAGGTGGTGACGTGCGCGGAGAATGGAGGCGGAGAAGGCATGGCTGCTGGGGAGAGAACGGTGGAGGAGAGGGTGGCGTATGAAGCGGAGAAAATTGATGAGTTGGAGGATGCGGAGGTGGATGAGATGAGGATAGTGGATGAGGTGGAGGCAGAGAAGCAGCCAGGGGATGATTCAGACGAAAAAGAGGTGGCTGCGAAGGTGGAGATGACGGCGGAGCCATTAGAGATGGAGGGTTAAGGGGTATGAGTGGGTGGTGGGGGAGGAGGGGGAGGGGGAAGGGAAGGAGGGTAATGGGGAGGAGGGGAGGAGGAAGAGGAGGCGGTAGCGGAGGCAGAGGTGGTGGCGGAGGCGTGATAGGGGTAGAGGTGGAGGCGGAGGCGGGGGCGGAGGCGGGGGTGGAGGCGGGGGCGGAGGCGGGGGTGGAGGAGGGGGCGGAGGCGGAGGCGGAGGCGAAGGCGAAGGCGAAGGCGGAGACGTAGAGTGAGGCGGAGGTGCAAGCGGCGCTGATGTCGACCTGCAGGAGGCTGCAGGTTTCCCAGCGCCGCCGATGCGATATTGTTTCTCCGCGAGCTAATTACTCCTGGCGTTAATGAGCTCTGACCACTAGACAATGGCGGCGCCAAGATCGGTCAGCGCCTCCTACTGCCTCTCCCATTACTACAGCCGCCGGCAACGCCACCATCACCCCCTCCTCTACTACCACCACCACATCTTTCTCCTTCGCCGTTCGGTATATCAAGGCGGCCTTGACAAGGCGACCGATCCCGGAGGTTAATTGGATTAATTCCCGAGCGCCCGCGAGGCCAGATAATCGCATCGTTCGTTGGAAATTCAAAAAAGGAGCACCAGAGTTTGCAAAACCGCACACGGGTTGGAAGGCGTGTGGTATGGAGGACGCGTTAACTGACGCGTGGAAGCAACGAGCCAGGATATGTGAAGTGGCGTACATGGACCTCCCTCTGAGAGGCCAGGAGATTAATGGCGAGGAGGCGCGGTCTGCGAGGATGTGGGTGCCAGGGAGAATGTGTGAGCATTGCTCGTGGTTAGCGACCGTGGGAAATATTTTTCATGGTCTGGGAAGCCAGAGAGGAGGGCAAATTGATGGATGGAAGCATTGACGTTTCTCGACTAAACAATAGATGAGTTATATTCGACAAGAACCGTTTCCGCATGCATTATTACCTGAAGCTTGAAATTATAAAAGTATCAATGTCTGTATTCTTTACTTACGTAAATTAATGTCATTTGAAATGATTTTTAATATTATGTTTTCGGTACGAGAGGAAATAAAGTTAGTAATGGAACGAGAAGAGACCCAAATGTGTCTGTTACTGATGAAACCAATTTATTTCTATAAAAATGCCTGTCTAATCAGTTAGAATGAAATTGCAACAAGATATTATTTCCGAAGTAATTCTTGATTAAAACGCATGTGGTAGAAAAGACACTACAAAGCTACGTTAGAATTAGAGTTATATTATTCTACTAGAGCAGTTTTTTTAAATATTTAAAATGAGAACTCTACCCTCATTTCCAAGTTTTTTTGATGTAAGCAAATTTTTCACTAATTGTATTGGCATTTTAAAGTAATGTATTCAGAGAATATTTCTATTAAATAAAATAAATCTTTTTAAAGAGACACAAATGATAGTTTCAGATATTGAAGACGCGTGAGATTGGTCGTGTACGTGATTTCTGACGACATTAATATTCCAGACAAAATGAGATAATAAATTATCTATCACTCATTACTCAAAGACAGACACTATAGTGTCCATAATTACGAGTATGATTTATATATAATGTTTTCACAAAAACTATGGAATGGTGGGACTGCATATCAAAGGTTCTTTAAAAGTTAATGATGGATTAATCAAGTGTTGTTGGGAATGCACTTAAAAAATAATGTAAATTAGAGCTATTTATCGTAAAACGCCACGGTTGATGTTTGTGGGTTGGTAGGACTTTTGTCGCAGCACTGACCAAGGTGGTATCCGATTAACTGCTGGTGGCGGAAAGTAGAAGCATCTATAAAACAAAAAATCCAAATGACAGGACAAGGCAGCAACATTATTAATTATAAGTCGTTTAGCAAAAATACCACGCAGACATTTCGCAATTATGGAAGTGCTACCTGAATGAAGGTCGTTTGGGTAAACTGTTGAAAGACATCATCGTATCTGGAAAGAAGAGCGACAATGAGCTGAAAGTGTTCCTCTTCACGTTAAGACATTGGTAATTTCGATGCCCTCGATGAAAATTCCTTGTATTGCGATTGGTTTTTTTATGAAATAAAATTCTAGTAATTATCAGCAATGGAATATAGTTTGGGTTATCAGGTTCATTAAAAATTCACTCCAAAATGTAACCAGTCTTCTCTGGAGTTATTAACGAAATGTGTTTCTATATTACGTACGTCAGAACTCATGGGATTCCATCAATCTTGTAATTATCAATTTTGGTAATGAGCCGAGGGTATGTGAATGGACAAGTGAAAAAATGTATTCACATGCTCAATAATTGGCAAGTAGTCAGTGATTATCAAAGATTATTCTTAAACAAAATGCAGTTATTATTATTTACGCCCCTCAAATGACAAATTACGTATTTTGAGATAATGGATTTTTAACACCAGAAGACTTTTGCTAAAGCTAATAAACTTTAAAGTGTAGACAATTTATAAATTTACATTTATAAATATATTACATAAACCACATAAAAAATTCACTAATATATGTCCATTATGTGACGTTTTGTATGTTTTAACTTTTAAAAGCATACATAAGTTGTCTGTCAAAATACAATTCCTCTACGTTGACATACAATTAGTGGCCTCCCACATAGAGTTACAAGGAACCAAATAGATCCTTAAAATGTGAAAATGAAATGAGGTTCCTGGGTTCTTAGACAGAAAATTAATTAAATAAATTATTGTTCTGAGAGAATTAATCGCCATTGATAATGAAAAATAATGGCAATTGATTCAATTTTATTTATACAAGTGTGTGAATTAAAAAATAATAGTAAACAAGATGACATATCCTAAAAAATTGAAATCAATGAAATAAGGGAAGGTGCCGTTAGATTTCAATTCTTCCATTTTCATTATGAATTTACGGCAAATCAGATCAAGATGCCTTTTCGACATCTGCTCCCAATTTATGTATTTCGAAAATATTTTATATTACATTTCATTTTTCGTCACACCTTGGTAGTTAGGGTCTGGCCAGACCACTTCTCTATTAACTATTGATTACCTCGAGTTCTTTCAACTCCACATAACGATACAATTCTTAAGAATACTTAAGAGGTATGCCATAAATTGCATACTTCCCGCAAGGGGGGATCGCGATGGCGTAGGTTGTCGCGGTCTCTGGTGGAGAATCGTAGACGACCACACGGACCCTGAATATCGCGGCGCCGCTCACGTCATTAGCTCCAAGGTGCAGGCTGTGAACAGGCGATGCTAAGCTCCTGGTGGCCGCTTACCCAACCACCCACCAGTTGGGCCAGCGCGTCGACCTTGGGGCAGGATTTGGTGAAAAATGCTCTTCGGAGTACTCCGGATCACACTTAAAAGCCCGGCGGGAAATTAGTTACCCCCCGTCAGGTTGTTCCAGTACCGGCGTTACTCACGTCGTGAGCTGGCGGTAAGCATTGGGGAGACGGGATCCCCAATGCTTACCTCCGAGCCGCCTGGGCCTTAGTCCATGTGACTCCCGGATTCGTCGAGGCAGTGGCCCAATACTCTGGGCAAAGAGGAAGGAACTTGTTTCCGGCGCATGTGAGTGGCGTATCGTCGAGACTCCGGCTTGGATAGCTAGAAGCTGGCAGGGCGGCCCAACCCAGGCATTGGATGAGGTGGTTACCGAGAGGGTCAACTGCGTTCTGGCGGGACCGAGATACCAGCCCAAAGGTGTACTTGTGCCTTTGCGGTGGTGCGGATAGAGGCTAGCGCCTAGGTGCTCACCCCGGGGTTAATCCCCCCTGGTAAGGACAAGTACGTGATAGGCGTGCGATAGAAATACTACTACTATGCCATAAATTGCATAATACATTTACGTGTTATCAGCAAGTGTCGCATCTGCATATCAGATACCCATTCGGTAAGACGTCAACAACATTTTGGTTTGCCATAACTTGAAAAACTGACAACGATACGGGAGGCGCTATGGTGCGGGCGCAGCCTTGCGGGCTGCATTCTGGGAAGGTCTTCTAAGGCTACACTTTTGACGATGTTTTAACTTTTTAACGACGTTTAAACAAATTTACAATATATTAACCAGTTTACTTTGAAGAATATTTTAGTAAAAGAGGACAGAATTGTTTTTGAATTTTAATACCAAATCTCGAGCATTTCTATTAGGTTAATCTCAGAAAATAAGCGATATTGGAAAAATATACAAATCTAAGCATGATACACTTCATAACTATTACTAGAATTTAGTTTATGGAGTCTTGTTTTTTATAAAATATCTAAAATACGTCTAATAATGTAGAGACCCATTCGAAAAATGTAAGGAAAAAGTAATAGAATCGGACATATATTTTTTTCTATACAAAATACACATCAATCCTGAACCTATTGTTTAATTGAAGACACTAGTTGTCGTTCTGAATCAAAGTGTGTGTCTTTAAGACGAGAATCCACAGTCAAGGGTCTCAAGATAGACTGATGCTAGTCTGCTTGCCTGTTTAATTTTCCATTATGCGCGCACATTTCACTGCAACAGTTGGGAGACATGTCTATCGTACCTGGGAGCGTTTCAGCAATGCACTGTAATCACGATGTGATTTAATCCTATTAAAAGAAACCATTCTTTGCTGTAAAGATTTGAAAGAATAATTGAAATTATCTTCCTGGTTGAATTTATTTGCGTGCTCCCAAAAGGTATGCAGTCGCTTAGTAATTGTCAGCGGATAGCACCTTTTGAAACCGTGCAACTAAATTCGATCGAGAAGATAATTTTAATTGATCTTCCAATTTTTATGATTCAGAATTTTTTTCATTAATAATTCTTGGGGATTATTAATGTTTATTTAAGTTTATTTTTTTCTATTTTCAATTATACTATTATTATTATTTTATGTAATTTTAATTATCCAGTAATAGTAATCTGAAACAATTAAACTTAAAATATTTAATAATTCATATCATACATTTTTATGATGGCAAAGGTCTTAACCACGGGATAACAACTATATTTGGGGATTATCACTCGAGAAAACGGCTGTCTTGGTTCTGCTGTTTCTCCGTTTGATTTTGTTGCGGTACTTCTCCGCGGAGTGGGGTGGGGGGGTGAAGGGTTTCGCTTTCGCTCCGGCAGAGGGCTCCGGAAGGACCGGCGCAGGCGGTCCCAATGTTGCCCCAAGCGGTTGCAACATTGGGGCGGGGTGAGCAAGGTAGGCCACTGCCCGCGCCACGTAGTCGCTGACGATGCACACTTCCACGACTTCCACAACGAACAATGCCGCAGATCGACAGATTCCTCGGAACACTTTCTAAGGAATCGACTCACAGGAGTCTTTCTTAGAAATTTGTTCATGAAATATCGATAGAGTGGTTCATGAAACATTGCAACGGTGGCTTAAATTTTTCGATATTCTCATTCATGTGGAATTGGTGGAAAGCTTTGAAGCAGTTTTATCGTCATGGAAAAGAATATGGATGACATAAACATTTCACTAACCTTCCAGTTCAATATTTTATATTGAAATAGAACGTATTTCATTTATTATCTGAAATAGCTGTCTTGGTTCTGTTGTTTCTGTTTGATTTTGTTGTGGTACTTCTCCGCGGGGGGGAGGGGATAACAACACTATAAATAAAAAATAAACACAATTAAAAGACATGCAAAAAAATGAAACAGTTGCCAAAAACGTTACAGAAATTGAATTTACGTTTTAAGTCTCCCTGTCATTCCCTGTCTATCCACTTTGCTTATCACATAAAGGATGTGCAACATGTGTTCCTTTCAAAGAAAGCATCACCAGCAGTGGCTCCTGTGCTCCCATACAACAAGTAGTTCAATCGTGATCCGCCTCCGTGCCACTGCCAGAGAAGATGCTGAAGTTCCATCGCGCCGGGATCAACGAACCGCGCATCGAAGCCGGATTCGCCGATAGCTCAGTCAGCGCGTTAATTGCCACTCTACAGCGATCGAGCAGTGCTCATGAGCGTGTAACAGAGCGACTAACAAAACAACAAACACACTCTCGCCGGCCGCGCGGCGCATCCAGGCATAATAAACACTTCAGCGGCAACGTGCCTATACAGATCCGCGGCGGCGAGAGGGTCTGCCGCCGATAGCCGCCCACGCCACCCGCCCCGCGCCTCCGCGCCGTCGCCGCCGTCTGGCATCCGGGCGCGCGGGCGGCGACGGCGGCGGCGACTGCGACGGTGCTGACCCGCAGCGGGGCCGCGGTTAATTAGCCGAGACAACTGACGACCGCGCCGCGCCCCGCCCATCGCCGCCGCCTCATTAGCGCCCGGGATTAGAGGCGCGTTCAGCGCCGCCCCGTCAGAGCGCGCCAGCTGATAAGACGGGTGAGGAAGCGTGGGAGGCGGCGGCCGACGGCCACGGCTGTTGTGGTTGAGCAGCGCCTCACAGAGGAAACGGTAGCGAACGCAGAGGCAATGGAGATGGTGATGATGAGACTCCAGAAAAATATATATTGCTATAAAATATACGTAGTGCATATATATGTAACGAAAAAGACAATAAAATGTAAAAAATACGTAAAAAGGGATACAATCCGTATGTAATATCAAATTTGTAGAGCATTTACATCTAAACAAAATGTATTTACACAATTTTAATTTACATTAATAAAATATTTATTATACAAATTTTAAAAATGAAAATTGTTTCGCTTCCTAGAGTAAGCTTATGAATACATTTGTATCTTTGGAAGCAATAGTCATCATATAAATGTGGGAACACAATGGCCAAAAATTGTCTTCGTAGTGTTACATGTTTGCGACGGCCAATATTTCGTGGAAATTGGGATTCAAAATCAAGAAACACGACGTCACTGATTATTTTCACAGCTGAAGTTAATATCCTTAGCGATCACATATATATTGGTGGCAGTCCAGAATGTGAACCAAAACATGTTACGTGTGGCACCTCGCATAGCCAGCACGCAATTCCGAATTTAAATGTTCTGTTTAAGAGGAAAAAAACATGCCGACTTCTGAAAATAGAACTATTTTTGAAAATCCATTAAATCTTTTTTGTGAAACAATTTTAAAGAAAATTGGAAGAATAACAAGGTTAAGCAAAGCATGTAATATGTAAGTAAGATATGTAACATTTAATGTACGACAAAAGAGTTTTGTAACTGTGTAACGAAAATTTGGATATTGTGTTGGGATTGTCATGATTTGCAAAGATGATAATTTTAAGAAGTGAACACAAAAAGACAAAAAAAATGTAATAACATAAGAATCTGAACTGTAGTAATACCGTACGTGGAACCAACGATTTGACAGCTGGAAGCAATGGAGGTTCAGCTGATGCGGATGAATGCTGTTGAAGCTTAGGAGGCGGTTGCAGGGGTGAGGGCCGCGATGGCAGACAGGCAAGAGAGAACTGTAGCGAAGGCAGCGGCGATGGCGATAAGTACAGACGATAGCAGATGGTTTTGATGTAAGTGGACGTGGTGAAGGCTCAGCTGATATGAATGGCGAAGAAACGTGCGAGGGGCAATAGTAATGATGATGGTGACGGCGTACGTACTACCAATGGTTGTGTGGTTGTGATGTCCACGGCGTAGATTAAAACGATGGAGGTGCTACGGTGGCTGAGTAATGGTTAGTGGTTGAGTCTGCAGTGAAGGTGGTGTTGGTATTAATGGGACCGCAATGGTGATGGTGATCGTGAAATGGCTGTAGCATTGACGGCAGAGTAGCGTAGCGTGCCCATTACATGGATGACGCCTCATCTCCGAATTGACGTGCCGTCTAAATGCCGGCCAGAAGCGCAGCACTGTTCACTATTGGCAGCTCCTTGTCGTTGCTACTGTACGCGAGATAGGAGTAATGCAAGCGTAATAAGAAACTTTGAATAAATGCACTATTTGGGTGGGACATACTAGCTGTACAGATAGAAAATTAAAGTGTCGGAGTTAATGCCGAAAAAATAGCATACACGGAAGTGACAAAAAGTTTTAGAGAATACAACACAAATATGAAACGAGTTACATGTTCATAAAAATGATCTTGGGTGTCCGGGTGACGCCGCGTCGCGTCGTTAGGCTGTGTTGCCGACGTTTCGATCATCTTGTCGCGATATTCTTTAGGGCTAGTCTGCGCTCGGCTTTATATTTCAGTTACAAGATCGACGCACAAGAAAAGATGTTAGAAAACTACGAACTGTTGCAGATGAGGAATCAAATAACATCAGAACTTGGCAACATGTGCCCATATTCTACTCTTTTAACAACGTAATCAATTGCCTCCTGTCGTATTACTTTAGAACTTTCTTTTATTCGTCAAGAAATTATTTTAAGATATATGTGAGAATATCTTGAGAAAATTGTAACTTCCCTATTTTCCTGCAAAACAAAATCGAAAGCAAACTACTTTGCAACAGTTTCTGTCTGAATTAAATTTCAAAAGGACGTAGTTGTAGGAGGTTACTATTCGAACCATGAGAAAAGCTCGAGAAGTCCAAAGAAGCAATGTCTCATAAGAATGACAAATAGAAGGAAAAGAAGAAATCGAAGATGTAGATGGACAAAAAGACCGAGAGGAAGAAAGACGGAGAGGGAAAAACGGAAACAAAAAAGTCGAAGACGAATAAGAACATGAAAATGGAGAAGAAGGAGGAGGAGGAGGAGGAGAGGGGGAGAAGGATAAGGAGAAGATGGAGAAGGTGAAGGAGAAGGAGGAAAAGGATAAGGAGAAGAAGGAGGGTGAGAGGGAAAAGAATAAGGAGAAGAAGAAGAACGAAAAGAAGGAGAAGAAGAAGAAGAAGGAGAAAGGAAAGAAGAAGAAAAAAATGAAGGGTGAGGAAGGATGCGTTTTTTGATTGGCAAAAGACGTCTGTCTGCCTTGCCTACGTCAAACCCATGACGGGGTGATCCCTCGGCCGATGCCCCGTACCTCGCCAGCTCCTCGCTGCCGCTTTGTGCGGGGTCGAAACTGCGCAGTCATTCTTGTTGTGATAAGCTCGCAATTTAAGTTCAGCCCGGGCGCTGATGGGGACAAAACAAACACCAGATACACCTCCGCTGGACGCAGAATAGCTCGATTACGTTCCACACGGCTTATACACTCGGTGGCAGCCGGTCCTTGCAAGGTTGAAGTTCACGTACAATAGCTGATGAAAGTGCTGTGTCGTATCAAGCCTCGGGTCACGATTTGCGTGGCACTCAATCGTGTTGGGACAGTGCACCAGATTGACTTACGAGCAGCTGTCTGTCACCGCTATAACAGGAACGAAGTGGGCGGCGGGCCGTGGTGTATTTGTGCTTCTGTTGCGTAGCAGGGTTGCAGCAACGGGTTTTCACTACCGGCTGCCTCTTTTATTGCTTTTTTCTCATGTCATGTCTACTATGACTTCAGTCAAGTAATATAGTGAAATGCATTTATCTGGAAGGTTTGTCCTTAAAAAGGCTTAGGAAAGTTGGTGGATAGGATTAAAAACGAACAATAATATATGTGTAAATTAAGAACATACATTAATTCTGTTTATGTTTTAATAATGCCCTTGTTCATTACTAATAAATTCTAATCGTGATAAACAAAATAATTAAAATATTTTGATATTATGTGGAATTTAATATTATTACGAATAATATCATCTTCTATTTAAATAATACACTAAGAAAGAGGACGGTTTTATACGATTTTAAGACGACTTTAATACAGAGCTATGCAAATGTGCCGTTTCTGGAAAGCACATTATACTCGAACTATGTATCAAACCAATTCAAGACGGAAAATGGGAAATTTTGAAGACTGCAATAATGTAATCATCACGTACGCAAACAATCCGCAAACCATGATACGCGACTCCATGTAAATAACTCGGGAACGGAAAATCTAAGGACATAAAACCCGGAGGAGTTTGAGTTTCGTTTTGGAGGACGAAATATAAAAATTAAGATCTTTCTGAACTTTCTATTCAATATTTCGAGGTTAATTCAATTGAGTACCCCACTCTATTGCACGAAACTTGCAGAATCCCGAAATATATGTTAAATTAACTGTTCAACATTCTTTTCGATTTAATTGTTTTTGTTTTTTTGTTTTTAAATAAAGGCTGCCTTAAAAAATCTTTAATGTTGTCCTCACGGGAAAATTATTCAGAAACGGGTCACTGACCTGAATGCTACTTAAAATATTTGTTACTTTTGTATTCAGTCTTTTAGAATCATACAACACAAAAGGTAGCTAATGCATTAGTATCATTCAGTATCATTATTACGTATTCCTTTTTGACGTAACGCACAGTTCAGTGCCTTGTTGACCAAACTGGGGATAAATGTTCTCTTTTAAAACTAATTACAAATAGCAGAATGTTCGCACTAGTTTGATTAATTTAAAATGTGGGACTCCCATGTACAAAACAGGTGAATATTGTGGTTAGTTGCGACCACCGACAACGATCTGACATATAAAACTACTTTTTAGACATTCTTTCATTTTTAAGTCGAAAAACATAAAATGGGGATAGATTTACTTGAGCTAACTCACTAAACAAAACTAAGATTGTTAAGTAGGAATTATTTCGCTCACTTTCCTATGGTTCCCTTACGTAACTCACTTTGTAGTACAAGTAGTCCAAAATGTTTCAATCGAAAAGGTAGAAAGTGAAAATATTGATTCAAAAATAGTTGAGTAAACAAAAAATGGCGGAATGTTTATCAACAAAATGCACATGCAGTTAGTGGCGTAAGAAAGAGGCACTAACGGGAAACGCCGTATATTTGCCAGTTGTCTGGATATCCTCTTAATCAGGGGGTTAATGTTGTTGTGAAATATTGAGCAGGTAGTGCTTACCTTCACATTATTTAGTCCTTCAGTATTAAAAGAACAACTTACATGAGTAATCACCCGTAATATTTTGAATGCAGGAAAGGTAACCCTGAAGGACGAATAAAAGTTCCAAGACATTACGTACAAAACGGTTAATGCCGTCACTGAGCAGATTATTCTCTCGATCTACTTTGGGTATGAGAGGGAAAAAATACGATAAATTAATCATAGAATTATTGCCAAAAATTTACAGTTTGTGAAATATATTACTATTATATAGAAGTCACTTATGGAAAAACTAGAATGGAAATGATTATACCGAAAACTGAAATTAATTTAGATTTCATTTTTTATAATAAGCTAAGTATGAGCTATAGCTACTTTAGAAATTACATTGATAATTAGATTTTAACGATAAAGTAGTAAACTTCAGCAATTTAGCTCCTTCGTAGTGGAAGAAACGAAGAAAAATTCCGGAAGTACAGGAAATGAGAAAAACCATTTTCCGCTCCACTTCATTTTTAAAATTCGCGGAGACTAATCCAATGAAAGGAGCATGAAAAGCTCATTTCGTCAATTATGAACAACTAATTGAATTCCCCTGGAAGTAAACACAATCACAACTTCGAACAACAGACATGCCGAGAGGATTCAAGTGAGAATTAATGATCATTGTGACAAGGCAATACAGAAAGCCTATTTCCTCTCATATCCTCTCATAAAAAAGTAATGTCCTTTTTTTAATCGATTTGAAGACCCCCACAAATTCAGGTTGTCAAAGACAATTACGAAATTTAATCTTGTCAATAGAATAATGAGATTCCATTGCACACATACACATAAACTATGCAAACATCGTACGTGCATGAATGTTTGTGGGGCATTCATTTCAAATACAAGATCTTAGAATATTACGTCACAAAGCAGACACTTCGACAACGGTTTCCCTGAAGATTGCTTGAAAGGAATTCTTTTCTTTTTTCTCTATCCTCTTTTCCTTTACTCACTCATTTTTGTGTAAGAGCATTTGCAGGAAAAAAGGAAAGATTATAGTACATCCCAGGTTTTTCATTTCCACTGATAATTTTTCAGTGAGAAACAAATTTTCATTGGCAGTTTGCTTTTACAGATATAATTTTATTGCTTTTGATTGCACGTATTTAATAAACAATATGTGGGCAACATTTTTAACTTCCTTGTCAAGTTCGTAGTGAGCAAGATATGGAAAAAATAATATTTATTCTACCATAATATTAAATTAAATCTTATCAATGATTACTGACTACAATCAGTGATATTTTATAAAAAAAGAAATAGAACGGAAGTTTCTCAGAACTTTTATGTTATTTGATAAATTTATATATTTAAAAAATTAACTACTTGATGGTTTGTTCACTCAAAAATGTGAATCTTGCATTTGATTATTGTTATTATTACACTTCATATTTACTAGAACATTGTAAGACGAACATATTGAGATCACAAAACAGTCTTTCCAAAGAAAGAAGTTTTGAGTATACATTATTAAAGAAGAAATTTACCTAAATTTTGAGACACTCATTTTCCAATTGTTACCAAAGGCAGGGTTCCCAAACCATTCATCAGATTTCGATACTTCTAGTGTAGAGGAGTAACAAAAACTCCTTTCTGAAGACTTTAATAATGGGGTGACTTAGGGTAGTCCATTGTGCAGAATAGTATTCATTTTAATAAAAGTTGACCTTCAAATAAATGTATGTTACCATTTGCACACATTTGTATTGTGCAATTTTAAAAGTTTAAATATACTTGTAACAAATACTGTACGTTAGCTTCTAGGCCAATGAACCCTTTCTAGAAACTTTTTCTGTCCAGTTTTGGTTTATCCATTCAGCAAATGCTGAGATGGTGCTTTATTTTGTTTCTAGACTGCAAATATATCTTCATATGTGCATATTTTGTTGAAGTTATTTTCTAGTTGTGAGAGAAGTAGGGCAGGAACGTAGGTGGTTGCTTTGCCAGAAATATAAAATCAAACATGTAGCCCTTTTGTTGATAGAAGTACGTTTTCTATTACTCCGAAGGAAACATTTCTAGTTTTTGAATGTTGTCAACCTTTATTCGTTATTAAAAAAAACAACAGAAAAATATAAAAATAGGGATACTGGAGCTCAAGAAAACGGCTGCTCTGTTCAGAAGTTTTTCGTGGTTTCTCCGATCAATACCAAACAAATGTCGGAGCAGTATCTTAACGAACGGGCCATCGTCTGTGCGCAATCTTTCCTTTTTCCTCGTTACCTTCTCTTACATTCGCACAACCTCACTTTGATGCATTACAGTACAACACAGATCGGGAGACCGATGGGAATATTAGAAGATGTGGCGGTTGGACCGGTGTCTCGCTGGGGAGAGACACCTATAGAGGAAAACTCAGCGGGGGAGGAACCCCTCAGCATATAAAACATTCACTACACTAACGGGACACTAACGACCGCTGACCTACCCACACAACAGTCAATCAAGAAACCATACGTAGATTATACTTCTACTCCATACGTCACCTATAGTTTCCATTGTTTTATGACGACAAACAAATAAACGAACTCATTCCCGGGCGTCATTCTCACGCGTCTCCTGCACAGTTTCGCCGCTGCGAGAGAGAGAGAGAGGGAGAGAGAGAGAGAGAGAGGGAGGGAGAGAGAGAGAGAGAGACGGCGGCGGCCGACACCCGTGGGCGTCCGCCGCTTCCGGTACACCGCGCGTGGAAGTTGGGCCGTGTCGCCCGCGGGCCCATTTGCATACAATGCCGCGCGGGGCGGGGGCGAGGCGGGCGCTCCGGCTCGCGGAGATGCGCCTGCCTGTCGCGACCGAAAAGGAAAGCGCCCCATACGCACGCCATACGCGTTGGTCCGACCGCTCCAATGAGTGCACACGTGACGCACATGCAAATGAGCGGGAGGGCGCTCCGGCGCAGCGTTTCGCCGCTTCTTGGAAGTGCTAAATAAAAGATCGCGGACGGCGGCATGGGGACGGGATGGCCATTGTTCTTCGACTGTTCTGGATTTGACGGGGGAATGCAATAACAGAGATAACAGTCGCAAATCGATTCTGATTATGTTGTGTTTCCAGATACGTCAACTGCTACGGTCATTATTCCGGTAAGTGTGAGGCTTTTATTTCCCGGGTGATGCATCACCCCGCTCGAATGTGAGATCCAGCTTGGATTCATGTCAGTTTCTGGGTTTCCATCTCCAGGTATTTCTCCCAACGAGAGCATACCCAGCCGGGACAAGCTCTAAGTTCTCAGTGAGTGGTTTTCAAGGTACTGTTGTATTTGCAAACAAAGTCAATAGGAAACAATATGAACACTCAAAAACGCTATTATTTGAATTCTTTTACATGAATTATATTCACTCAAAGTAGTTTGTATAGAGATGTTCTTGATAGTCTATGTTTCGTTATTTGTATGTTTTCTTCTATTGTGTTTTTTTTTCATTAGTAATCCTTGAATGTTAATAATTCATCTGACCTTTTATATGTTCTTCTATTTGGAATATCTTAAAAAGGATTAATTCAGCACCTACACGATAACAAATTAACCTTGCATTACTGTTACTATTTATTACTATTATATAAAGACTCATCTTAGAAAATTGGAGCAAATAACAACTAAGTACAAGTTCTTCTTAGGGCAGTACATCTAAGTATGAGTTTGGGTATGAATTTTTCGTTGGTCAAAACTCATTGATCTTGTTACTGGTTAGGTTCTGAATAGCACTTGACTTGAGGTGAGGGTGTTCAGTATCCAAGATACATGACAAACACAATCATGTAGGAGTGTCGACGTCTAAACATCGTAGTATTTGTCCATTTTTCAAGAATATCTGGCAGAGATTTTAATGTCAGGGGTGCGGGATAATGAATAATTAATATTAGGAAATAGTGCAGATTATCCATAATGTTTTTTGTTGTGCGTCAACCACTGCATGCAAATCGTCTCTTCTTTTAACGAGCTTTTAACATTTCTTCAGCGACATTTTCCCTACATAAACCATTCCAAGTTTCCTCCCCCTGTTGATGTGATGTCGTCGATAGGTAATAATGAAAACTTCCATATGACGGAATCTGTTAATTTGTATATCTACAATATTCTATGTGTACATACTCTATATATTCTATATATACAACGTCATAACATGTAAACTTTGAAATGGTTTCATTGGGTTTGCTACGCTCTCTGAAACATTCCTTTAAATATATTTACTTTTTCGCAGGTAAGTCAGTTAAAACGCCATAACGGTTGTAACCGCGTGTTTCTAGAACTATTACACGACACGTGCATGATACTTGAATATTTAGTTACGACTAACAAGGTAGTATCTTGTAAGCGAAAAAAAGCGGTTTCACCTAAACTTAGTTAATCTTATTACAGTTAGTACATGCAGTACACCGTTACAACATGTGTACACGAAAGCGCACAGCAGCCATCATACGACAGTGACACCACTCACACTCATTCCAGTTTCCATCTCAAAATAAGAGTGTTTTGCAATTTGCACGCGAGGCGTCCGCGGCGCCGCGGCGGCACAGAGTTTGCATGGCGGTTGATAGCCGCGAGGGCTGTCTCTTGTATAATTGTTGGCAAACATTAACGCCTTTCTCTTCACACACCGCACAGACGCCCCTGTGTTCGCGCCCCGCCCGCACAAGGCCCTCTGTGTCCGCGGACGGCGCCGTCGCTTATCCGGAGCTGCTGTCGCGGCGCTTGACGGCTCGCGGTGAGGCGAGGTAACCGCGGGTAGGGATGGCAAAAAACAATTTTTAAAACGTCGATGTTTTCCACCAGAAACATCGAAACATTAACGTCGATTTTTGTTTTCGTTATTTAAGGTCGCATCAACATCTAGATCATTAGTGTCCACTATTAGAATTAACCGTGTGGTACCTATGAACATGAAACGATATGGTAATGATAAGGGGTGAATAGATGAACACAATACAACCATACCCGAGGCGGGATTCGAACCTTCGAACCATCGGTCCGAGTTCGCTACAACACAACTGCCTTAGCGATCTTCAAACTACGTTCTCGTTTCCTTACATCATTGAAGATGATTTTGTATAGTAGCAAGATGTTCTTACAGCAACAGGAAGCTTTACGATATCCTTCCTGTTCAACTAGCAACAAATGATTCTTCTCTAGGTGTCTGTAAATTTTGTTAGCTAGGGCTGCAGGCAATTGCTGCAGGCAATTACTGGCAAGCAATTAATTGACCTGTAGTTCTCCGGCAAATGACTTTCTCCCGGTTTGGGTAGCAGATACGTGATGACACTTGTAAGCTAGTCCGGGAGTTCCTTTGTTTTTTTTACTTTTATTAATAATCTTTGCTAGATGAGAATGAAATGCTGTTAATTTCTTAATCCAATAATTATGGATTTTATCAATTCCGGAGGATTTGCAGGTTCCCATGTTCTTAATTGCTTGGGAGAGGTCATCTACCGAGAATTCCTGAACGTGTTCCCCTGTTTTCACAAGTTCAACGGCAGCATCTACTTCAGATTGGAGTCAAGATGCGTCTTTGTTGTAGGATCAGCTTTCTTCCCAGATTTCTAAAATTTTCGATGCCATCTTTTGCAGGAGAGACAGCACTGCCATTCGGCTTTTGAGGGAGATGGCGATAGAGTTTCTACTCGTCTGTTTCAAACAATCGATTCTGTACACGGAAATCTACTCTACGTTTGTAACGCCTAATGCGTTGAGCCAATGCTTGATTTTTTCTCTGTTAGCTTCTCAGTTACCATTCGCCTAATGCCATTATGAATTTCGAATTTTTGGTACCATGATGTATTTTTCGTTCAAGTTTAGAGACGTGCGCTTGTTTAGAAGATGCTTCGGCGAAGAGTGTTACTTCGCTCCGAGTGTCCGCTTCCATTTTGAAAATTCTTTTCCTCCTTGCGGGTGCCGCTGGTTACGCTGTTTGGCTATGGGTGTCCTCCTCTGGCCCCAAAATTATCTGAGTTACTAGAGATCGATGTTATTGATTTCAGTAATATTTAAATCTCTACCTGGAGTCTATACTACCTCATTTAAGACAGAATTCGCTGTCTCTATCATTCTCTTAGCATTAGCATTTTCATATGATTTCCTCAGCCGTGCACGAGATTCGAATGGAAGTAGACAAACTCGTAATACATTACGTCGAAGGAGGTTTCGCATCATGTCTAAATCATGTAAATCGTATTATTATTATTATTATTATTATTATTATTATTATTATTATTATTATTATTATTATTATTATTATTATTATTATTATTTATTTATTTTTTTACAGCATTGTGGTACATGTTTGAGGAGTCATACAGATATTTCTTTCAAAGCATGATTTCCGTAGTACATAACTTTTAACAAAAATATAGATTTATTTTAAGAACTAATTAGAAGGTAAACATTTCTACAAATATAAATTTAAACACTTAGTTTATAAAATAAAAAGTAAATAATTCTTTAACACAAATTTATTTAGGAACCCATAAATCTTCTCACTAAGAAACACATGCTCAGGATCACAGCTTTCTGTAGATTGATGATAATGTTCGTCTCGATCCCCAGTTTATTCGGAGAGTGCTTCAGGACGGTAGGTATCACACCTGTTGCTGAGAGGACGATCGGTACAATCTCCACCTCCAATACATGCTACTGCTCCTTTACAACTTGTGTAAGTTCTCTGTACTTTTGAATTTTCTTTTCGTGTATTGTGTCGAGGTTGCTAGTATCTACAACTGCTATGTCTATCAGCCATACTTTTCTTTTAGATTTATCGCAGAGTATTACATCTGGCCTGTTATGATGACCTGTTCTGTCGGTCAATACGCTTCGGTCTCAGTATAATTTATAGATGTTGTTCTCGATGACATTTTGTGGATGGTACGTGTAGTGTGTATCAAATTCACCAGCAATTCCACATTTCCTTGCAAGTTTAGCGTGGATGATTCGTGCTACTATATCGTACCTCTGTTTATAATTCCTACCCCCTAATTTCCTTGGTAGTGTTATTCTTTAGATAGAACTTTTTGGATGGTGATATTTGAAACGAGTCATTTGAACCCTGATAATCCTCTCCAGTGAGTCTAAATCAGTTCTGGTCCACTATTATTATTATTATTATTATTATTATTATTATTATTATTATTATTATTATTATTATTATTATTATTATTATTATTAATATTATTATTATTGTTTTTACTTTCTCATCTTATTGGTACATTTGAATGAATTGCACAGATATACATAATCAGAGCACAATACATCTATTTCTTAAAAAGAATTTATAATACATTGTTTCCCATGAATTTACGTACTATCCTTGTTGTTGAAATAACAACAGCCTTCTGCATGGGTTTGTACAGGTCTTCATTCAAACCCAGTTGATTAAGGCCCCCAATCAGACTCCTAGAGATGACTCCGGTGCTGGAAACAATTATCGAGATAATGTTGACTCTTTTCATATTCCACTGTTTCTCAACGGGTTCAACAAGATTTGCATATTTACTGATTTTTTCAGTGTATTTGCTTTGAATATTGCCAGTATTTGGGACAGAAACATCAATAAGCATGACATGTTTCTCACACTTGTTTATCACAACCAAATCCGGTCTGTTGTGAATCACTGTCTGGTCCGTTAAGATAGTTCTATCCCAATACAAACGCCACTCTTCGTTCTCCCGTACACTCATAGGTTGGTACTTAAAATACGGTATCTTATCTTCAGTCAGAAGACGACATTTTTGAGCCAACGCTTGATGTAACATTTTGGCCACCGAATCATGTCGCTGTTTATATTCGGTGTCTACCAAGTGTGTATAACTCGAGGTAACATGTTGAATTGATTCCACTGTTGGACAACCATAACGACATAACTCATTCTGCACATTGCTATCTCTAACAATTCGCTTCAAATAGTTACGCGTTGGAATAACTTGATCCTGAATAGCCAACATAAACCCTTCAGTTTCTGGAAAGATCTGTCCTGATATAAGCCAGTAGTTCGATGCTTTCAAATCGACATGTTCTTGGCTCATCTCATGTGGATGTCTTCCATGAAGAGCTTTGG
The DNA here is from genome assembly GCA_011170035.1 of Teleogryllus occipitalis. Lineage (NCBI taxonomy): Eukaryota > Metazoa > Arthropoda > Insecta > Orthoptera > Gryllidae > Teleogryllus > Teleogryllus occipitalis. The sequence goes on along the minus strand of BLKR01001672.1, from coordinate 35,429 downwards.
CCATCCATAAATCTCTCTTTTGGCCGTCATTGCATGAGAAGTCCGCAACATCCTGTCTCAACAGCTCTATCGGAGTATAGACATCTGCTTCACAAATTGCTTTATGCAGTTTTGATGTGCCGCAGAGTGGAAATACATTCTCATGCTCTTCACTTGCCGACAAAGTTGGTTTCCAATGTCTGTGAGTCCTCTTCCACCCATATTTCTTGGAAGTGTTATAAATTCGACTGCAGATTTTGAATGGTGCATGCGTGCTTTCGTCATTAAAACTCTCATTTTCCGTTGTAAGTTCTCAATGTCAGTTTTGCTCCACTTAATAATGCCAAATGAGTAGTTTAAGACTGGGACAACATAGGTGTTAATAGCTTTTATGACATTTCTTCCATTCAACTTTTCAGGAGCTTTCGGGTTCTTCGAAAGAATTCCTCTGCAAGTTCATCTTTCATTTTTCATTGGTCAATGTGCCTTGCCTGTCTCACTCCCAGGTATCTGTACGTTTCCTCAGCAGACATCGCTTGTATCAATTGTTTATTTTTAAGTTCAAAGGCTCCCTCTTGGAGCTTTCCTTTTACAATATTCAATGTTCGACATTTTTTCCAGGCCAAACTCCATTTTAATACTTTTTGAAAATGATTACACAATACTCAATAGTTGTTCAAGTTGAGATTTTGTCGAAGCATATATCTTCAAATCATCCATATATAAAAGGTGATTTATGCGATACATCATTCTTGCTCCCAATTTAATTCCAAATCCACATTTAGTGGAATTCAAGAGATTAGATAGCGGATTCATACAGATGACAAACCAGAGGGGACTTAGTGAGTCTCCCTGAAAAATACCTCTTCGCACATTGATTGTATCAGTTTGGATGTTGTCAACAGGAGTACTTAAGATAATTTTTGTTCGCCATTTCGACATAACGTGTTCCAAGAAGGAGACAACTTTTGTATCAACCTCATAGATCTTAAGTATTTCTATCAGCCAGGTATGTGGTACAGAATCAAAGGTTTTTTTGTAATCAATATACGCCATGAACAAGTTGCGATGTTTTGCATATGCTTGACCACACACTACTGAATCTATGATTAATTGTTCTTTGCAACCCATGGAGCCTTTGCTACAGCCTTTCTGTTGAACTGCAATAATATCGTTGTCTCTACAGTGGGTGTATATCCGTTGTGAAAGGCACGATGTAATGATTATATACATCGTTGGCAAGCAAGAAATAGGGCGATATTTTGTTGGATCTTCTTGTTTTTGTGGTTCTTTGGATATCAGATATGTAATTCCCTGGGTAAGAAATTCTGGCATCTTATCTGGTTGTTGTATGACATCATTGATCAATTCAGCCAGCCTTTGGTGAGTGCACCATAATCTTTTATACCAAAAATTATGAATTTTATCTGGTCCTGGAGCTTTCCAATTCAATAGGTTCTTGATTACTTCACTGACTTCTTCAGTTGTAAATTCTTGGTAATGCATCTTGGTAAGATGTTCACAGCGTTTCTTCTCTTCTCCAATCCAGCTCGCTCTCACATCACATTCCACTGGATCAGAAAGTTGCTTACTCCAAAAATCATTCACTTGCTCTCGTGTTGGATATAATCCTTTGTAATTGCCTTCTTCCTTTCTTCCCAGGCTTCTGTAAAAATTCTTTTCAGATTTTTCAAACAAAATGTTATCTTTCCTCCTACTTCTGCTGGTTCTATATCTGGACAATCGATTTGTTAATACAGATAGTCTTTGTTTCAGCGTCTCAGTGCACTTATTATTATTATTATTATTATTATTATTATTATTATTATTATTATTATTATTATTATTATTATTATTATTATTATTATTATTATTATTATTATTGTTTGCTGTATTATATCAGTAGTAAACTTACCTTTTGCAGTTCTCACACGTCACCAATCTTTTTAAATGAGGTCTGTAAAGAATTTTCACGGAGACGTGACGAATTGCACTTTGACATTAAAATATCAAGAATTTGTTTAAAAAATGTATTTAAATATTCAAGTCAAATGCAACCCGCAACATTCAGTCGCATTTTGTAATCTGTATTGTTAAATAACTCCTAAACGAAGCATTCTAGTATTGTTAAATAACTCCTAAACGAAGCATTCTAGGGTCTTCAAAACTAAAATTTTGAGGCCATAGGCTTCAAAGAAATGTTCATCACATCGTAATCTACAGGAAGAAATTTTCTTGAATTCTATTACGTTTTTGGTTCGACGCTTCTCGATTCTACCACACTTATTCAGAACCTGTAGAATCAGCAACGGTGTGTGAAATTTATCTAATTACTTGATATTACACGCGACTGAATTACATGGGTGTACCTTTCTACTCAGTAGTAACATTAAATAAGAATAGTTTGCAATGACAAATTGTTATCAATTACAAGGAGACATATAGAACTAGTAACGGAGAATACGGTCTTGAAGAAAAATATGTATTACAGGCTTAATATGGAAACGGAAAAGTAGGGAAGAGGATGGAGTTTAACATACGAGAGTTCTTGCACGCTAATTAATTATTATTATTATTATTATTATTATTATTATTATTATTATTATTATTATTATGATAAAATTAAGAAATCGAAGTGACGGACAATACATTAATACAATAACAATACCTTCCCTTACATATTAGTATTATTTCATTTGTGAATTTGATGAATTGCAAATAATACGCGATAATCATGAGTAGTTCGTTCAGAACATCCGTTGGAAATCATTTAGTGCTAATCATAAATATTCAATGTATGTATATTTTTTTAAAGTGACTCAATTCACAATAGGCACTTAATATTACTGAACGTTCATAACGGAAGTGGATTTCTGACGCACACGACGATACCACTCTCAAGGACGATTGCTACACAAGTTAAAGGGTAAAAAATGAAATTAAAATTGCTTTAGGTGCAGAATTATTCAAGGGGTTAATAATACTTCGAATAGAATAATGCTTAGTTCAAGATCAGTAGTATTAAATAATTAGGCATAAGTACATGCGTATAAATAAAAAATATGTCACAATTAATTATTGTTTTTTTTAAATTTATTTATTGAGTGATTGGAAATTACACAGATCAGTACTAATTACTATCTCATGTGCATTTGCTGGCTTACATTGTAACTTATGCTAAACTTAAAACTAAAAACTTAAAACTAAACTACCTTACTATAGGTGTAGGAAACTACAAGAGCCCCTACTGTGGACAATTAGAAGAGAAAATGTTCAAGAACGCTTCGGCAGGAAATCTATTCTTAATTCTAGTCGGGAAGTCGATTATAGTGGCCAGGTTGTAGTGGGCGGCTCGGTTAATTGTATTTAGGTTGGAGTAAAAATTATTGGAAAGATGGGCAATATGTTTGATGATCGGTGATATATTCAGTTCTTTATGAAGTTGGGCGTTAGAGATGAACCATGGGGCATGTGTTCCTAATCTGAGGAATCTATTTTGTACAATTTGAAGTTTATTAATGTTAGTAATAGATGCATTGGTCCAGATGGGACATGCGTAGAGCATTAATGGTTTGACTATTGCTTTATAAATTGTAATGGCATTTGTTAGGGATAGCCGGCTTTTGGAGTTGATAAGGCATTTTAGTTGAGCTATTTTAATTTTTGCTTGTTGTTGTTTTAGTGTTATGTGAGTTCTCCAGTTGAGTCTTGTGTCGAAATTCATCCCGAGGTATTTTACTGGTTGGTTTTTTGGCGTCCATGGAATTGTGTGTTTATTAATGTGTAGTGGTGGTGGGTGAGAAAATGGTCTTAGTGAGAATATTTTGGCAGTTGATTTAGTTGGGTTGAGTTTGATTTTCCACAATGTTGACCACTGGTCTATTTCATTTAAGTGATTTTGTATCCTATCGGTAATGGTCTTAAGTGAGTGGCTGGATTTGTAGATTGCGGTATCGTCGGCGAATTGTGCTAATTGGGTGTGTATTGTAGTGGGTATGTCAGCTGTGTATATGTTGAATAGTGTGGGTGAGAGTGGTGAACCTTGTGGAAGGCCTGCTATTATTTTTCGGGGGTTGGAGATGTGATTTTCTACGGAAACTGTAAAGGATCTATCAGTTAGAAAACTTTTGATGAAATTTACTAAATAGATTGGTGTTCCCATTGTTCGGAGCTTGTATAATAGTCCTTCGTGCCATACTCGATCAAACGCCTGTGAAATGTCTAGAAATGAAACTATTGTGTGATGTTTGTTTTGAAACGCTGTGTGGATATTTTCTGAGAGTCTGAGTAGTTGGTGTGCAGTTGATACATGACTTATAAAGCCAAACTGGTGTAATGGTATAATTTGGGTTGATTGAAGGTAGCTATTTAACCTTTTTAGAATTAGTTTCTCAAGGATTTTTGAAAGTGTGTTTAGTAAACTTATCGGTCTATAGTTTTCAACACTGCTATGATTTTTATATGGTTTTGGAATGGGTATTATGATTGAGTTTTTCCATACTATAGGGTAATATCCAATTCTTATTATTGAGTTATATATGTTGTTTATATAGGCTATAGTTGAAGATGGGAGGTTTTTTAGGATCTTATTAGTGATTTTATCATGACCAGGGGCTTTTTTGTGTGGAAGTTTTTTAATTATGTTTTTCACTTCATTTGGGGATATGAATTTTATCCTCTGTGGTACATCATAGTTCGGGGCTGAAACTGTTTGTAGTATCATCGCATGATCGGAATGAGTTGGTGTGTTGTTGAGCGTGAATGTTGTTTCAAAATGATTGGCCAATGCTTCGGCTTTGTCAAAAGGGGCGAATTTTTTCCCCATCCAGGTATTTAGAGGTGGGATGCTATTTTTCTTTTTTAGGATTTTTTAGTGAACTGCCAGAGAGAATTATTGGTTGTGCTTAATGATTTTATTAGTTTGTTGTAGGTTGAGCTATGAAAGTCGTTTATTGCTTTTTTTGTTATTGAATTTAAAAGGTTCAATTCTTTCTTTAAGTGTGAGTTTCTGAGTTTGGTCCATAACCTTCTGGTTCTGTTTCTAGTGTTGATTATTGTTAGTATTTTTTCTGGCAGTAATTTGTTAAGCGTTCTGTGAGTGATGTGGGGTCTATTGGGTTGTAAATATTTAATAGTGTTGGTAATTATATCGTGTAAGTATGAAATTTCCCTTTCTATTTCTAATGGGGTGTTAAGATTTTTAAAATTGGGGGTTTTATTTGTTATTATTTTCCTGAATTCCTTCCAGTTTATGTTGTTCGTGTTTAATGTGTGGGTAGGTGGGGGTGGGGGTGGGAGCGGGGTATGTGTAGAGATGATGATTGGTAAGTGGTCGGAATCCAGTTCAAATAGTGGTGTTGAGTAGTATGTGGTTTGTGTATTCGTAATTGCGATATCCAAAATGTCTGGATGTTTATTCGTGTCGTATGGATAATATGTTGGTTCTGGTGGGATTAAGGTTTTTAAATTTAGGTCAGTTATTAGTTTTAATAAGTGTCTGCCGGCATTATTTGTAATTCTACAGCCCCAACTGATGTTTTTTGCGTTTAAATCTCCAATGAGAATGGTGGGGGTGTTCAGTTGAAATAAAGATTCTATGTTTGTGACTTCTATTTTTATGTGTGGTGATTTGTATGCTGCTATTACTGTTATAAGTCTATTATTTAATGGGAATTTGATTGCTGTTGTTTCTAAACCAGGCGTATTAGGGAGGTTCACTTGAATATATGGGAGAGATTTTTCGATAAGTATTAAGACTCCTCCTAATTATTGTTAAAGATGTCAACTCATTCGAGAAAGCAAAATGAGAAATCAATAATTGAGGAGCATGAAAAGTATTTTATTTAATAATGTATTGGTTAATTTTCATTGAACTCGACTGACGTCTTTTGATTAGCAATATTCAAAGCTTATTTAGATGTTTCAAGCCCAAGTCTTGAATTGTCAAGGATAGTTCATAAATAATCACCACAACTTATCTACTCACTTTCTTGTGCTGGGAGAGTATAAACATATTTTAGTCTTTTGTCCCCTGTGCCTTAGACTTGAAGATGAGGGTGAACTACTACTTTCAATATCAACATACAAAACAGACTTTTTAAACTTATTTACACAAAGAGATTTCTGTGAAAATTTTAAAAATTATTTATGAAAGATGTAGAAAATGGAGAAAGATGTAGTAAAATGCAAAGTGTGAGTAAAAAATTAAGGACAAAATAGGAGGGTGGGAATGGAGATCACACAAGAACAAGAGACGACCAGAAAGAGTGATAAACGCAGAACGCGGGATAGAAAGCGGAAGAGACGTTCACATGGAGATGGGACAACACTTTAACTAGAAAACGCGAGGAGGCACGAAAGAGTGGACGGACTGGGTCGCAATCAACACATTGAGGTTGCAACAGGCTCTGACATACTTCCCAGCCAAAACGATCGGCCCCAAAATCGCCAATCTTCCGATTGGCGGTTGGCTGCAGGGGACGGGGGTTCTGCGCAAGGCTCCACGCAACGCAATTGTTTTCGGAATCCGGGGCGCTTGCGCAAGCGACGGCGGCGGCGGCGGGCGAGGAGGCTCATTACACCGTAATTACAACGCGTCCGCGGCAAATTCAATTACGGTCCACGTCGCCGCCGCCCAAGGCCGCGAGCGGGTGCCCGGGCGATAATTACACCGCGGGCCACGGGCCGCGCCGCGGCGCTGCCTCCGTCCAGTGACGTCAGACGCCGCCCGACTGACCGCGCCCCCGCCCCCGCCCCCGACCCCGCACCCACGCGTACAGTGACGAACGGTGTGGGAGGGAGGGAGGGAGGGGGTTGCTTGATTGGGCAGTAGAGGTTCAGGTAGCGTTGTTATTAGTAACTCTGGGAAAATCTTCAACTCTTACAGGCGTTTCAAAAATAATTTTTTTCCAATTCTCACGTGCTTGCTTGATCCAAAATATTTAAATATGAAATAATTGGCGACCTATTCTTAGCAATACTCTTACAGTTCAATGACAAACAATTATTTTAATTTGTTTTTTTAATAACAACCAATTTCATTTTAAATTCCAGTCTATGTGACAATTCACCTTGAACATAACAATTGGAAAAAATGTTGACACACAATGACACAGAAAATGTCTAGAAGCACAATAATACATAAGGATCCACATTCTTCGAACAATCAGTTATCTTCATCTAGTCACGGATTTATGTAAAGTATTCATATGCTTGTACCAAACATTGCGGAGAGAAATATTGTTTTTCTTATCTAATATCATTCTTTATTATTTAAATGTAATTTCTGAAAAACAATATTTTTATTTTAATAAATAAAATCAACCTACTAAATATCTCTTATTTTCCAATAAAAGAAACAAAGTGCTCGATGATGACCAGAGCTCTTGTAAAGCTATCTTAAATAAACAAAAAACAAGAAAGAAACGAAACCAGGAAGCGTAACCGCCCATCTCACTTAAGATTTTCCCTTCAGGTGTTAGCTCTTCATGGACACTGGCTTGTGGAAGAAAACTATAAACAGTTTCAGTATTATTACTAATCCCACACCCCAATTAATGTATTTTAAAATTATTTTTAATAAAGGTTATGTAATTGTTAAAAATTGAGTAATATGTTATCTAGTTACTAATGTTAAAGTTTTCTAACATTATTTTCAAAACAGACAGACCAATATTATTTTCAATAATTTATTTTGTTTAACGTTTCAATATTGGAGAACTTGTCAAAAATGGTATCGTGTCAAAAATTAAAATTTATCAACCGAACAATATTTGATATTTATTTGCAAATTGATGTTATGCGTAACAGATTTTGTCGAAATTGGATATAGACCTTATTTTCAATCAATGATGAGTATAAATTTAAAATTAAATATATATAAATGGTTACTGTCGGAATTATAAACTTCTGCCCAATTTTTAGAGAAAGTAGAGTCTGACGATTATATGTTCATTCCTATTCAAAGAATATTCAAGGAAGCGGTACTTAGCTCTTGATTTCCGAGGCACTCACCCCATCTTCTTCATCAGAATAACACCTACTCCGTTTTTCAGAAAACATATCTGGATAATTTTAGAAGAGCGGCAATAAGAATCGAAGGTCACATTAGTTATTTTTGGAACTTGAATCCAACCACATACGAACCATTCACGCAATAACTCACCATTTAGCACCGTTATACACTTTTGTCGTAAATAGAACGAAGAAGGAATAATCGAGATAACACTCCCATAAAGTCGTTCTTTCTCGAAACCAGTACAAGACGTTACGATCCCTCAAACATGATACCGTTCCGTTTACCACCCGAGTATCTCACTCACGACCGACAAAAAAAGAGAAAGAAATAACATAGAAAAAAAAGCTAGTAGTAGCAGAAAGATATAGAGGCACATAAAGTCTTCTTTAAAATTTGAGTCGCGTGCTTCGGCTTTCGTCGGCCGCAGACAGTAGCTGCTGGCAGGCGGGCGGGCAGGCCGTTTGGACGGAGCGGCGGTCCACGCGACCGCGCCCTATCGCCGCCCCGCGCGTGCTGCAGCGGTGGGGCAGCGACGACGGCCGCCGTCGTTATCCAGCGCCGGCGGCGGCAACACGCGCGTGTCGTTAACACACCGTACGGACCTCGACCCTCCCCCGCCCCAGCCCGAATCGCCGCACTCGCTGTCCCACGCACGCTGCACGACGTGGGCCCGGATGGCGACTCGCTTCCCTGAGCGACAGCCGCGGCCGAACGCATTTTCACGTTCAGTTTGCGCCTGCGCTGTGGGTTTTTACTTTCTCGCTTTAGGAAGTACTTCGTAAAAAGGGAAGGTTATGTAATCGTTTGTTGGAAAACGGCGAATTTTCACCAGAAAAACTGTTATTCACTCTTGGTCTTCTGCATGCTGTGCTTCACTATCTAAATAGTCTACATAGTTCGTGAGCAATTAAGTAATAAAACAAACAAGTAATACTCGTAGAAACGTATCATGTAATATCATTGTGTGAAACCAAATTTCGCGTATTTCATTGTTATTCATTCTTCCTTTTAAATTCCAAGAGGATTTTTTTCTAAATGGAAAGCAAATTAAATTCTAATAAGAACGTTTTTACCTAACTGGGACCATTTTTTTACTTTCTACTTCAATTATATTTAAATCAACTATAATTTTTACGACAATTATTTTTACGTCAGCAAATCGGTGCTTCTTCTAAACGTCTGCAATATAAAGTTATTTTAAAGCTACTGGTGTCTGTTATCACTTTCTTACGAATGCCGTATTTTTTCTTTCTTATATACTCAGAATTCTTATGGAATATCTATATTTCTTATGAGACTTAATAGGATCAATATTCACCACAGAACCACTAACCTGCAGAGGTACATGAGAGTATATTCATCACCATGTCAATTACATTGCCTTATGATGGAAATTCCTCTTCATCTAATATTTTTTCAATCCCCTTTCTGCTCCACACTGAATTCACTCGATAAACCTCTTCTGTTGCAGAATCGCTTCTCGCTGCCTACTCTTCCGCACGTCCTTGGACCCAACTCCCCTCGCTCGCTCTGATTTCGGGCACGCGTCCTCCCGGTGCGGGCGGCCGGGGCCGATCGTGCGCCGCCCGACCTACATCCGTCCTCGCCGCATCACCCTCCCCCTCCCCCTCCCCCCTGCCCCGCGCCACTGGGTCGGTCGCAGCCCCGCCTCCGCCGCCGTTCCCGCGTTACGCCGGAGCGCAGCGGGTGGCGCAACCGACGCCTGGTGCTCGCCTGCCCCACCCCGCCCCACCCTACCCCGCCCAGCCCTGCCCCTCCCCAGCAAAGCCCGAACACCGCCCACGCCGCCGCCCGACCCGCCCAGTCCCTCGCCGTTCGGTCGCGAAATGCATGAGGCCGTGGCGCAAACCGCGTCTGCGCTCGGTAGCCGCTCGTGTGGCAGCCGGTCCGAGAGCGGAGGTAATCACAATCTCTATCACGTCCACTCTAAATCTCTCCTTAGGGGTGCACCTGTCGTCTCAGTACAGAGTTTCGGATCGCAGTTTTGGGGAACAGAACTTGAACGAACAACACATTAATAATACCTTTCTGAACAACAATGTGGAATCAATTGAACTGAGATTTATATATATATATATATATATATATATATATATATATATATATATATATATATATATATACATGTAAATAGCAAAGATATTTTAAAAGTAAACGGAAGAAAGATACAATATATAGTTGCTTACTTAGAGCTTTTATTCGTAGCGTTGTAGCTTCGAATCACCTCGTTGATATGAATGACCGTTGTCTTTCATATGTGGGAAGACATCAACCCGTGTTAAATGAATGAACACTAAGCAGTCGTTTCATTTTTATCGTATCAAATTTATAAGGTTAGCCATTTCGTTGTTCCCTCCGGAACACCCATAAACATCCTGGTGCAATGTGTTTTCAAACTATTTCTTTTGCTACCATCGTGGGTGTAATTCGATTGTGAGATGCATTCTTATCATACACCGTTTCTTTACGAAGAGACTAGCTCTCGGGTAGGCTATAAAGCTTCATTTTACAACTCTTTCACGACGATAAATCTCTTAGGTCGGTATCTGCACGAATTCCCTACTCCTAAGCCATTTGGCCTTCATGTCGCTCGGCCTTCAAGAATCTCTAGTCAGAACTGCCAGCTCTCATGGCTTCATCGACCAGATTGATCAAGTAAAAAGGAATAGTACAGTTATATCGGGAAGAACTGCGTATTATACCCCTGAGTTGATTAACAACTAAGTATCACGACGAACCCAACCCAAAGCGGCCAACGGGCGCATCGTTGAATGCCGACACTAGATCACATATTCTTTACCGATATCAGGGAGTTCTGGCCTGAGTGAACTACCTTCTTTTTCGTCATATCTTCACCCCCATTTCAGAACGTCCGGAAATAAATCTGAATTTAGAGCAGAACGCGACCGCTGTTAAGTCCGCCGTGGGGGTTGTGGAATGAGGTGATAGCGACAGCGGCGCAGAGGGTGCCGGAAAGGGTCAAAGAGGCGGGATTCACTGCCCTCAGAGAGGGAATCACACGACTCCTCTGCACGTGAGCGAAGGGGCAGCAATAGTCGTGGGTGGCTGAAAATTCGGCTTGGCGCCGGATTGACTGATTATTTCGTGTTTCTGGGCCCGTCAACTGTGACGACCATTAGTTCGAAAAGTGAAGTGCATGTTTTATCATGGGAAGTGTCGACAATCTTACCCCGCTCAACGGTGATATCCGCAGACCTGCAAGTCGTCTTGCGGGGTTTTTTCTATCCAGAAATCACCTGACATACAGTTCCAGTATTGATCAGAGAAACCACGAAAAACTACCGATCGTAGCAGTGTGCTGTTGCAACTCTCCTCCAGACAGCGGGTAAATTCGACCCAGCTATGTATCTAGTGTCGAAAATGCTGCTACCGTCGGAAGTCGAATCTTAAGACCTCTTGGTTAGAAGCATTGAAGTAATATTGTAGATGCCCTGAGCCACCTCAGTCTGACTGGCGTCAGAGAGGCGCCGACACGACGTCTCGCAGAGAGAGTGAGACACGACGTCTCGCAGAGAGAGCGAGCGCCGCGCCCTAGCCCTTCGCGCCCTACCCCTTCGCGCCAGCTTCGCGCCCTACCCCTTCGCGCCCTACCCCTTCGCGCCCTACCCCTTCGCGCTCTAATTTTGATCACCATCACCACTATTACAACCAGTTAATAGTCTAATGAACTGTCACACAAATTGAAATGAGGTAACAATGAACATAATATACTTTTGCATTGTTCGCACTCCATGTTCTCGCTTGGATGGTGCTTTTGTTCCCGACAAAATTTCTAAAAAGCGAGTACGGAAATCAAGATCAGGTTTCCCGCTTGTCTAATGACCTGTAGTAGAGAGATGCGTAAGCGGCCTATTGAGTTAATATCATAGTAAGTTTTACAAATTAGTAGCCTAATAAACTGTCACCAACAGTGCGAAACTATACAATGGAAATGATAGACATTGTTACCTCAAGTCTGTGATTTCCAATTATTACCCACGACGTCACATCGCTCTTGAACTCCGAAACTTCTTTGTCCTGCGAGAATTGAAACCTCGGTAAAGTTCTGCTAGCTAGGGCTAACAGATCTTAGATTGTTTTAATGGGAAATGAACTTCTCAAATCAGGATTGGAACGAATCCCACCTCAAGTTCCAGGGAGTCGGGAATCTTCAACGGTAAAAAATGAACGCAAGCCACCTGGACCAGCATAATTGATGCCATCTAGACAAATCCGTGCAATCTGGGAGCACAGCCCGCCCCTGCATTGCAATATCATGGTCACTAACGTTGACGTATTGTGAGTATTGTTGAGTAATTGAAGAAACAATTTAGATTTTTTCAATCCTCCGCTAGAGCTGGACCGAAGATCTCCCCCTTTGGAAGAACCGAGAGTAGTGTGTTTTACATGCCATCACATACACACAATCACAAACATACACACCTAATCACGACACCACGGGGTTACAAGATCTCAGGGTTGAAAATGTGGTCATTGAAAACTATTTACAAAGGATGAGTTAATACCAGAATGCAATTGACCTTCCCAACTTCTTTATCTTATTAGGCATTGGTTCAAGGATAAGGTGCTCTCATAGGTGTCAGCTCCGAAGCTGGTCAACTGAAAGTTATACTTTTTCCGAAGTCGAGATCCATTTCTCTTCACTTACTTTTAAAACAGGAATCACTGTAGACCCTAACTGGAAACCACTCGGACGAATCCGAAGTGTCTGGGTCCCCACTTGCACTCTCTTTAACACTAACGCCATGGCTTTCGGCGAGAAACAAATGGATTGTTTATCAAAACCATCCCTCTTCGAGCAAACAACGAGGAGCAGCACTGCTTGCGATTCACTTGCCGCATGAATATGTTGCGATGGACCAATAGGAGCATTGTTGTTGTCTCTGCAGCGTCGCTGATAGGGAGGTATTAGGGTTCGAATCCCAACGGTGGAGGATTTTCGTTACTAGCACGGTAGCCGAGTCGAGTTCAACCACCGGCTGGACAAGAATCCTAGTGACCAGCTGCTCTGATCGGTGGTTACACCGATCAATCCAAGGTAGATATCTTAACAAAAGGAGCATAGATTGAACGCTAAATTTACTTCCTCATTCTTGCCAACTTCTCATCCCTTACACACACTCGAACACATATTCATGCGTTACAGTACCACACATGTCGGGAGTTTAGAAGTTATCCCACTTGTGGCGGAGCCCGACGTGTGAGAGAGAGAGAGAGAGAGAGAGAGAGAGAGAGAGAGAGAGAGAGAGAGAGAGAGAGAGAGAGAGAGAGAGAGAGAGAGAGAGAGAGAGAGAGATCCAGCAAGCCGGCATACAGGGCGGCGCTTGATCTCAACTTCCAGCGGTAGGGAACGTCGTCTTCTTTTAATGTATGTTATGATGATGTTATGATATAACATGCATTATGTCTAATGACTAATGGGCATAATTATGACTAATGAGCATAGTCAAGGTGTCCAGAAATAATCAAGCAATGAATCCATCTGCCGGAATGCGAACGATGGCTGTGGCGGCGGGGGGGGGAGGGCTCCCCGGCGCTCCTCGTGCGTCGCGCCGCCTCCCGGCCGCCGCCGCGTCGCAGCTGGCGCTCGTGTCGACGCCGCGGCGGCGCCTCGCCGAGCCGCACGAAGCGAGCCCCGGGGGCGCTTGCGCCAGCCCCAAATGGCCCCTTAACTGGCGTCAAGTATGACAGACTCTGACACGGTATAGTTTAAGCCGCATGACACAGCCAGATTAAGTATGACGTAACAAGGGGACGCAGAGGTGTGGTTGCCCAATGCAGTACTCTATACGAGATTCTATCTTTAATGGTACACAAATTGTGGTGTTTAACACGGCCGGCTGTGGGTTGACAGTCTCCGTCATTGAGTTAGACTATGAGCTTTCACTGTTTACTCTTGCACGTGCGTGTTGGCCTATTTTATCGGGCGCTTTGAGGTGGATTAACATAAAAAATAACAGGGAAACGAACGCAATTTAGCAAGAATGAAAAGTATGAGTGGGCTTGGAATGTTATATGCGAGGCTGATCATTGCTCGCACGGTAATTTCCTAAAATACCTCCGCCTGCGGAGGAAGTGCTTTGAAGGAGACTTAGAGTCTATATAGTGGGTTGATCATAGGCAAATAGTAGTGATGACGGTGGCGATATGGAATCTCGTCTATATAAATACATTATTCGCCAAACAACATTTACGTTATCGTGAGATCATCATAAATCCATCATTAACAGACGATACGCATAATAAACAAGAAAAATATACATTATTATTATTATGGTATTTTAAAATTCGTAGTTTGTAAGATTAGATTTGGTACTACTAATCTTTTGATATGCCATCAATATAGGTAGAAAAGAACACCTGTCATCAGAAATAATTAATCTTCTGAAACAAATTGCACATGACAGGTGACATAGGAAGAAAATATCATACTATCATTTTCATAATTACTACGCAAAACAAAATTTAGTTTCTGTATATGTTTTACTCATTTTCATCATACATATTGTGCCATGTTAATTTCTTGTTAAAACGATTTCGCGTTAACAATCATTTCGTGGCCACACAAGCTCGAGGCAAGATATCAGAATTAAAATTGTTTCGGAAGCAACACAGACGGAAGGCCTGAGGCTCATCAGAAGGCACTTTGGGACGTTTGATTGATGGCTGCGGCATCAGCGTTAGACTTTGGCCCGGAGAGGTAATGACGAAGATGCGGGAGATTGAGATAATAATGCTCCTCACCAAATTTTCTCCGACGGGTTTAAGGAGACGTGGATCAGTGACGGTGGTAATTACAGCAGAAACGAAAGAAAAAGAAGACAAAATCGGAACGCAGTAAATCTTGAAAACAAGGATGAACAAAAGAGAGGAAGAATCTGGAAGAAGAGCAAATAGAGGAGAAGAAAAGAAAAAGGGAAAGTGAATATAGAAAGGGGTAAAAGAAGACGAGGAAACGAGATGGAGAAAAGAAGATATGCAGATGAGAAAAATGTGGAAAAATAAGAGTAGGTGAAGGATCAAAAATTGGATCAGGAGACGATGAATGAGAGGTACGAAAGGAGAAACATAAAAGCATCAAAAAGTCCAAAGCCATTACAAAACTGGGAGGTGGAAAAATAGGAGAAGACGAAAATTAAGAACAAGAGACAGTATTCTAAGAAGAAAAGTGTCCAGAATGAAGACGATATACAGGCAGAAGAATCACAGACAAACACATTACAACGGAGGTAGACGAGACGTAAACGACGGCGATGGAAAGGACGACGGAGGGCGGCTGCAGCGGCGGGGCGACGGTGGGGCCTGCAATTACGGGACCCGCTGCGTGACGTCACGCGGCTACCGGCGCCCGCGCTGGCTGCCGGGACGTGCTGCGTGCCGCCGCCGTCGGAGCCGGCGTGTACGCGTGGCAGGGCCACGACCCCCGACCCCACACACGTGTGCTGCGTGCTTTCACGTGGCCTCTGCGCCTTGGCCGCCGCACGATGGGATGTCGCGTGGGTCGGCTTTTGTTGCTGGAGAGAATGCGCGTCTCCGGCTCCGGTGAGGCGAGAATTAGATCTATGGCCTTCTCGCTAGGTATTCACTACGCGCGGCTTCCCGCTCCCTCTTATTTCACCACGCGAACATAAATCGGATGGCGGAAACAATGTACGTACTACCGCGACATATGCGTATAATAAAGATGCCTAAGCACTCCCGAAATACGAAATTTGACAATACATTTGTCATTTGTTATATTGAGAATGAAAACACATTTATCTGTTAACAAGGGCCGAGTACAGCCATAATATGTATTTCTCCTAGTTTTTTTTGCAACAATAAGCAAAAATTATGACGTCTTTTGAGGCAGATTTTAAATTTAATTAAAATGAACTGACTGACAAAGTAATGCCAAGCAATATTTATAAGATGTCGGCCTCTTCCTTAGATGAGAGACGAAAAATTATTCATTATTATTACAGCTTTCTCTAGACGAAGCAAGTTTTCCTTGTAACTTCTTATGGTTGTTCCTCAGATCTTACATTGAACACTTGACACTTGCGAGCTGAGAATGGGGACAGCAGGATGGAAGTCTTCCGCAATGCAATTGGGATTCAAATTAGTGACCATTTCAGTGCCAAAACTAGCCCATTCATCGCAGCAACAATAGATATTGTGTTTTATCGTTTTGAATAAATGTCATGAAACAAAAACACTTGATCAAACCAATGCACTGTCGAGTCAATATTATTTTATTTCATGTATCCTTGGAAGAACAGACGAAGTTGCATGACGATGTCCGTTCACTACAGTATCGCATTCATGTAAATATCAGATACATGAGTGTAAACTTTTCACCATCCTCATAGAGTCGCTTTCACTTATCTTCATGCTGATTGTATTTGTAATGATCTTTGACTAACTTAACCTGTACCAGTGAAAGGTGTGGATAGAGGCGTAGCTACGCCTCGAGAACCCTGATGCAGAGGGTTCAAATGGTGTCCCTATTATCATTGCCATTTTTATTGGGATCGATGGGCTCCCTCATTCGGGACTTCATGCTTAGCTGTGCCCCGGAGCCTTGCATCGGCTGCACCAGCCTCCGCCTGTGGGCGCGTATTAAGGGCGTTGCTGTTAAGGGCGTGGGCTCCTTCGAGCCCTGTACAAGGCGCCTCCCGGCGCGCAAAGGCAGTGCGCCAGTACTCCTTGGTCCGCCTCCGCCGCCAGCGCCGGCGGACCTCGTTGGCGCTAATATACGAGGGCCGGGACGAGTCCATTACGCCGAATGGGGCAGTTTCGCATTCGCGCGCAGTAAATGTCTCCCAGACCTGCGCCCCCGGCGGCGCCGGCCGGCGAACAGAAGGACGAGGCGAGGCTGATGGAAGAGCCAGCGGAGGCTCAGGCAATGATATCGTGGGGCGTTGTTCGAGAAGTGGAGCTGGAGATCGTGTTTCTCTGAGAGGTGGTAGTAATAATGGTGATGGTTGACAGGATGATGGCAGTATGTGTTGCTGTTGGTGTGCGTACGGAGGAGGGAAGGTGGTAGTGTTGGTGACGTTGGTAGCTTGGGCTTTGGTGATTGGGATGGCAGTGGTACAGAGGTTATGGAGACAGCGGTGTCAATGGTAACGACACAGGTGGTGATAAATGGAATTATTCTCTTCACATCTTATTTATTATAATATTTCAATTCATTGTTGCAAATTCTTCAGTATGATCATCGTTGAATCTGTTTATTAATGCTTGAACTTTCAACATCAATATATTTTATTAATGAATATATTAAAATAATAATAAAATATAATATTTGAACAATTTCAGAAGATTTTTTTATTTTAATTTTATACCATTTTATAATTTGTTAAAATTTTGCTTTTTTGACATTTTTGTAAATATCTTTATTTATAATATTGTTTTACATCATATTTGTCATTTTGAAGTACAGATCTGAAGATAACCCCATCCAGGTGTGAGATGTTCTGAACTAAGACAATTGTAATTGTTCTTTCGATCATTTTTCAATATGTGAAATTATTTTAACAGATATAGATAATAACATAGTTATTTATAATTATTTTTGTGGATTGGACGATGGAATGACAATCGGTAGTTCTGTCTGAAGCTCTAGAGATAGTTGAATTTAAACACTTTAAACATTCAAAATTGGTGAGTCCGTGTCGTACGGAAAAGAGTGCAGAAAGTGAGGGGTTGAGAAAAAATTAAAAATGAGACATGACGTTACACATGACACATATCACACATAGCACAAAGATGAGGACGACAGCATGGTTGACAAATCGTCAGAGTGCGAAGTGTATAACTGATAATTCGAATCCTCCTCTCATGGATCAGCAACTATCGTTGGCAGAGGCAAACGTGTGGGCGTCGACCCCTGATATGGAGATCGCTCTGAGTGACAGCATTACTGGGTGACTCCGCTGAGCTGCATGTTCACTTAGCAGTGGCAGCCAGCACGTCGTCGGCGATGTGAATGGTCACAGCGCTGGCGATGGCAGTGACAGCCGCTCTGGATACGGCAAATGGCGACTAAAAAACACTGCAACTCTTGGGCGTTGGAAATGGCGGCGGTAATTGTGATTGCAATAGCGACGGCTGCGGCCTGAGCTCTGGCGACGGAAATGGCAACTGGACTGACGGCGCCGCGCGCGTCTGAGGCCGCAGCGATCGGTATCAAGAGGCAACTGGGCGGTATCATTAGCCGCCGTCGCGGGGACTTGCGCTGCCGCCGGTGTCATTCACACTCGGCCTGCGGGCGCGGCGCTTTGATTCAATTTCTCAGATGCAGTTCGTAAAGAAAGACGAGAAATACGACGTTTCATGACCACCCTTCACAGAAGTCGTTAAGCGGTGCTTCTGGAGGCATTTGAAGGTAATTTCGTGGCGTGATGTCTCGCAGAAAGATATATGGAAGAGAGGAGAGTAGTAAAAGGCTATCACATTAGCCGACGAGGAAAATGTTGGTTCACATTTTAAACACTTTACGTTGTGGAAGAGTTACGCGCGAAAAATGTAAATCTCATTTCAGCTGGCTGAATTCCACGAGACAGTAAACGGTTTATTTCTAAAAGAATACTTGCAAGTAAAATTTGATATCTATATATTTTCAATCTGATACTATGTATTTTCTACATGAATTTACAAAAGTCCGTGGATACTTCAAAATATCCCAAAAATGCATGGTTTATTACTGTTGTCTTTGATACTTTCGAGTGATGAGTGTAAGGGGGAAAACGTATTACTCTGTAGAGGAAGAATATTATAGAGCTGTGAAGTTCCGGAATTAATTATAAATGAAGGTTTATGGAAAGAACAGAAGGTCACCCTAGTTTTATCATCACAAAATTTATAGTTTAATGCCTAGACCACTTAGAAAAAATGCTTAAGTAAGCTTAAAAAATCTATATTGAAAAGATTTGCTGGAGAGATATTCTAGAAAACAAGTTCCCCTCTTTCCAGAGGTCGCAAAGGAAAATTACAAACCAGTGTTAAAAACGTGCACTGACAAATATTATTTTTAAAAAACCGCAGACATTTTATATTTTTAGTCACCTTGATGATTCCAACATTGCCCGAGTATTTATTAACAAAAACCATCCATTCATAAAATTAATTCTTTATTAACAAAAATTATCACGACTGTATCGTTCGTTCTGCCCATACCACAGGCTCTGCCCACACCTCGCGCTAAACCCGCTCTTTTCGCACCGCACGTGCTGGTCCCCCACAAGTTGCACGTGCTGGTCCCTCACATGCTCTACCCACACCACAAGCTCTGCCCGTGCCTCATGCTAAATCTGCTTTTTTTTCGCATCGCACGTTGTGTTCCTACCATAGGCTCGGCCCACACCACAAGCTCTGCCCGCACTTCGTGCAAAACCCGTTTCTTTCGCACCGCATGTTCTGCTCCTACCATTGAATTTGCCCACCCTACAAGCTCTGCTCGAGCCTCATGCTAAACTCGCTCATTTCGCACCCACACCACAGGTCTGCCCGCACCTCACGCTAAACCCGCTCTTTTCGCACCGCACGTCCTGCCTATACCATAGGCTCTGCCCACACCACAAGCTCTGCCCGCGCCTCATGCTAAACTCGCTCTTTTCGCACCCAGACCATAGGCTCTGACCACACCACAGGTCTGCCCGCACCTCACGCTAAACCCGCTCTTTTCGCACCGCACGTTCTGCTCTGGCAGGCCCCGCCCCGCTTCGTCGACCCAGCCCAACCC
Source organism: Teleogryllus occipitalis (assembly GCA_011170035.1). Taxonomy (NCBI): domain Eukaryota; kingdom Metazoa; phylum Arthropoda; class Insecta; order Orthoptera; family Gryllidae; genus Teleogryllus; species Teleogryllus occipitalis. Next base: position 15,663 of record BLKR01001672.1, on the reverse strand, counting down.
CACCTCGCTTTACTCAGCAACGCCCGGTAACAATGCTTAGATGCCTAACGATTGCTTCATTTATAGTAACATTTTATTGTGTAACTCAATGTGAAGTAACATTTTGAGATCATAAACCGTCCTATGTTTTTTCTAGATTTCTCAAAAAGGATATGTGCAAAATTTGAGAGCAATCGATCCAGTGCTGCTAACATTATTGTGAAACCCACACATACACACATACATACGTATATGGGTTCAAACATACATATATGCATGTATGCGTACATACCTACATACATTCATAGACAGAAGATACACAGATATCCACATACATACAATTTTTTTCATTTACATTTTTCATTGTACATCTTTGTACTCATACAAGAGGCCACTGAAATTAAGTACAAGTAACAAAAAAATTTATGTTTTATTAAAAATTGTTTTATATGCAAAAAATGTTAAATAAATCATAATTATTATAAATGTCACAATTTTGATCACACTCTTTACGAACTCTCTGAACCAATGAATGTCTATTTAATCTGAGTACAATTCTTTTATGTCTCGTCTGTTGAGCAAAATAAACGCAATCGTGGTCGGAAGTTGATACGCTCTGCATGCAAACATGCACCAGACTGACATAAACAAGAAATAGAAGTACGAAAACAATCGTATTATCATATTTTATTCATATGACATTTCCTAGTACACTTATTGACCCTGCCATAGCTTCCTCTTGAATTACAAAATTGAAATCATATACAGACATTACAAATACGTCTGGGTGATGTTATGAAGTTTACACCTTGACAAGAATATTTATTTCCTTTTATTTACTAAGTTATGTAGGTACGTAGAGTATACTCTAATTAGGTTAGGTTACCCGCTAGAGTATTTTCATGAGTTGCAAATTTATGTTCCTTAACCAGTAAACAGTGTGAAAACATACAAACAAGGTGATAAATAATTATGAACAATTACGAATTAATATATTGGACGTAAAGCATGAAAATCGAATTATTACAAGAAATAATTATAATGTAAACACTTTTTAGTTTGTTGGTATATTTAATAATGAATTTTTAAAAATTAATTGGTTGTGAAATCATGCTTTCTTAAATTACAGTGGAATTTCAAATTATTTTCTTCGGATTATAAGCACACATACACGAAAATAAATGGAACATAGAATTACTATAATGACGTTTACTTCTCAAAGAATTCTCGTATACGCGAGGAGACCCGATGACATCTCGACAAGAGGCTAGAATTATTTATTATTCGAGCACCAACATGCCGAACAACGTTTGTGACTCAGCTACGAGAAAAGGTATCACTCCATAAATTATTTACTGACGTCGCGCTGCAAGTCGAGCAACACAATAAAAGAAAGCGAACCAACGCGAAGAACCAACGCCCATCTCCTCCCTTCCCAAACCACATAAAAGGCAGACTGACAGCTTGATACGATGAACGCCGCGGCGGAACACAGTATTAGTACAACTTAATATATTGACTTTTTCTGCGCTCGGCTCATCCAAACCGTGAAGAGGAGCGGCCGGCGCAAAAAGAGCAGCGGCGCAAGGCGTGGCGTGCGGGGCTCGCGGGGTGGAGGGAGGGGAGGAGGAGGGGAAGAGGGGAAGGGGCGGGGTGCGACGCAGCGGGCGCCGGGCGCCGCCGCCGCTCGACCGGCCGGCCCGTCGGTCCACTTAGCGGCCGTTTAGATCGCAATCGGCCGCGTTACGCGCTCCCACCGCATCCCGCCCCGGGCGCCCGCCGCCGCCGCTGCCGCCGCCGCGCCCCTGGCCCAGCCAAGCCCAGCCCAGCCCTGCCCTGCCCTGCCCTGCCCTGCCCTGCACCGCTCAGACCAGCTCAGGCCAGCCCAGACTAGCCCAGCTCAACCGACACCAGCGCAGCCCTACCCTGCAACGCTCACACCAGCCCACCCCAGCCTAGTCCAACCCTACACTACTCATCCTAAACCAGCCAAGCTCACCCGAGCCCTGCACTACAGAGCCCAGCCCAGCCCAACCTTACACTACACATCCTAAACCAGCCAAGCCCAACCGAACCCTACAATTTGCAGCCATGCCCAGCCCAACCCAGTCCTCTCCTGCACCACACAGTCCAGACCAGCCCAGCCCAGCTCAACCCACCCCAGCCTAGCCCAAACCTACACTACTCAGCGTAAACCAGCCATAGCCAGCCGAGCCCTGCAATACGCAGCCCAGCCCAGATCTGCCCTGTCTTTCGCTACTCATCTCAACCGCGCTCAGCCTGGTCCAACCATACACTACTTATACCAAACCAGTCCATGTTAGCCAAGCTCTGTATTACCCAGGCGTGACCTGTGCTACTTATCCTGGCAATGTCCAATCCATCCAAGCCCTGCATAACTCAGACCTGCCCAGTCCAGCCTTGCCCTGCGATACTCATCCCAAGCCAGCCCAGCACTGCCAAACCCTGCATTACCCAGTCCAGCCCAGGGTAGTCCTGATTATCCATTCCTAGATCAGCAGTGCTCAGTCCGGCCCATCCCTGCACTACTCAGCCCAGCCCAGCTGAGCTCGTCATTACTTGGACCAGCTCAGCTCAGCCAAGCCTATCCCATCCCAACCCGGCCCGGCTCAGCCTAGTCCAGACCAGCCCAGCCCAGATCTTCCCAACCTTGTACTTGTCCAAGTCCAGCACAGTTCTGACAAGCCCTTCCGTACCTTGCCCTGCCCTGTCCCGCCCTGCCTAACCACCATGCCAATTTCCTGTGCGCTGGTCAAACGCGCCTTCGCGCCTCACCCTGCCCCGTGCAGAAGGGCGTGCACTCGCTTGACGCTGTGCACAATCCATTTCTCTGTATGAGGGAGCGGAACGAGTATGTATTTCAAGGATATTATGAGTGGGTCTTTAAATTAAATTTGAGTAAAATTACAAATAAAGGGAGAAATGGTTTTATTTATTTATTTATTTAATTTATTTTACGTCAAAAACAGTTCAAACTGCGTATGACGTGCTATGGGGAAAAGTGAATTGTGTGCACATTTTCAAAATTCTGTGATCCCTACACTAAGTCATATACTACTTAAATTTAAAAAAACAAAAAAACAACAACAAAAAACACAACAACAACACACACATGCATACACAGACTACGCGCGCGTCATATTTACTGTCAGTGACATTACAGAGGAGGGAGTCAGTGACATTACACTGAATGTCGTCTCAAAAGCATTGACTAGGTAGCATTACGCTAGGAAATGGTGGTTAGGCAGTTGGTTATGCAGGGCAGGACAGGGCAGGGCAAGGTACGGAAGGGCTTGTCAGAACTGTGCTGGGCTTGGATGTGTGTGGTTCCCATACTCCCAGTCGATCTGCCATTGTATGTGTATGTATAATGTATTAATGTGTGCTTGCAGATTTTGTACAATATATATGTGAACTCTACGACCGTCAAAATGTGAACGAGATTCACGAGAAGGAAGACCCTGCGTATGCATAGTTAAGCCATCTACGCCCAACCCTAATCACAAAACTTCGATTACAATCCCTAGCGTAATGCAACCTAGTCAATGCTTTTGAGACGACATTCAGTGTAGCCGTCTCCCTCCTCTGTGATGTCACTGACAGTAAATATGCCGCGCGCGTAGTCTGTGTATGCATGTATGTGTGTGTGTTTGTATGTATATGTGAGTGAGTTTGCATGTATGTGTTTTAGTTCGTGTATCGTTTTCCACCGACTTAATACAGAAAGTGATACAGGAAATGATCCTCACAATTTCTTGAAGCTTATGGGTGGAGTTCGATCTCGACACGCTACTCTTGTATGGTATATTAGTTTCATTTACTCGTCATTGGTTTTTGTGGCGTTGTGTTGTTTAAATTGGCGTGGTGATTGGTCTGATGTGATCAGATTTAAATTGGTGTGAAGATCTGTAAGGTGGTGGGTGATTTCGTTCTGAGATGCGTATTTATGGCATGTACGACTGTTTTATGCACGTAAGGATGATGTAGAGATAAGTGCGTCTAAACTTTAAGCAAAAAATGCGCTTTAGGTATACCTAATAATTGTGAATTGCTTTATGTATACCTAAATGTGAATTGTACGATTTGTGTTATATGAATGTGGTGTGAGTATCTTCGTGCACCGTGACATGCGTGTCTTTAGTGAGGCACGAAGCATTGTAGATTTAATCAAGAAAATAGGTGTGTGTGTGTGTGTGTGTGTGTGTGTGTGTGTGTGTGTGTGTGTGTGTGTGTGTGTGAGAGAGAGAGAGAGAGAGAGAGAGAGAGAGAGAGGGAGAGAGAGATAATGTGCGTTATTGATGGATGGGTATATATTGAATGTACGTCTCTGGGTAAGCGAACTCCTAACTGTGCGTATGAATTCGATAGTATAATTTATTATGTCATATATTAACACGCGTATGATTTCGCAAATCTTCACACTTTTTTCTCGAAGAAATATTTGTTTTTTTCTGTTTTGCAGACCTCACCTACAATATCTAACTTTGGTAATATTTTTATTCATTCTGAAACTTTGGACATGCCTTTTTCGTTTCAATCCAGCTTATTAGTCTTTAGTTCTCCATCGATCTATCTTGTTCAGTTTTCTTTTGAGTATTTTTTTTGTTTGTTTGTTTGTTTGTTGGTTTTTTGTTTGCCCTTTTTGTTTCTTTCTTTCTATTTGCCTGGCCTAACCTGTCTCTGCAGTTCCCGTCTCTGAGACTTCCATCATATTCCGCCAAGTCGTTCTTTTCGTCTCTTTTGCGACAACAGAGAACCACCACACAGGAGACAGACGTAACTGGAAGCACCTCGTAACCAGGATTTATGGCTTCGGAAGCTGCGGGCTGTATTTTAAGCGCGGAGCGCAGTGGTGAATGTGGCAACTGAAGAGGCATCGGAGCACGCAACGGAGGGGCTGCCAGGTCCCGTTCGCTGGAGGGCTGAGCGGGGTAGGCGCGGCAACCGCAAGCCTAGGGCTTACCTCGTTTCCCGCCATCACACACGTCCCCGCCGGGTAATTGCCACGCGGGACGCAAATGTTTAACTACGTGAATTATCTACACATCGCTTTTCACAACATTATGGGTTGGATAGAGTACCCTCGGGTTATATACCATTCAAAATTGTTGTGGTGGGAGAAACTAATTTTTTACTTCTTACTTTCTCCCTACTGCGAACTTACGTCGTATTGAAAAAGTATTGCAACGGAAAATGGTGATTTTTTGTCAGAAAATATCGTATTGTAGAGATCTGATATAAAAAATGATAAATAGTTCTGTTCAGTAAAGTACATTTTCTATCACATTGCGCAGTCAGAATCCACGTTTTGTGGATCCTTGATACCGAAAAATTGGATTACGCCAAAATCCAATTGTCCAAAATCCAAATGTATTTGCCTGTCTGTCTCTCTGTCTGTCTGTTCATCGTCTGTGTTCAACATTAGTGACTCAATCGTTCACATGATTTGTTCAAAAATTGATAATCCCCGACCGATCTGTCCAAACTCAAGGGTCTGCAAATTTGAAACAAATTTTAATTTTTAGGAGTAGCGTACTTCACATATATTTTCAACATTTTCATTTAATTTTCAAAAATAACTCCAAATGTTTGTATTACATTTTTTGAGGAATAGAGCCAAGTAGAAAGCTTGATAAATGGTGCTAATGTTTGTTGAACTATTTTCAAAACGTGCAATAGTTCAAACGTTTACGGTATCTTTCTCCAACTATGATATTGAAGTCATAGATTTTTCGGAATGAAATCTATCCTTCAAAGATAGATCTTTAAATAATGTTACGGAGAACTTCTACAAAATAAGAGTAGTTTTCACTTAATTTTGCTTAAAATAGAGGTCAATGTAAAAAAAAGTATTGTCTTAAAAACAGCACAATATTTTTAATTTTTTCCTTGAATGAAGCAAATCACGCTCATTAACTGGTGCATGTCTCATTTTCAGTGAAAGCTCTGTATATCTCTGTAGGACATTAACGTAGCAAAACTACAGTATCGTTGAAAAAGTTTTTTTTCTTTATGAAATATGTTCTAAAAAATTAAATATTCAAATAAGCACATGCACAATTTTAGAACATATGAGTTGTTTTACGTAATATTTGTTTGAACTAAACGCAATTCAAATAACTTGGGTTATGTATGTAGATGCTTCTAATTGACGAACAGCATTATAAAAGACCGTACATATTCAATGTAACCCCATTGTTCTCAATTACATAAAATGTATACTTTGAATAAAAATATGTTACACAACGTGATACATCCGCCTTCGGTTACAATTATTGCCTGGGTTATTTCGAATTACGTGTTCTTATTTGATTTTGATTTAAAGTTAAATCGATTGCTCTTTAAAAGTTTTCGCCCCTTTCATTCTCTGTGACCCTTACTGAGCTAACTCATTCAGTAGCTTCTTTGGTTATGGAAACAACCTATAGTTCGGATGGATCAGTAAATTTCATTCGATATATTAGTTAAAGAAGCAATAAAGTGAAACGTATGGATTTTTCAAGATTTTATGGCATAACAAAGAGCGAAAGAAATGAATATATTAGTTATTGATGTTTATTCAATTGTTCGTTTGTTTCGCAGCATTATTTCACAAGCCCTACAATTCTGATTGACGATTACAATTCATTTAAATCAGAAGCGACCTACATGACGTAGTTGGTGGCAGCGGTAGCCGTCATAATGTATGGGTGTTTGCATCAGAGAGGTATAAAAATCTGAACATAATATAATTACAGTCCACTCAGACCCTATCCATTTACGGAGATAGAACGTAGATCTCAAGGACGAAAGATGAAAGTAGCTTGCACAAAATTTGAGTGCTTCTCGTTGCTTTGTCGAAGATGTTGCTGATGTGATCTCTCGTTAAGGAAATAGGTGTTGTTTGGAGTTCTGCGTAAAACATGCTTTTTTTAAAATTGTGTGCATGTTTGCGTGAAAACAGCTAGACAATTTTTAGCACGTCTAATAGTTTTTTTTAATCAAAATCAGCTGAAAGCCTTTTTGAAAGAAATGAAAATTGGTAAAAAAGTTCAACTTGCTGAACAAGTATAAATTATTCACAGTCGGCAGACTTAGTAATAATTTATTTAGGAATGAATTAGTTAAATATGCTTTACTTTTGAGTAACACTTAACTTATTTTCCAACTAATATTTTTTGTTCTAAGAGTACGATCTCAAATGATCGCTGCAATACATCGTCTCTCTAACTGTACATTTGGTCAGATAGGTTCCTACATCCACGGATGTAGGAACATCATCCATTCACTTTTTTTCCATTTCAAATCCTAGAATTAATATAGTGGTTGGTGTCCAGATAGCTTCGTGGAAATTTATAAAAAATTAGCTACTTCAAGAAACAAAAGTGACAAAATTAATTAATTGGTTAATTCTTTTTAATATATTATTTTAAATGGCATTTTAACAACAAAAGCATTAGCAACTTCTTGATTACAATACGTTACTTGCATATATTACAAAATATTTCTGGCTAACATCGAGGAACAGGATTACAGGCTAAACTTTGATGATGATTATGATGATGATGATAACAATAATGACGTCAAGAATATGAATAAATTACATCAACTGGAGGAAAATGACAATTTCTCAATGATTTTACTCCCATAAACAAACTACACTGAAAACGTTCCGCATTGCTGGAACCCCTTCGAATCTGCCTACATCGGTGGCTTGCTCTTAAGCTCCTTGCGTCTTCACGCGATGTCGCCTGCTTCTCGTCCGCATGCCTCACGCGGAGGGAGCGGAGCCAAGACGCACGCCGCGTCGCCCGGCGCAGCGAATGCTTTACGACCTCCGGGAAGCCACCGGCCGCCACGTGCGCGCTTACCCCACCCTCGCCCTCGCCCTCGCCCTCGCCCTCGCCCTCGCCCTCGCCCTCGCCCTCGCCCTCGCCCTCGCCCTCGCCCTCGCCCTCGCCCTCGCCCTCGCCCTCGCCCTCGCCCTCACCCTCGCCCTCGCCCTCGCCCTCGCCCTCGCCCTCGCCCTCGCCCTCGCCCTCGCCCTCGCCCTCGCCCTCGCCCTCGCCCTCGCCCTCGCCCTCGCCCTCGCCCTCGCCCTCGCCCTCGCCCTCGCCCTCGCCCTCGCCCGCTCCGTCGGCCGCACACGCGCGCACCACTCCTGCGTCTGCGACTGCGCCGCGCCGCGTCGAATTACCCGCGGCGCACTTAAATTATGAAAATCCGCGGAAAAATCCACACCGGTTCGCCGTGACGGCTTCGCGGCGCGTCGCGCTGCTACTAAGTCTTCCTTGTCGCGAGGTCTTTCGCTCTTTCTCACGCCACCCTGCGCTCCTCTGCCCGCTTATGTAAGTCACAGTCATTTTCAGAAATAAACCCGGAGTGCAATCGTAATATTTCCACCACTAGAAAGTTTTACTTTTTATATCAGATTGCAAATCCCAAAAATGTGTACAACAGGCTCTCGAAAAGCAGTACCATTGACTCTCAAAACGCAATACAAAAGACTACCAAAAACCAAAATAACCATCAGATTCACAAAAAGCAGCACAAAAGCGTTTTTGCGTTGCGTTTTTGCGTTTGCGTTGCATACATCTTCTAGAATATTTGCAAAATAATCATAATTAATATTTTACCAAATAATTTAACGTGCTTGTGCTGTTACCCAAATTTGATTTGCATCCTTTTCTCTCAAATCATTTCTGAAAAATATAATTCAGAATGTCTACTCTCTAATAATCTCCCTTGAGTTTTATTTTTTATATCTACAAGGGCTTTCTTATAATTTCTTCTGAATGATGATCTATCTCTTTATTGAATTATCTTACTGGGAATAGTTTATTCATATTTAAGAACGACTTTAAAATATTACCAAAGAATACTATGTTTTAGACCGTTCCACAGACCCTCAATTCTAACACATTACACCTTTTCAAGTACCCATCTTTTCACGATATATAGGAAACTCATTCTAAGACATTTTCAAGTGCCCCTCCTTTCTCTGTCATTACGTCAACCGCCCCTTTCCTCCATTTCTTCCTCGCCCGTGTTCACAGCGCCTCGCAGTCACTGCGCTCTGTTCGCTGGGTGCGCCCCCGCGCCGCACCGGAGCTCCTCCCACTCAGCCCGCACCGGCGCCCTTCTCGCCGCCCCGCGCTTACACGGCTGTCGACTTGTGTGTGCCTTACGTCAGGCTAATAACTGTTATTACGGTGGACTTCCTAGTGAGCAGAACGCACTCTGAACAATAAATTACGAAATTAGCATAAGCTCCTTTGCGTCAGATGTAAATGCATTTCTGAACGCGGTCGGCCGACCCGCCGACCGTCAGTGGTGAGCAGGAAGCGACGGCGGCGCGCGGCGCGGCTGCCCCGGGAAACAGCCACCCCGTGACGATTGGGGTCGTGATCTCCGATGCGTGAACGTACGGCACGCTCATACAGAAAATCCACGAGTAATGCAATACAGACGATAAATTTCGTTTATTTCTTTGAATTAGTTATTCAATGCAGTTTAAGGGCCCTTCAATTACTACGGTCATTGTTTTCCATGGGTAGATGATAGCAAAAATGACGATGATCTCGTAAATAATGATTTAGAAATTGTGAAAGGGGAGGTAGGACAAACGGTAGAACCCCTAGAAAACTTAGCGTGAGCTCGCTTTCCTACTGCAATTCCATATGGATTGGCTGAGGATCGAGTTTGGAACCCAGCGTTGGAAGACGGATGCAGTGGTCATTATGCCACAAGGGTTTAGTCCTCGCAGGACCACATACACCACCAAACACCAGTCGCATTGCTATAAAAATATTGCTTTTAATCATCCTCATGCTAATGTAAGAAGGATTGATATAGTCACGTTTCGGGAGTAATGGGGGCGGCTCCTTCGTAGCGCTTCCTGTGGTATCTCCATCCCTAAACGATTTTTCAAATTAGTCTAGCTATTAAATGACGGTTTAATACTAAGGTAACAAACAGTGAAAGTGATAGTTTTGGCTATCAACAATAACAGGAATTAATCAATTTCGGAATATATGGAGGGCATTAGAACCAATCTATATCCAAAAAAACATTTTTACATCTTCTTTTTTGAATACTTGTAGAAATTTTAGTGGTTTTGGCATGATATCCGCGTCGAAATTCAATTCTTTCGAGAAATGATCCGTAGGACACAGGAGAAATTCAAAATCTGGTTCGAAGAGTATAAATAAATAAATGTATGTATTTGGCGTAATTGGGACGGTAGTCCGACTGTGCCGGCCAGCTAGCGGTGTCGCCCATGCCTGAGCGTAGTTAAATTCCCATGCTTGGGGGTAAGAGCGACATAAGGCGAACATGACGTATTCTCTTCACCGTAGCTAGCAAGATCCGCCTGCTTGAGCTTTTCTTCGTCACACAGCTACAAACACTGGGACGATTTTAAAGGAAAGCTACAACTCTATGTTAGAGTTTACAAGAAAAGCAAAAGCACTATGCAAAAGTTTAAAGAAAAAACTTGGAGTCGTTTTTGAGAAAATCTTGTTTTTGAACTTTTTTAAAATTGCAAATATTGCACACCATATTGCGAGAAAACTGCTGAAATTTTCAAAAAGAATGAACATGATTACTATAATTTGTAAAAATGTATATGACCTTAAAGAAAGAACTACTTATGGGCAACACATTTCATTTGAAAGAAAAGTCTCTATCTTCAATTTTGTAGTCATAGGAAGACGCCGAAGAAAATTCAAACTTCTGCAAATTTCGAACATTCAGAGTTAACTGTGAAAATCGGATTTATTTCACCTGTATAAGTGTATTATACTCTATTCTTACAAGAAATTTACAGAAAAAATTTGGAGCCGTTTTTGAGAAAATTTTGAAAATGTCCGGGGGGCTTCATGTAAAGTACCCCCAAATTTAAAGGATGTTTTTCAAATTATCAAAGCTTCAACTAGATCCAGATAGACAGGGGTTTATTCAATTTCGAAAAGATCATGCACATGGTTTAGGCGCTAGTAGTGTTCACAGACGGTCGGACTATATGTACTGTTTCGTTACTAGAGCCCGGTAATGAATTTTTTCCGCCGAAAATACACCGTTTTTTCGCGCAGCATTACTTGACTTTCTCTATACTAAGTATATTACTCCGTATACGAGAAAGTAAACAAGTTAATGCCAGATGGCGTACATATACGATGATAAGCCGACTTAAATCCAGACGTGTCAATACTGCAACAGATTAAATTCAGTGTAGGAAGTGATTAAACAGTGATTAAACAGTGATTCAGTGATTCAGTGATTCAGTGATTAGGAAGTGAACATGAGATATTGAGCAGCCACCACTCTGAATAAATTTTTATTGTAATCTGCTAGTAACAACATATGTAATTAATTCTTGGTGTCATCATTCCTTTCTTAGAAGGCAATAGGAATTTGTTAAAAAACATATTTGCATGTGTCGTATTAGATTTGTTGACGTATTAGTCTTATTGAATGACAGCTGCACTATGCAAAAACGTACATCATACAAAAACTTGAAATGAGAAGCTGTCTTATTGTTTTATTTCGAGGAGATGAAAGTGGTAATGCCTCCTATCACTAATGATAATAAATGAATAATTGGATAAAGAAGCATATTTTTCTGGTTTGGAAGAATCACGTCACAGTAAGTGTGAATACTCATTTATAATACCTCACTCATCAATGTCAACAAGCTAATTCCTCCAAAAGTACTGGAAATACTTATGTCTATTATAACATTTTCTATCCATTCCCAATTCGCATATTCTTTAAATACACATTCTCGTGCCGCTTTAATACTTAAGTCAAGTCTGCATTAATGAAGAGTACGAACTTATGAGGATGAAAAGTTATTGTTTTGACTAGTCTATCAACTCATGTTCAGGTAAAAATTAAAGTACAAATAATTGTCAAAACGTTGAACATGACTAGAACTCTTTCAACTCAATTACAATTATTGCTAGAATCGTGATGATGTGGGTTTTAAATATAAAAACACATCTCTTTAATATTTATATTTTAATAAATAAAAGTACCCCTGATAAAAATAACCCTGCTAAAGCAGGAGGCCTTTGCCCTTTACGGGACGTTATGGGCTAATAATAATAATAATAATAATAATAATAATAATAATAATAATAATAATAATAATAATAATAATAAATAAAAGTTATATCCGTTGAAATTTTCAATGTAAGATACAATGATAATTTTCATAACAGAAACTATCGTTGCATATTGCTCTAAATATATTATGAATAGCCATATCGTTGACCAAATAAAAATTTGAGATTTAAAATTGAAAATATCTAATTGTGACCAATTCTCTTCTTCGGAAGTGTGTGCGCATTAAAAACCTCTGCGACCCTTTATGATAAATTCCCCGCCCAACTCACAGGGCGTGTGTCATTACTCACGCACCTCACTCTTTGGCAGGCTGCAGCAAGGCCACGATTAAAGCGATGCGTGGTCGTCTCTGCATCGACTCACGAAATCAACGGTTGCGCTTGAATTAATTACGCCCTGGCACAGGAGCGGAGCACAAGGAAGAAGCACAGGAAGCAGGGGACTGCCGATATGTAAATACTTGGCGACCCTTTGGGTCACCACCGTTTAGGTTGAGAAGGCGACACCGGCTACCGGAGAATGAGGAAAGAAGTTGAGGTTAACGCAAGAGTGTATACTCGTAAGTTTTATTTTGCTTGAGATTGATGAAGAGTGTTTGCGGGTCAAGGGAGAAAGAAAGACACCTGGTGGAAAAGGAAGAAATGGTTGTTTTGGGAACGATGGGACAAATGGGGACAATAGGGAGACGGTTGTGTGAGTTTTCTGAAAGGAAGAAACTTCGTGGAGAAGTAGAAAATGTGATGGAAGATCTGAAAGTACACTCAGTGTAATAATGATCACTCGACAATATACTCGCAGAAGTCGAGTACAAAAAGTCAAATGATGTACGATGGTCGTTAATTTTCAGAAGGCACAATGAAGTATCGACAAACATTCCTTTCCCTTCAAAGAGAAATAACAAATTTCAAAAAATCAGTTTCGATGAAACTGGTAGAAAATATTTTTCTGGCGTATCGCACCCTTTAAATCTATTTTAACTCCCAGATTGAAAAAATGTTTGCACTGGTGTAAATTACTACTCGATTTACTAGGTCAGTAATATGTTTTTCAAATTATACTATGCTTATACATTCAATGTAGAGAGAGATGAAAATATATCAATTAAAAGATATTTACATTATAAATTTAATAGTTATGCGTTGAAAAAGATAACTTTTTTGTAAACCCAGACTAATGGATAATTCAAAACCACATAATTTGTTTGTACTTATCGACTAGAGTTAGTAAAGGATTTCGGAATGTATGAGGGACAATTGGGAGAATGGAACGATAGTGATGAGACTCCGAAAGGGAAAAGACAATGCAGAGAAATAAAGAAAAGGAAAGGAAAGGGTAGGAACCAGAACCATGAGCAATAGCAGACCAAAATTACCCACTGGCTGAGATAGCCCAGGGCAACAACTGTTGCCATGCAATGTCTCTAAGCGGATGGTCCTTGGATTCTAGCCTCAATGGTGACGGTATTTTGTCATTAGCTAGATAGTTGGCTGCTCTAATCGCGTTTCTCGCAGTTTCCCCCATCACTATCAAGTAAATGCCGGAGCAACACCTTAACAAACGGGCAATGGGCAGCGCGCAATGTTTCCCTCCTCTTCCTTGTCTTATCGCCCTTAGGTACGCACACTTACATTTCTACATTACCATACATCTCAAGAGAACAGCCAAGTGCTTGGAGCCTCTCCCTGCTGGGGCGGTGCTCCGCTGGAGATTCCTGGAGACGAAAAACTTCGCAAGCGGGCATGTAGGTCAGCGCCCGTTCGCACTTTCCAGCGAGGGCGGAAAATCGCTACTTTCCGGGACAAAATACACACATAGACATACACAGACAGTATACTTATTGGGCTAATGAACGTAGAAACTAACGCGCCTGGAAATAGTACAAAATAATCAGTGAATTAACCGAGATCACCAGGAGCAAAAAGATGGGTGGATATGCATTGATTCCAACCGACTAGCGAAAGCGCGGCGAGCGGGGCGGAGCGGGTTGAGCTGGGTGAGCGCGGCGGATTGAGCATGGTGGAGTAGAGTGAAGTGAGCGGGGTGAGCGAGACGGATGGAGCAGGGAGAAGTGGGGCGCGGCGGGGTGGAGTGGAGAGAGCGGGGTGAGCAAGGTGGAATGAGCGGGGAGTGGAGCGAAATGAGCGGGGTGAGCAAGGTCGGTGGGGTCAGCGGGGTGAGGGGACGGACGGAATGAGTGGGGGGGATCGCGGCGGGGTCAGCGGTGCGGAATGAGGCGGAGAAAAGCGGAGCGAGCAATGTGAGCGGGGTGGATTGAGCGAGGTGAGCGGGGCGGATTGAACGGGGTGGAGTAGAACAGAGTGAGCGGGATGAGAAAGGTGGATGGGGTGAGCTGGATGAGCGGGGTGAGGGGGTGAGCGGGGCGGACTGAGCGGGGAGGAATGGAGCGGGGTGAGCAAGATGGGGAGGTGAGTGCGGTGAGGGGACGGACGGGGAGAGTGGGGTGATCGCGACCGGAGTGAGCGGGGCGGATTGAGCGGGGTGGAGTAGAGTGGAGTGAGCGTGGTGAGCAAGTAGGGTGGGGTGAGCGGGGTGAGCAAAGTGAGTGGGATGAGTGGGGTGGTCGCGGCGGGGTGAGCGGGGCGGAATGAGCCGGAGTGGGGCGGGGTGGGGCGGGGCGGCGCGCCTACCTGACTCAGTCTGATTCACGGCACGTGGGCTGAGAGGCGCGCGGCGCGGCGGCACCTGTCATCTGCACAGAGCGGGCGCGTGCGCACGGGCAGGCGCCCCGTGCAACTGGCAGAGCGAAAGCGCACACAGACCACACACACACACACACAGGGACAAACGACGGAAGAAGGAAGTCACCTCCAACCTGCGCCCGTGAACAGCTGAGCAAACTTCTCTCTTGGGATACTTCACAAATGCAATTTATATTCGTATATTTTAACTTAAAGTTTGTAAATACTGGTGTTTTCCGTGTTTTGAACAAGGTGCTGGAACGGCAAGAATGATGTAAGACAACTGGAAATAAGAGAAAAGATAATCACTATGAAAAAGATGTCTCGTGATGTTTTAGCTTGCAATAAACCTTAAATTAAATAAAGAGATCGAATTAGAGTTCCTTTAAGCGCAGACTTGACGGTCTCAATTCAAATGTTTTAAAGCACGAAATGTGTGAGGTATTGTATTGCATTCCCTTGTATATATCATATCCATAGAAACATTTGGATACAATTGATCGATTTTCAATTAAGTGAAGAAAATACTGTTTATACACTATTTATAGATAATCGTGAAACGTTTTTTCAATCGCAATTTATATACCTTCACTACTTCAACTTCAGGGAAATTATATATTTATAAACGTATTTGTAATAGATTTGAGATTTTCCAATCAGATAAGATGCTAAACAATCAACAATGCGAACACATGGATAGATCAAGACACAAGATAAAATGTTAAGCAACCACAGTCACGTTATATTAACCCTTTCAATCACAATGTCCCAGATAGAGTACGACTAGTTTGTATATTTTTAATATATTTGTAAATTATTTTGTGCAAGTTTTATTTACTAAATCATTTTCAATTAT
>BLKR01001671.1:0-261990 GCA_011170035.1 Teleogryllus occipitalis | reverse complement strand
GCCAACGCCTCCGGAATTGCCACTACCACTGCGTCCAAATACTGCCATCGCCTCCGCCGTCTCCGTCAACGCATCTGCAATTGTCACTGCCACTGCTTGCAACACTGCCAACGCTTCCGCCACCGCCTCCACCACGACGCGGCCATCGCTGCCTCCGCCGCAGCCTTGGCCACCGCCGCTTCCACCGCGTGGTCGCAGGCGCCGGGCTCGGCCGGGGCTTGGCTTGCACGCGGTCGCCACGCGCCGCGCCGGCCTGCGTCGCGTCTCGCCGCGCGGCTATGTTTACCACGCTCCCCCCTCCCCCTCCCCCTCCTCCCTCCAGTGGCGCAGGCGCAGAGTGCGGCGCACGGATTCCTCGGCCACGAGGCGCCGCGGCGCCGCGCGTTCCTCGCGACGCTACGCATGGCGAAAGAACATCCATGGTTTGAAAACATCCACATAATTAACATCGATATTTTGCCTTCGATGTTTTCTTGACATCGATATTTTGTTGCAAAAACATCAATGTTTTTGATTATTTATTATTTATTTATTATTTATTATTTATTTATTATTTATTATTTATTATTTATTATTTATTATTTATTATTTATTATTTATTATTTATTATTTATTATTTATTATTTATTATTTATTATTTATTTATTATTTATTATTTATTATTTATCATCGTCATCAACTGCAAGGACAACATGCATAAGAGCCAAAATTTATTGCTTATTTATCCTTGAAAAAAGATTTTATTACATGGGAGTTTTTTTTTTATTTAAGTAATATATGACTTAGTTTAGGGATCACAGAATTTTGAAAATGTGCACACAATTCACTTTTCCCCATAGCACGTCATACGCACTTTTAACTGTTTTTTGACGTAAAATAAATAAATAAAAGATTAGACTCGCTCAGTCTGTTTCGGCTCCTGAAAACTGCTCACTCCATCTTCTCAATGGTCTTCCCACATTTCTTCGCCCTTTTGGCTTCTAGTTTAAGGCAAACCTTGACTATTCTTTCTTCGCGCATTCTTAATACATGATTTTTCCATTTGTCTATACTCTTTGATTATATCGTTCACACGTTTTTAGATCGTTTCTAATTTCTTCGCTTTTCTTGAGCTTTAGCTTTTATATTTATTATTTACTTATTTTTTTATATTTATTTATTTTAATAAAAGGGTTTAGGCACGTTGTAGAGTAGCAGCAATCCACAGCAATATCGTTGTTTTGCGTCATCCTCTCTATCAAAGCTGCACATTTCGCCTGTGCAGTGTGATTGAATTTTAGATGGTTTTTACTTCGTAGGTGTATGAATGGAAGTGACGACAGGGTAAAGTAGCGAAACCCGATGTTCCTTATTGTTAATTTTACTTTTTACATTCGATAATATTTTTTATTAACGCAATACTAACATGCAACAATATAAACAATAAAAGGGAAAGGAATGAGCTTCAGTGCGCGTCGGAATAGATTAGATTAGACTATATTAGATTGATTAGATTAGATATTAGACTTCGTTAGATTTGATTAGATCTGTTTAGATTTCATTCGAGTTGATTAGATTTGATTAGAGTAGATTAGATTTTATGAGAGATTAGATTTGATTAAAATAGATTAGAGTAGATAAGATTTGATTAGGTAAGTGACGTCAGTGTCGGAGCGAGACAATTTTGGGCCTCGGACAATGCTGAAATATCCCCCCCCCCCCCGAAAAATTAAAAATGTGAAAGTTTGGTCAACAAACTAAGCGAGGTTTGTTTTTTTTCTTTTATCCATATCGCATATTTGACCATACACGAGACACCAACACACTTGCGGGCTCCTCTGATCTGGGGTCAGCAGAACGCGAAGCCCTCCGCGACAACACATACAAAGTCAAGGGACAAACAGTCAAGCCCAAGGCGGGACTCGAACCCGCGACCCTTCGGACCGAAGCGCTGAGTCGGTACTCGCTCTTAGCCACCTCGGCCATCCACGTTGACGCAAGTTCATTTTAATTTCAAGAAATAACAAATATTACAACGTTTAAGGAAGAAAAAATTAGGAAATATATTTTAAATATTTATAGTTTTAATTGAAAGTATTTAGTGATCTAATAGTACAATTTTCACGGTGAGCATAAAAAGCTAAAAAAATTGTTGTGCTTAGTATTTAATAAAATCACTTATTAAATGCATGAAATAATAAATATGAATTTCACTTGAAGTTATTTTTTATGTTAGTGTCATTTAATTCATTTTATAGAGACCCTCCCTTATAAGTTATGGCAATAATTAACAATTTCAGTTAAAAATTAATTGAATATTTTATGAAATATCAGACTACTGCAGCGCGACTTATAAAATTACGATAACGATTTTCCGAGTTCTAGTTTTTTAAAAATTGTTTAATAATTTTCCCCCCATGAGTGCCATCATCGGGCCCCTTGACTTGCGGGGCCCCGGGCGATCGCCCGGCCAGCCAATGCCTAGCGCCGGTACTGAGTGTAGTGCATGCTTTTTTATCCCGAGAGGTGGCTGTGATCTTCTCCTGTTGGATGGTGAGATCCGTCTCCCCCATATATGTGGGTTTGATTGACTGATTCTTTGTTAGTGATTCCGGGCACGTCAGCTTCTAGGGCCATGGTTTCGGGGGGTGATCCCCGCGAGATCCGGCACCGATTTACCGTCGACTAGCGGTTTTTTTCCGAACGAGGTATCTTCCACCAGCGGGGCACCACCGCAGTCAGGACAAGCTATAAGCTCCCGATCGGTCTCCCGGCATATATGGTAGTGTAGTGCATGTTAGTGTAAGTGTGTGTAAGGGGAGAGGATAGGACAAGAAAGAGGAAGGAAAGATAGCGCGCGGTACGTGGCCCGTTTGTTAGGGTCCTGCTCCGGCATTCGCCTGGTGTTGATCGGAGAAACCACGGCAAACTACCGATCAGAGCAGCCGGCGGCTAGAATTCTCCTCTACACTGCAACTGAATTCGACCTAGCTGACAAGCTAGTGTCGAAAATTCTGCGATGAAAGCGACGAAAAACATCGATATATTAAAAACATCGATATTCTTAGCAGCTAGCTCAGCGTTTTCGTACAAAATAGATGGTCGCGATTCACCTCATGATGTTTGTTCCCAAGGATGGAAGTACAGTGGTCCCGTGCGTAGAATTGATTGAAAAGTAGTACACTCCACTAAAATACGAGAATGTTCCTTCGCGAAAAGTGCGTTTTGGGAGGGAGTTCATAGGGTCATTTATGGATCATCTACCGTCATTTGTTGAAAGAGAAGAGCCACAGTCCTTCATGAGCCCTGGGTGATCTGAGTATTTTTTGTATTTATTTTTTTTATTTTATTTTTTTATTTTAAGTCAAAAAACAGTTAAAACTGCGTATGACGTGCTATGGGGAAAAGTGAATTGTGTGCACATTTTCAAAATTCTGTGATCCCTACAAATATTCTGTTCACCGCACAGAACATTAGAGGAAGCGACGAATTATTGACGTTTCCCAAAAACGTTGGGCTCCATTGCATGACACGTATAATCTTTATTCGAGCTTAGTCATGAACACGGTTTAAAGAATCCATTTTATTAATAATTTATTCAAATGTATTATTTCCATAAAGCTATTATATTACATACAACTCTTATCAACGTATTTCTCATTTTATTTGGTCCAACTTGCTTTACATACTCAATGGCACAATCTATTTAATCACCAGTTTGTCACTGCTGTGAAAGAAATCCGCCAAAAATCATTCAACACTGAAATTACGTATCTTAGTTCTACAGAGTAATCGGAAAATCTCCGTGTGTCCGTTCGTCAGGGTTAGATCCCTTCCATTAGAGCAAGCGAGATGGTTCGTCGTGCCTTCGTTTGTTGGTGGGCAACTTATCATAAATCCGCCTCTTTCTAAGCTAATTAAAAAAATCTAAAAATACTTTTAAAAATGTGTAAAATTGCCGGAGAAGCCACACCAAGCTGGTAAAAAGCAAGTAAAATGTCTTATCGAATGCAAAACCGCATGCAAGACCAAATATGTTAAATAATATTCACGATTTAAGGAAAAATTGTGATTAATACTCAAGAAATTTCCAATCGATTCAAAGTATCGATGTTTTTAAAAAATCGAGCGTCCCTTGCCATTAGAGCAGAAGGCGTTCTTCCTGGTGCCAAAGCGTAGGAAGAGAGAAGAGTTAGCGGGTCATCGTTTCAGCCAGGAGTCCGCACTGTTTGTTTCTGCCTCCTCTTGGCTCGTGATGCCACTTGTCGCGCCAGGGATGCGCCGTTCAGGGCTGCCAACGTTGTCGTTTACCCCCTAGATCACAGTTTTTCATCTTTGTCCAATCTTCCACACATTAATGGTCGAATTGAAAACCTCACGATTTGTTGGAATGGTCTTACATATTTATTCTAAAAAAATGTTCCTACTATAAAAACATCAGTATTTTTTGTTCTTAAGAAAATGTTGCATCTCAAATATCGACGTCTTTGTGTTAAGTGAAGAACTATCAGGGTTGGGCAGTATTTAAATACTCGTATTGGAAGTATATATTTTAAATACTTGTATTGGAAGTATGTATTTTAAATACATTTTATATTTGGAAAGCTGTGTTTTTGAGTTTTTTGGACATTGTTTAGAGATCTATTTAAATAAATAAAATATGAGTATTTAAAAAAATAAATACTTAAAATACATATGAAGATAATGAGGATAGTTTCTTTTTGTTTCATTCTGCAAGTGAATGCACCTCATTGAAACAAAAATAAAAGCTCCTTTCACCTGTTGAACATGGATTCTCTTCATTTTTAAATAATAAATCTAAATCATTACAAATGCTGGACAGTTATCTGACAATAAAAAAGCGTTTATTCCTTATAACGCTGGTTTATGTTCATCACCGTCAATTGAACAACTGGTTTTCTTTGCGGATTTTATACATTCGCCAACTAGTAGTTTACTCTCTGATAAGTTGTTTGAAAACCTAGTCGTTGTGAAAGCAAATTTCGTTTATTTAAGTTTGTCATATTTTAGATGTGTTATATTTGAAAGGGTTTTTGTGAAAGTCGTAGGTGAAAGTGTTTTATTTTTAAAAGTTTTTTTTTGTTCTTGTTCAGAAATATATGACTGTCAATTAGTAATTTATTGTAATTAACAATTACAATATATTGTTGCAATAAACAAGTATAATGGAAAATTATTGTATTTACTGTATTTTGAGTATTTGAATTATTTTAAATACGTAAGTATTTAGCAATTCAAAACCTAATGTATTTTGAGCATGTGTTTAAATACTTATTTACAAAGTATTTTGGCGAAGTATTTAAATACTAAATTTAAAGTATTTTGTCGAACTCTGAGAACTATGATTAGAAAATAGTATATGTTTCAGGAAAATGTTTCATAATCCTAGTCCATAAGATGGCCAGCATACTTGTATGAAGTATGAGTAAAACGTTTTGTCTTTGGGCGCGAAGAAATTGTCTCATCTGAGAATAAAACGCTTTCCTGCAAATGACAATATCTTTTAAGTATGCGACTTTTCTTGAACGCCGACGAAATGTGATTTAATATGACAATGCAATACTGAAAAAACACGAATAATTTATTTTTAAGCATTTTTAATTTATAAGTGCACACACGTAGACAAAATAAACCAATTCACTGTTTCGTTTTTTGAATCCTAAAATAACAGAAATGCTCTTTATAATTCATTTTCTCGCGACTCTTTCGCGGCACTCACGTTGATAACTTCTATTTCTCGTTTAGATGTATTTAAAATTGTAGTGATTTGTAACAATACTTGTTGTAGCAGGATGAGTGAAAGAATCAAGCCGTAATAATCGCCTTAATACTCTACATTTTAATTATTTTTTTAAATTAAAACATTACTTTCATGTTTTGGGAAGTATTTTCCCATTTTTGATCCAAAAAGCGGGAATCAAACAATGAAAACTATTGCGTTGGCCACAAAAAAGTGAACGCCGTAGTTGCTAACACTTTCAACATCCTTACACGAAAACTTACATATACGCCATTGCGAAAAATATTATTCTATACAACTTGCATATACGCCATAGAAACATTAAGATGACCAATCCACAGACAATGACAAGTCTACTTATCAATCTCAGCCTCATTTTTGAGCCATCTGCTCAAAGCAGGAAGTTGAAAAAGACTCAGATAACGTTTCTACTTTTTTGAGGGTTGACCCAATAACCTTTTGCCCAGCTATGGAGTGTAGCTGTCGAGTAACGAGCAGTTTGTGCAGAAGGCATGGCTCCTCGTGATAACACACTCGAGCAAGGGTCAAGAACCTTTTTGAAACAATTCCAAGCCATTGCCATTCCAAGATGATTGCCATGATTCCCCTCCTCATTTCTGTCCACTTTGAGAATGAATTCTCACTCCAAGCTTCCTCAGTATTCAAGCAAGGCTGAACATAAGCGGGCACTCGGAAGTTAACAGACTAGTCATGTTTATAGTTTCTACCAAAAATCAAACTTATAAAAAACCTTTTAAAAATATAATTTTCTGCTTGATTTGTTTAATGTTTTTTTGTTTTTGACTTGAGAAAATACAAGGAAGCTTAGTAATAGAAGTAATAGATAAGTATACGTTATATATTGTTTCACGATATAACTTTATAGTTATGTTTTTTATTGCCAAACGGCAAACTTTCTTCTCTGCATGAGAAGGGATTATCTCACTAAATTTTACATTCTTGTGGTACATTATTTCCGAAATTTTCAAGAATATTTTGTATTATATGTATATAAAAACTTTCAAAAACCGTTACCTGCTGTATTTCACACATATAACGTATTTTGTATTCTATCTCGTGTTTTCTATCTTATAAGATTCTTTTCCAATTGATTGATTGATTGATTTGTTCGTGTTTCCGGGCGCGTCAACTGCTTCGGACATTAGTCCCGTTAGTGTAGTGCATGTTTTTTCTCGGGAGATGGTGGTGATCTTCCCCCGCTGGATGGCGAGATCCGGCACCGACCTACCAACGGTTAGTGGGGTTTCCCCCTAACCACTACTCTCCCACCAGCGGGGCACCGCCCCAGCCGGGACAAGCTCTAAGCTCCCGACCGGTCTCCCGGAACATGTGGTAGTGTACTGCATGTTAGTATAAGTGTATATGTAAGGGAGAGGATAGGACAAGGAAGGGGAAGGACAGCTCGCGCGCGGTCCGTAGCCCGTTTGGTAGGGTACTGCTCCGGCATTCTCCTGGTGTTGATCAGAGAAACCACAGAAAACTACCGATCAGAGCAGCCGGCCGCTAGAATTCTCCTCCAGACAGCGACTGAATTCGACCTAACAGAAAAGCTAGTGTCGAAAATCCTGCCGCCGTCAGGACTCGAACCTAGGACCTCCCGGTCAGAGGCGCTGCAATGACATCAGTTGATGCCCTGAGCTACCGCTACCGGTTTCTTTTCCAAAATATGGAAAAAATCCACCACAAAATATGACAAAAAGACGACAAATGCGATGCAAAACAGAGAACACAATGTTGTCACTTCAAACCATCAAAAACCGATTATAAATTTTTTCTGTTTTATAGAAATCAAGATTAATTTCGTATTTTGCACTTGAGCAGTTTGAACACATTTTGTCGTGTTGATTCAAAGTTCCCTAGTTGCCAGAGGTGAATACCTATACATTCACGCTCATTGTTCAGACAGTCTTGATTCTAATGAGTGAAAGAACGGCCTCGGTCTGTGAAAGGGATCTTAAAATGTAATCATAACTTGTGAAACGTTATTAAACCTTGTGAAATGTGTATTTTAAATGTCAATAATGAGGATTAGTAGTTCAAACTAAATAAAAATATTGAGCACAGGAATAAGTTGAATACTGAATTGTGTGCATTCGAGACTTGCCTCTGGAGAAGTGAATGAAAATAAATTGTTTGTTGTTTGAAAGAACCGAGTCAAATAACATACTGATGAAAACAGATCTTCTCGCTACCATGTGGCTGAGGTAAGCATATGCGAGCCCAAAGGACGGCATGTGTCCTCCAGTGAAAAATTCGAAAGGAGGGGCCGGTTAACCTACCCAATAAAATGTTTCTTTTTCGTAAATACGATCAATTGCTTATTTCCGCCATTTTAAGCTGAAAATTTGGAAAATTGATACACATTAATTAGTATCTTTCCAAACTATTTGGCAAGTGTGTAAATGGTTCAATGTAAAATCATAATAATTATTGTTTTAATTAATTGTATCATCAACGTTATAATTCCTTTCTCATTATCGTATGTTTTATTTATTTGCTAGAGAAATATGAAATAAGAAAATATTCTTTTTAATAGAAAAGGGGGGCCCAGAGGGATCCAGAGTTGCCCCTCTCTCTTTTAAACAGTCTCTTCTTTTAGACAGCACACATTGTAACCACAGTAATCGAGTATTATCTGCGTTTCTAAGCTAATTAAAGTATAAACGAAAGATGGCTTCTTAAAATTCGGGAACTGAGAATTGTCCAAATTTCCTTCAGTCCATTGGAAAGTATTCTGAAGGAACTGAGTTATCAAATATTTTTCTCGAACTACTCCCTTTTAAACATCTTAAAATTCGTGAGCTGAGATCTGAATTGTTTAACATCATATACTTCTTAAAAACCATAGTAATCGGATAACTTGCGTGTGTCTAGGTTGGTTCAAGTGTAAACGGATCATTGTATTTATAAATCTTATCGTTCACGTTTGTCCACTCTCCTTGTATTATATTTTCTTTATTTACTGGTAAAATGTGCCATTTTAAATGGAAAACGCCCAGGGGAACCGAAAAAAAGTCATTCCTCTCTTCTTGTTTTAGGCTGAGTGTAGAAATGTAGTTTGTGATACGATTCGTTCACGCACGCTGTCGATTCCGAAAATGAGTCACAAGCGGCGCGGCGATAGTGAGCGTGGAAAACACATTTTCCGCGTAAAATGACGCTGCGCTAAGCAGTTCCAAGTTGAGGACGAGACTCGGGCCTTCGGCCCTCGCGTTAACATAAAACATCATTGACTCTGTCCAACGCAAAATTACCAAAACCTTTTATGCGAATACACCTTGAAAATAATTTGGCGTGTATATTTTCTTCGTGTTTTCCTGAGAAGACTCCATTTTCTGGCTTCATTTTGGCCCCACAGTTTTATTCTTCCTTTCTTATATGATCGTTTGTAAACGAATCATTAACATTAAACGTCCTTGAGTCTATCCAATGCATTTTATGCGAATACACCTTAAAAATAATTTGGAGTGTATATTGTCTTCATTTTTTCAGATAAGCTTCTATTTTCTGGCTTTCTTTTTGTCCCCACATGTTTCCTTTTCTTTTTTATATTCTCGCGTGTGAACGAATCGTCTACATATGGTTTGCCCTTTGGTTTGTGCAACGCATAATTACCAACACATTTTATGCGAATACATCTAAAAAATAATTTGGCGTGTATATTTTCTTCGTGTTTTCTAGACAAGCCTCCATTTTCTGGCTTCCTTTTTACCCGACAAGTTTTTCCCCCCTTTTTGTTCCCCCTCGTGTGAACGAATCGTACACGTCCGCGCACATGAACGAATCGTACCGCAAACTGCCATTTGAGCCAGACTGTGCACGCTTGTGCACTTCGTCATTCCATGGTTGTTCTAAATGCTCATTGGCTGCACTTGGCACAAAACGCGCATTGTTACACCCTTCTCCTGGTATCACGGCTGCCTTCAGCGCCGCACCGGAAAGCGTATCGATATTTCTGACATCGCCAGTATCGCGAGTTGCCCGTCGCCGCCATGCCGCGCCTCGCCGCCTCGAGGCGTGACTCCAGAAATACGTGTCGGCAGACGGAGACGACACGGTAGCGGGGGAGGGGGATTCGGTTCGGGGAGGGGAGAGGAGGAGGAGCGGGGAGAATATGCGGCCGCGGGGGGAGGAGAGGGGATATGTGGGAGCGTCGCGTAGAACAGTGAGCCCAATCTGCATTCAAGAGGCACATGTGGAATACGTGATACTAGTTGAATGTGGCGACGCCGATGCTGTAAAATGTTTTTGAAATATTTTCTTGTGTTTAAAATTTCTTTCATACGTCATTTCTGTTGAATGCCGGTTAACGGGGCTTGATCAGTAGAAATAAAAGAATTTACAACATGGTTGTTTGTCGATGGAATATATTTCCATCCTCAAGGCTGTATAATATGGGGACACAACACCGTGTTTGGTTTTGTCTCAATACAAAGAAAAAAATTGTCTTACCTTAGCATTTAAAAAAGAAATAAAAAGTGGCAAATGAATAAATATGGGTAATATAATAGATCAATTTTCATGTAAAAATAATTAGAATTAACCAAGAAAGTAATCAAGTAACCAAGAAAGTAATTCATGTTGTAATCAACTATAGACTCGTACCGGAAGCTAGTTTGTTCCTCACTTAGACGCAACATATAATTGACGTCTCAACGCATAACATTCTACCATTTTACTTTATCAATGGTCGTTATGAATTCTTTATACTCCATTTCTCTCACGCGTAGCTTTGTTTAAGTATGTTCGTACAGTATCTGGCATTGGATTTACTAATGAATCGTAGTAGCTGATACCTAAAAAATTCCCAAAATCGAATGGCCTTGTATGTTACCTCCGTACGGGATATGAACTGGTAACAATGCAACTTCAAAATCATAATCACCGTGAAAAATATTTGGATGCATTGATGATGCGAATAGTTAAAACATCTTCATTTTTTACGATTTTTGCAGAATTATGCTTAAAGATCACCTGTAAGCTTTGCTTCTGAGTTATTCTCTAATCCTAATACAAGTTCAATCTCGATTAGTTCCGAAAATGTTGCCCCAAAATCTTCTACAACTACGTTTGATCCTTTCCCGGATTTGCTAAACACTTCCATATTTTCGTCCCATAATTTTTCAAGAGATTAAAACTCCACAAACTCAGTCTAATTTGTGATTACTTCCACTTGTGCAATTGCTCTATTAATCGTTTTGTATGCGCACACATATAAACATTAAAAGGAGATTTTTTGCGAGTTTGTGTGAATAAGGTACTAATTAAGTTCAATAAGAATAAGTTGTGGGTCACATTCATTTAAAAATCGGTATTTGTTTACTTAGGAACGTAAAAGTGAGAAATCGAACATAACAACGTTCATTCATCCTCCAACATTACTCATAGTTTTGTTTTCTCCGTATTCACTTGAAATTCTTCAAATTTAATACGTTTCAAGGCAATACCGTTCGTAGATTTTGCAAATTTATTTTAAAAAATATGGTATTAATCCTACGGATAAAAATTAAAATATGTTTACATGTTAAAATTAATTTGACATGTTCACTTAAAGATGTCAGCATCAGTGTTACTAACGTCGTGAAAGAAAACTATAGTGTATTGAACGAAAAATGCGTTAGGGTACTGGATTTTCAACATCAATCAACGCCACCTATAATCTATCTATTTAGGTGGCGTTGCTTTAAATCACGGCATACTCACAAATAAGGCAGCGCCAATAAAAACGCGTAAGCACGTTTTTGGAATTTTTTTTTAATATTCTGGTCGGATCTGAAAACAAATTATCAGTTCCCCATCAGGAAACCGAGACACGTCGAATGACACCTCCTATGTCTCGATTGATGCACGAGAAATGATCTAGCTGTGAGTGACGGAATTCGCACATCCGGTCATAAGAACATCCACACACTCGAGGAGTTGCTCAAATACTTTATACGGATTTAGTTAAAGAGAAACCCTACAAAAGTGTATATACTGTGTTTTATTTATAGTGGCGCCTCAAGGTCACGAGCTGCAAGGAGAGGAGGACATTATCATCCAATCGGTAGCTCCAATACCAAGCATTTAAATCGTAACAAAGCTCCTGATTGGATGGCAGTCACCCCCTCTTCGTCCTGCTCGTACAATTGAGACGCCACTATGTATAAATCATTGTATAGTTATTTGTGTAGTACCGGGAGCGGTAGCTCAGTGCATCAACTGATGTCACCACAGCGCCTCTGACAGGGAGGTCCTAGGTTCGAGTCCCGACGGTAGCTTTTCGGCTAGGTCGAATTCAGTCGCTGTCTGGAGGAGAATTCTAGCGGCCGGTTGCTCTGATCGGGAGTTTTCCGTGGTTTCTCCGATCAACATCAGGTGAATGCCCGAGCAGTACCCTACCAAACGGGCCACGGACCGCGCGCGATCTTTCCTTCCTCTTCCTTGCCCTATCATCTCCCTTTACATACACTTACACTATCATGCACTACTCTACCACATATTCCGGGACACCGGTCGGGAGTTTAGAGCTTGCCCCGGCTAGGGCGGTGCCCCGTTGGTGGGAGAGTCCTGGTTAGGGGGAAACACCACTAACCGACGATAGGTCGGCGCCGGATCTCGCCATCCAGCGGGCAAGATCACTGCCATCTCCCGAGAAAAAACATGCACTACACTAACGGGACTAATGACCAAAGCAGTTGACAGACAGTTGTTCAGATAAAAGGAAGGACACTCGATAAGCAAAAAACTCATCAACCCATTTTTTTATAAATATTTAATTTAGACTAAAAGGTCTATTTCTTTCTTCTCTCCCTATTCGATTTATGTGAAAAGAGTCGTTTACAAACTTCAGATGAAGATGGTCTCAGCGTCATTTTTTTTTTATTTTAGTCGCTAGACAGAGACTCTGTCATTCATACACCTGCCAACGACAAGACAAAGGATATTCATGCTTTCCATTCTGAATTAAACAATAAACGATACAACGTACCAGATATTAGTCATGTGATAAAATAAATGACAACACATGTTAAAAATTTACTAAAAGAAAGATTTAAAATTCAAAGCAGGACGAAAGGATAATTGATGTCAATGGAGGGCTGTTCTCTCAAATAAAATTTCGCTCGGCTTGCATTAGAATTGCGAATTATCAAACAATATTTCAGTAATGCGTAGCAAATAGTTTACTACGTATGTCATCAAAGTATCGTGATCAATATGTATGTAAACAAGTATTTAAATAAATATCAACAACAAATTAAACAGCCACAAACAATGTTTGAAAACAAGTATATCAACAATATATAAAAATGTATATATCTTACTCTTTGTCAAAGTTCGTAGATACAACAGAGTTTAAAACAAGTTGTACTAAGCACGTACTGTCTCGCTCGTACTTTCACGCAAAATGACGTGAAAAGAACACAAATTTTCGAAAACTTTTACATGACCTTGTTTTAAAATATATCTTTAAGGAATAGATTTAATTAAGGGAAAAAATCTCATGGATTCTGGCTACACCACGTGTTAGAGGATGTTTTTCTAAATTTAGCAACTGGATGTATCCACTTTTTCGTTACCAGGGCCCTGTAATAAGAGTTTTTCTACCGATTATTCGCCATTTATTCG
The DNA here is from genome assembly GCA_011170035.1 of Teleogryllus occipitalis. Classification (NCBI taxonomy): domain Eukaryota; kingdom Metazoa; phylum Arthropoda; class Insecta; order Orthoptera; family Gryllidae; genus Teleogryllus; species Teleogryllus occipitalis. The sequence goes on along the minus strand of BLKR01001671.1, from coordinate 248,621 downwards.
CGCAGCATTATAACACACTATCTACTCCGTAGCGACAAAGTGAAAATTTTGACGGTCAGTATGACAGAGTCGAAACCTCGAATTGTCGAAAAATCGTATAAGGTCATATTTCAAAATCGATCTTCAGGAAACCGATTTCATTAAGGAAAAAAATCTCTATCTTTATTATGGTAGTTGTAGGTAGACGCCGAAAAAATTTTGAATTTTTGCAATTTTCGATAAATCAGATTTTCAACGAACATGAAGCCTACACCACTCACTTCAACGTCCTTCACACGAACCATCAAAAAAATTTAATCAATAAGAATAAAGTCATTTTGCTTAAATTTGTAAACTTTCCCAGGGGCTTCATGTACAGTATCCCCAAAATTAAAATATCGGTTGCGAATTCAAGTGGCCGTGACATAAGCAAGATCGATTGGGGAATATCACTTATGAAGAAAATTGGCTGGTTTAGTCGCTAGCGTTGTTCATAGGTGGATGGTTGGACGGATGGAAAGACAGACAGACAGATACAGACAGAGACAGACAGTTTTGCCATCATCGATTTTTCGGTATCAAGGACCCACAAAACCTGGATTCTAGCTACACCACGTGTCAGATGATTTTTCTAAATTTAGCAAATTGATTTATCCACGTTATTAGGGCCCTGTAATAACAGTTTTTCTGCCAAAAATTCGCCGTTTTTTCCCGCAGCATTACATAACTTTCTCTCTACCACGTAAACAGTGGCGAGAAAGTAAAAACCAGCGACCTTTTCATTTTTCAATCTTGGACGTGCGCATCCTTTGGCTCATTTGGGACCAATGTGCGGCGCGAGACAAAAATAAGCGCGCGAGGGTGGATGAGGGGGGAGCAGGGGAGGGGAGGGGGTGCAGTGACTCAGCCGACGCCTCCGCAACGACCACAATCAGTGCGACCGCGTGACCTCGACGAAGCCCGAGAGGGACATCCGCGGAAACACTCCCCACCAGTCGCTCCATAAGTTTACTACTTAATGCTCGAAATGTCAAAACAAGACTCGGAAATTCTATTTGTGGAATCCTACGTGAAAAAAGATAGAAATTATAATTGGTTTTTGGTTGTTCTGTGGATGTTTGTATTAGGAAGAAAGCATTGGGAAATAATAATAATAATAAGAAGAAGAAGAAGAAGAATTTTTTATTGATTGATTTTTTCGTGTTTCCGGGCGCGTCAACTGATTTGGCCATTAGTCCCGTAAGTGTAGTGCATGTTTTGTTCTCGGGAGATGGCTGTGATCTCCCGTTGAATGGCGAGATCCGGCGCCGACCTACCGTCGGCTGGTGGGGTTTTTCCCTAACCAGAACTCTCCCACCAGCGGGGCACCGCCCCTGCCGGGACAAGCTCTAAACTACCGACCGGTCTCCCGGAATATGTGGTAGTGACTGAATTTAACCTATCTGAAAAGCTAGTGTCGAAAACCCTGCCACCGTCAGAACTCGAACCTAGGACCTTCCGGTCAGAGGCGCTGCAGTGAAATCAGTTGATGCACTGAGCTACCGCTCTCGGTAAGAAGAAGGAGAAGAAGAAGAAGACACGTGTTACTCTAGAATCGGTGCCGAAGTATGGCTTGTAAGAAATTCATCAATGGTGGAAGCACAAGCTGAACAAGTTTTTTAAACTTCGATACGAAAATAATCCGGAATTTCAAGGTCCACATAAAACAGCGTTTTGATCATAACATGTCAGATCGCACCGTTGAAGAAAATCGGTAGGGCTAGTGAACGTTAGAATTAAATCAGAAAGAAATTCTAAAAGTAACGAAACATCATGATCCCAAGCTGGGGCGCGAAAGACAGAAAATGGAGGGCTGAAGTTATCACTAGGGCCCGAATTTTAATGACCTAAAAATCAGCGAAATATACAAGCAGTTATGATCTAAAACCTATATAAATATGACCATAAAAATGACGTTATACAAGTTTATTTTTTACACATTCCTGTTGATTTTCTAGGTATAACTAATACAAAATTTACTCAAGAACAGATTGTGAGTACAATACATACGGTTTGCAGTGTTTGGAACTTCGCTGAAGAACATTTAGCAATTTGTTGTACACTTTTTAAACCACATGACCGAGAGATTGACCCAACTCACTTCGTTCAAATTCACTTACGTTTCAAATAATCCTTTGTGGTATAATTTTTTAGTGTATTTGTGACAATATTACCTGATACATTGTCATGCGAGACATTTTCAAGGCTTTTATTCTTGTGTCCTTAAAAGTATGACATATGTATACATTTTGCGCAAAATTTGGCCCAAATATGACATTTTACTAAAAATAGTGTAAATATGACTTTATATTCAAAATAAAAACATTTTTCTAATCGACAATACCCGGACTCGAGCATAAATTGTTTTAAAAGTCTCCCGAAGGGTCAGAAAAAATTTATGACTAGTCATTAAAATCCGGGCCCTGGTTATCAAATTAGTAATTGGGTAATAATAATAATAATAATAATAATAATAATAATAATAATAATAATAATAATTAGTACGTCACACGTAACTTGGAAATCGCATCAAAAGAGACCATCAAAAAGAAGTAAAAATTGCATTTAGGATAAAATATCTACCACATATACAGGCACCTTCCATATTCTTAGAGCTTCAGAAACGATATCTTCAAGTGTACGTAATCAATTTCGTTTAAAAACATGTTAGTTTTACTTAAAATAATAACTGCAACTGATTATCTAGAGTGTATCTGCGCTAGGCTTTTAATAGAATTTTATGACATTCAGACTGTAGGGAATGTAGTAAGTGAACTCTCTCGGGTTAAAATAATGCTGATGTTTTACATTAAGTTAACGCAAGCATAACAGTGAGGATCTTCATATTACAGGAAACAAATGTATGTTTGTATTTGGCGTTTGGGGTCGGTACTCCGAATTCACCGGCCAGCTACCGGAGTCCCGCATGCCTGGGCCTAGTTAAATTCCCAAGCTTGGGGGTAAGAGCGACATGAGGCGAACATGACGTATTCTCTTCACCGTAACTAGCAAGATCCGCCTGCTTAAGCTTTTCTTCGTCACACAGCTACAGAAACTGGGACGATTTTAAAGGAAAGCTATAACTCTATTTTTGCCTCGACCGGAAATCGAATCCGGGGCCACAGCACGAGTAGCTAGAACGCCGCCCATGAGCCATCCCAGAGGACGGAAACAAATGTAATACATTTTTAACAATTCTCAAGAAAATGTTCTAAAGTGTCTGAGCTAATCCGATCTGATACTGCTCTAAAATGTCTGAATACTGATGAAAGAACTGCCTAATAAGCCTGTTCTTTCATCTGGCCTTGGAGACACTCTTCCGGTGGGCATGCAATCCCTTTTAGCGCGCGTGATGCCTCGCCGTCTTAGACATCGAGCGATGCTAACGGGTGACTCAGTGAGCAGGTGCTTCGTCTGAGGCATGCAATCGTTCGCTGAGCGGATGGCTGAGGCATTAGCAAAGCGAAGAGAAAATGCGTGCGTTACTTTGTGGTATTTAGCATCACGTAATCGACTCATCCCCCGGTCCATTCAGATTGCTGGAGTACAACCCGGGATTCGGTAGGCGTGCTTTGGTTCGGAATATAAATCAGGAGTAGCCAGACATTACTTTTATATTCTAATATTGGAGTTTATAGACGTGAGGATACGTTTATTTCGAAAGCGCTTGAAGCCATTCGGCGCATTAATGAATTCAGGAGTGGATTTACGCATAGGCACAGAAAGCGCATGCCTAGGGCGGCGAAATTTTGGGGGTGGCAAAAATTGTGGTCTAAATTTCTGTCTATTAATTTCTAAAATGTATAAAATTAATAAATTATTCGTATTATAAATTTTAGAAATTATACAGATTCAAATGCTTGTAATTTTTATTATGTTTGGAGATCTCTTATTTTGTTCATATTTTTAGTATAAAATGTATGTATTACGTAATTTTAATCAAAATGCAGGAAAATGGTAGAATAATAAATGCATAACTACAAAAAACACAAAATCAATTAATTTAGTTATTTCTCTCTATATAAAAATGTTTAATTTAAAAATCAATTGCTCTTCCGTAGAAAAAATCGAACATGCATAAATTATTAATAAAATCATATTTAATTTTAATCATAAATATGTGTCCAATTTAGAAACATAAATTATTATATATAACTTCTTTTCTGGGTTATTTCAAACAAAGATAGGCGGCAATTTTTCACGTACCTACAGGCGATAAAGATGTTAATCTGCCTCCAAGTGTATTGCATGGTATATCCCAAAGATGGCTATGTTCTCCCCCCTACCCAGAACGTCGATGTTTGGTTGGTTAGTTGTTAGTTATACCAGGTGCGTCAAAAGCTTAGGTCATCGGTACCGTAAGTGTAGTGCATGTTTTCCTCGAGCAGTGGTGATGATCTTCCCCCACTGAATGGCGAGATCCAGCACCGACCTATCGGCGGTTAACGAGGTTTACCCATCAACCAGATATCTCCCACCAGCAGGGCACCGTCTCAGTCGAGACAAGTTCTACACTCCCGACCGGTTTCCCGGCATGTGAGGTAGTTTAGTGTATGTTATTGTGTGTGTAAGTAAGGGTTGAAGACAGGATAAAGTAGGAAATATCACGCGCGGTTCGTGGCCCGTTTGTTAGGATATTGCTCCGGCATTTGCCTGACATTGATCGGAGAAACCACGGAAAAGTATCGATCAGACCAGCCGACCGATAGAATTCTCCTCCAGACAGCGACTGCATTCGACCTAGCTGACAAGCAAGTGTCTAAAATCCTGCCAACGTCGGGACTCGAACCTAGGATCTCCCGATCAGAGGGACTGCGGAGACAGTTGATGCACTGAGCCACCTCCACCGGTCCCAGATCGTCGAGATCCACCGCCGACCTACACTGGGATTCTTGGGGTTTCTCTCTCCAGGTATCTCCCCTCGCGGGCATCGCCTTCACTGGGATAAACAAAGCTCTCGACTGCCCTCCCAACATATGTGGTAATGCGTGTGTGTGTGGGGGGGGGGATGTAAGTGAATCTCCCCCATCTCGATCAGGGTTTTCGTCCAGTTTCCCTGATCCATTGAGCAAATGCTGAGATGGCCTCTTGTTTTGCTTCTGGACATAAATGTAACTTCATTATCTGTGCACGTCTTCTAGAATTCAGTGGGAAATACAATTATTCAAATTATCGTTTCCATGTCGTCGCGGCAGGAAGTATTATTTCGAAGGACAACATGGATAAGAGCCAAAATTTATTGCTTATTTGCCCTTGAAAATAGATTTTATTACATGGGATCTTTTTTTTTTTTTTTCAAAATTTAAGTAGTATATGACTTAGTGTAGGGATCACAGAATTTTGAAAATATGCACACAATTCATTTTCCCCCATAGCACGTCATACGCAGTATTAACTGTTTTTTTGACGTAAAATAAATTTATATATCTTGAATGAGTGTAAGGAAAGAGATGGGGAGAAGAAAGAGGAAGGAAAGATCGCACGCAGTGGCCCGTTTTTAAGGTACTGCTCCGGCGTTCGCCTGGGTTTGATCGGAGAAACCACGTAAAACAACTGATCAGATCAGCTAACCGCTTTTATTAATTCCCCTGTGTAGGAGTTGCATAATGTTACAGCAACGTGGCTGGTGTTGAATATCTGTCTCGGTCTGTATTTGTCCGTCTAGGGGACTGCATAGACAACAGCGTTTCAACGGAGATATTGCAGTCGATTAGGGATGTGAAAAAAACAAACAGAAATATATACTTCTCAAATTCTCAAACGCACATTTAGCCGTTATAAATGGCTCGGTGTCGTCTAAAAATACCAAATTCCATTAGTGATGTCATATGCAGCCTTTTTACACTGATATAATGCACATAATACGTACAAAAATATTCTGCACCACTTAACCCTGCTGATCACTACGACTCTCCCATGAATTATTTTCATGGAGTAAAACTTGCGAGTAATCTGGGTTGGGACATGGACTTGCGTGTTAAAATAATTTGATATTTCGTAAAGTTGGCAGCAAAATGTTGACGCCCTAATGAACCGGAAGCGTCGCGACTTTGAGAAGCCACTTCCGCCTTCCGCACGTGGTCAACGCAGTAGCGTGCTTGGCGGGGGTCCGCCGAACTACTGACGTGGCGGCTGCCAACTGCTTTCTTTAGGCGCCCAGCCGGGAGCTTGTTAGGAGAGCATTGCACAGTTGTCCATGTTCGTGTTGTAAAGGGTCATAAGGATTCGAAGACCAGACCTGGGAAACTAGGTGCGCCTCAACAGCTCATATTTTCTCGCATTATTGGAAACATGCGTTATAAACAGGCTGTCCGGGGATAAAGAACGTCAAAAATTCGAAAATACGTTTTTCAGACAATTTTAACCGTATTTTGTCTAATAGATTGCTTGGATATTCTAAATGGCTGAGCCACAGTAAGCACTCAAACGTGGGGTTGAAAAAATGCTTTCTAGACAAAATTTTGCATTGAAGTATTGAAACGCTCCACAAACATGTCAATTGTTTATTATTTCCAAAAGAAATAAATATATTTGTTCAGAAAGAAAAAATACCTAGAAATAAAAAGCTCCCAATTTACACAATTTGACTGCTTTTTTATTTCGCGGTTAATTTGTCTTGATAGTTTTTTAAAAATTGCAATAGGTTCAAATTTGTCTTGGCGATTTCCTACAACTACAACGTTGAAGTTAAAGATTTTTTCTTAACAAAATTTGTTCTTTAAAGATCGTGAAATAAGGTATCAATTTTCAAAAAAGTGAGAAGTTTTCGCGTAATTTTGCGTGAACTAGCTATGAGCGTGAACTAGGTAATGTTTCACTTTTTAAATTTTTTTCTCAAAATCGGCTCCAAACATTTTTTTACATTCTCTCTGTTGTATCATAGAACTTCAGCCGTGCACTGTATAGTATAAGCGTATAGTGTTTTGTAAAGAAAGGACGTGATGAAAACAGACAAGAAAAATTTAACTATATTAAACTTACTTATCTTGAAAAAGAAAGAAACAACGAAAAATGTTGAAAATGTGTTTAGTATCTTCATATTATTTCAAATCAACATTTACACTGAAGAAAATTGTACCCAATATTTTAAAATGAATGTACAGAATTCATATAATACCTCGAATTCACTAAATACGTAAGCATAATTCTGTCTGCAAATGTCTACGATTTGTATTAATAGTTATTTATATTACAAATGGCTAAAAGAGAGCGTTACGTGCAAGTAAAGAATATTCACGAGCATAGGTAGTAAGTACGTGTCTATTTGCTAACGTCAACCTAATGACAATTTAGCCACGTATATTATACTCTTTATCTCATCCGAATGCATTTTAAGTTATTTTCCTGTATATGATTACTGTATATGATATATGATTAATAGAGATATTTAGAACAACAGTACCCTTTATTATTTCAGATAATGCATATTTTAAATGTAACATTTAAATTACCTTATGAATCATGAGTCATTTTATCTGCTCAGGTAACTTTATTGTATTGGATATAATAATGAGCTATTTAATATACTTGAACGCGTCAGTGAACCCGACCTTATTGTAATTTAATTATAATAAAGTAATATATTCATTGATCTTTAGATACGTACATATATTTAAAATTGTTAATAAATGTGGTATAAAATAAAATAAGTCTATTTAAAGATCGAAAAGCTCGAAATTTCTGCACCGGGACCACTGCGCGGTGCAGGTAAATAGGCGCACGGGCAAAGTGCAGTTTCCGTGGGCGTAATGGAGAAGGCGCCCCAGTGCCAAAGATCTGGGCGGGCGACCACGAACGCTGCAGACAAGGATGGCAGCTCGCCGCAGCCCACGAGGCAGCCAACGTCTTGAGACTGGATGCGTCACGTCACTTGCGCAGAGCAAGCCCCGCCACTAGCTTGGATTGATTGATTTTTCTCGTGTTTCCGGGCGCGTCAACTGCTTCGGTCATTAGTCCCGTTAGTGTAGTGCATGTTGTTTTTTTCTCGGGAGATGGCGGTGATCTTCCCCCGCTGGATAGCGAGATCCGGCGCCGACCTACCCTCGGCTAGTGGTGTTTCCCCCTAACCAGGACTCTCCTACCACCGGGGCACCGCCCCAGCCGGGACAAGCTCTAAGCTCCCGACCGGGCTTCCGGAATATGTGGTAGTGTAGCGCATGTTAGTGTAAGTGTGTGTGTAAGGGGAGAGGATAGGACAAGGAAGAGGAAGGACAGATCGCGCGAGGTCCGTGGCCCGTTTGGTAGGGTACTGCTCCGGCATTCGCCTGGTGTTGATCGGAGAAACCACGGAAAACTACCGATCAGAGCAGCCGGCTTCTAGAATTCTCATCCAGACAGCGACTGAATTCGACCTAGCTGAAAAGCTAGTGTCGAAAATCTTGCCGCGTCAGGACTCGAACCTAGGACCTCCCGGTCAGAGGCGCTGCAGTGACATCAGTTGATGCACTGAGCTACCTCTCCCGGTCCGCCACTAGTCTCCTGCCAGGGTACACCCAGCTAAATTCCGCGTGTCACAAGACTATCACCACATTTCCCCTTAAAGATGTCCACCCCACCTTCAATGATTGATTGATTGTTAGCGATTCCGGGCGCATCAACAACTAGGGTCATTAGTCCCGTTAGTGCAGTGAATGTTTTTTTTCTCGGGAGATGGCGGTGATTTTCCCCCGCTCGATGGCGAGAACCGGCGCCGACCTACCGTCGGCTAGCGGGGGTTTTCCCCAACCGAGTATCTCCCACCAACGGGCACTGCCACAACCGGGACAAGCCCTAGTGCCCGTCTTCAGTAATTTTCGAGAATTCTAGTGCCCGGCTGCGCTGATCAATAGTTTTCCGTGGTTTCTCCGAACAATACCATGCGAATGCCGGAGTAGTACCCTAACAAACGGGCCATGGACCGCGCACGATCTTTGCTTCCTCTTCCTTGTCCTGTCCTCTCCCCTTACACACACACTTACACTAACATGCACTAAATTACCACATATTCGGGGAGACCGGTCGTGTGCTTACAGCTTGCCCGATTGATGCGTCGCCCCGCTGATGGGAGATACCTAGAAGTGGAAATCCCGGCTAGCCGACGGGAATGTTGGTGCCGGATCTTACCTACCAGCAGTGGGAGATCACCTCCTGAGGAAATTTAGTAAATTAGAAGTATTATATTATGCTTCCGTATTAGTAGTTTTACCTATTCCATCGACCGTGAATATCCTTTAACTTTCACGTAACGGTCTCTGTTATGCATTTGTAATATAAAGAATGATTAATACAAACTGTAGATATTTGCAGTCAGAATTATACTTCCGTATTTAGCAAATTCGAAGTATTATATTAAGCCCTCTTCGCCCTCCCTCCCACCATCGCCCCACCCCCCTCCCGAACCCCCGCCGCCGACCCCAGTCGTACCCCGCGGCGGGAGGCTGCGCTTGCAAATGGGTCGCAGACGAGAGGGCGTGGCTTCGGCGCGTGCAACTACCAAGGTACCTCTCGCTGGCAGTGAGGCGCCGCCGGTGGGTCGGCGCTTGGCAGAGGGCACGGTCATTTCGACACGTGCGAGGGCTGCGCTCAAAGAAGGCGCGAGACGCAGTCGAGGTATTTTAGACAGATTCGGGACTTCTCGGAAGAAATTGAACAGCCGTTCTTTGTGTCCTGCCTGCAAGTGGGAAGCCAGCCTTCGGTAGATCTTACATTGACCATGGTCGCTTGTGGCACCTCTACTTGTTCGGCGTGACAGTAATCCAATGAGATGTTATGATGCGAGACGACTCGCGACACGACTCACGACACGACTCACGACACGACTCGCCACACGACTCGTCACACGACTCGCCACACGACTCGCCACACGACTCGCCACACGACTCGCCACACGACTCGCCACACGACTCGCCACACGACTCGCCACACGACTCGCCACACGACTCGCCACACGACTCGCCACACGACTCGCCACACGACTCGCCACACGACTCGCCACACGCCTCGCCACACGCTGACTCGCCACACGACTCGCACACACGACTCGCCACACGACTCGCCACGACTCGCCACACGACCACACGACTCGCCACGACGACTCGCCACACGACTCTCGACTCGCCACACGTCTCGCCACACGACTCGCCACACGACTCGCCACGACTCGCCACACGACTCGCCACGACTCGCCACACGACTCGCCACACGACTCGCCACGACTCGCCACACGACTCGCCACACGCGACACGACTCACGACACGACTCACGACACGACTCGCCACACGACTCGTCACACGACTCGCCACACGACTCGCCACACGACTCGCCACACGACTCGCCACACGACTCGCCACACGACTCGCCACACGACTCGCCACACGACTCGCCACACGACTCGCCACACGACTCGCCACACGACTCGCCACACGACTCGCCACACGACTCGCCACACGACTCGGGACACGATTCACGACACTAGTTGACAAGGCAAATCGCTACCCAACACAATACGACACTATTTGACAAGACAAGGTCACGGACACGACACATGATATGAAAAATGTGTTGGTTAATGCAGCTCACGTCAACTTGCGTTGCCGGTAAAAAGTTGTTTGATCTGACTGGAAGCAACTTTAGGCTTCCTGCCATCTGAAAATAAAGACAATCCTTGTCTGATACTCTCTACAGTGTGTCTGGTCATTAGCAACCCAAGCTAAAATAGTTGCATGGAACGATGTCACTGAAAGATATACTGTAAGACGAAACTAGTGTTAAAACAGCACGTACTTTCTCGCCTTTAGTAATGGTTATGTAATCCTAATTATACCATAATTTCTCTTCGAATGAACACATCTCAGTTATTTTGTTGTAAAACTCATTGCATTTCGTAGAAAATCTGGTGCGAAAACTAAATATTTTCACGCAAATACCAACACAAAGACAATTGTAACTACTTTCCATACAAATAAATCAACGAAGCCGCAACAAAGAAACGTAATTCACGGGAATCCGCAAGTCGCGACGCTGAATGCCATTGTTGTATTCCAATCTGATGGCAAGAAATTTTTTCTTATTTCAAATAAAAAGTTTCTAAAAGATTAAAATGTAAACGTACATTAAAAGCTCGAATATAACAAACGAACAAATAAATATCAAATAATATACAAATTCGAACTTACTGCGCGGAAACACCTCATATTACGTTCACGAAGCTCAGGCTATTCGGAGCGGGCGACTAAGTTTGACGACAAATTACTAAAAAAAAATACTCGTATGTTCCAAAAATTCAACATGACCTTCTTTAAAGCTCTGTTTCGATTAACACATTTCATTAAAAAAAACTGTAACTTGACAATTGTACAAGTATTTCTAGGAAGACTCCGAATTTTTTTTATTTTTCAAATTTTCGAAAAAGAAAATTAAAATTGCCTGTTTGACACAAAATTTAGTCCAAAATACCCATTCTTTACGAAAAATTCAACTGACAATATTTTTAGATGTTTTTCATGACTACATTTAATTAAGAGAAAATGTTTATCTTCATAATTGTAGTCTGTAATTGTAATTGTAATTGTAATTGTAATTGTAGTTGGGAGGAAGACGCCGAAAAAAGTGTTTTTTTTTTGTTTTTTTTTTCAATTTTCGAAGCATCAGCGTCTTCAGCGAACATGAGACTATTATTCTATTAAACGTCGTATACACTATCCAATAACAAGGTTAGGTTAGAAAACGTTGGAACCATCATGTAAAAATTTTGAAAATGTCTAGGGCTTCATATAAAATCACTTAAAATTAAAATATCGCTTTCAAATTCAAGGGGCCGCGACATCAGTCATATCGATTGGGGAATGTCAATTTTGAAGAGAATCGGCTGAATAGTTGAGCCGCTAGCGTTGTTCACATACAGACAGACGTTTTGCGGTCAATCGACTTGTCCGTGCCAAGGACCCACAGTACATGACTACACCACGTAGAGGATTTTTTCTAAATTTAGCAACTGAATTTATACACTTTTTGGTTGGAAGAACCCTGTATTAAGAGTTTTTCTACCGAAAATTCGCCGTTTTTTCTCGCAGGATTACACAACTTTGTCTCTACCGCGTAAGCGGTAGCGAGAAAATAAAAAAGAAGAATGAAAGAAAAAAATAATAAGTGTAAAGAAAATGTGAAAGTAAATATGCTATTGTTTGTCATTAGTGGGTATGTTCAGTATGGCAGATACTGGAAAACCCGAATGAGGAATTTAAGAAGAGTTCTTTAGTCTGTTCGACCGATAATCGAAAAAGTAAATCGGCCGTAACTCGTTCTACCTTCCTAGCACAGCTCCCATTACACGCATCATTCTCGCACACGTTCTAATGTTTATGTAATCGTCACATTTGGCACGTTCAAGACGTCCTGCTGGCAAATTTAGAATGAAGCACATCGTTATTGAGGTGAAAACTTCTTCCTGGGTCGGGTGCATGTTTTCGGAACTTTACCATGACGCATTAGGGGCGCTCAATGATTGATTGATTGATTGATTGGTTTTGAAGCACGTCAACTGGTATGGTTTTTAGTCTCGTCATTGTAGGGAATATTTTATCCAGGGAGGTGCCGATGTTTCACCCCCTGGATGTTGAGATCCGGTGCCGACCTACAAGTCAGCTTTTGGGGGATTTCCCTACTCAGGTATCTCCCCCAATGGGGCACCGCTCTAGCCAGGTCAATCTCTAAGCGCCCGACGTGTGTGTTAGTGCAGTGCATGTAATTGGAAGTGTGTGTAAGTAAGGGGATGAGGATAGGACAAGGTAGAGGAAGGTCGCTAAGGTTGAAGGACCGTAGCTACCTTCGCTTGAAGGGTCGCGGGTTCGAATCCCGCCCCGAGCATGGACGTTTGTGCATGTTTTCAGAATGTGTTCCCCACCGTTATCCCAAATTTAAAGTTAATTTGTCGCTGTAGGACTGACCAGTAAAAAATATCACGTGCGGTCCATGTCTCATTTGATACTTTCTCGCGTTACGAAGTTCTTCCCAAGAAGAGAAAGTTATGAAATCGTGCGCCAGAAAACGGCGAATTTTCGCCAGAAAAGCTCTTATTGTTGGGCTATGGAAACGAAAAAGTGGATAAATCCTGTTGCTAAATTTAGAAAAAAAATCCTCTAACACGTGGTGTGACCAGAATCCATATTTTGTTGGTTCTTGATACCGAAATATCGATTGACGGCAAAACGTCTGTCCGTCTGTCTGTAGCCCACGCTAGCGCCTAAACCATTCAACCGATTTTCTTCAAAATCGGTATTCCTCAATGGATCTTAATGAACTCGTGGCTTTGGGAGTTTCAAACAGATATTTAGAGTAAACTCGAGAGTACACACTCGACTCAGAAATTCTGTAAACTAACATAGGGCAGTTAACAAAAAAAAGCGATCAAAATACAGTGACAAAGGTAATATGAGCACTTCCAATTTGCATTCTGATGTTATTTGCGTGTTGCTGGGGCACGCGGTAGTCTGTTGGTTTTAGCCAAGTAACGTAGACCTGGAAGTTTGGGGTGTGTGAACTTTCACAGCTTTGTATGTCGTATGTTTGTTCACGTTCACGTGTATGTTTCCCTTTCTGAATGGTTCCTTAAAACAAAATGGTATCAACCATTTAAACTCAAGTTACCTTTGCATTCCATCGAAAATGAGTGGTGGCACTGGTGATAGTCTGATCGTACTCAACCAAATATATTTTCCATTTCGAATTGTATAAAATGAGGCCATTTGCTCTGATCGGTGGCTTCCTCAGAAATTCGGTCTACGGTAGCCGAACTGCTCAACCACGTTGTGTGAAATCACGGAGGTTAAGCAGCCCGAGACACTGTAGGGGCCTAGCCCCCAGGTCGATAAGGATCAAAGGCAATGATAATATGACAAAATGACTACGTTGAAGAGGAATTTCTCCATGATTAAAGTAGCACTTCAAAGAGACAGCGTGAGGAGTAAGACAAATTTGTAGCCATCATACAGGATGGTTATGTGGATTACGATTACAAAGAAGAAGTTAGCGATATTCACAAACGGAAGGAGACAGACGGACATTTTTCCGTCATTCGATTTTTCTGTATCAAGGACTCGCAAAACATGGATTCTGGCTATACTACGTGTTGGAATATAAATTTAGCAACTGTATTCATCTACTTTTTCGTTGCTAGGGTCCTGTAATAAGAGTTTCTCTGCCGAAATATCGTCGTATTTTCGCGCAGCATTACATATCTCTCTCTCTCTCTCTGCACTCCGTAGCGAGAATGTAAAAATTAAAAAAACTTCCACTTTGTCTAGGCATAATCCTTGTTAACTCCTGGGCACTGGGTGAATGTGGCGTCTCCACTGCTTTTCAGCATGTTCTGTTGGATGCATTTTCTGGCACAAGTACACTCTCTTGGCGCCAAGAAGCGCTTTTGAACTTAATGGACAACGTTGCAAATGTTTACAATGTTGCAACAGTGTTCGTGAGAATTTTGCATCACTATTCAATTTAGCTACCAATGGTGACTGGATGCCAATTCGCATCAGGTACAAGTTTTATATTCGTAGCATTTACAAGTTTCGACTTGTGTATGACCCATTGGGCGAAGTTCACATAGAAGTACGTAAATTTCCCTACGCATTATTTACATCGTTTCTAGACAATTTAATAGTCATTATGAAGTACCTTTTTTCGTCCTACTATGGAACCAATATATATCTATGTACCCGGGTATTGCCTAGGTGGCAGTATTACCGCTGGTTTTCACGTACATATGTTTTGTTTCTCCCATGTAGGAGAAACGCCATAACAGATTGGAAACGATTGTGCTACACTCAAAAGGAAGTACTCTGACAAATGCATCAAGATTCTACATTCTTAGTTTTGAAACGAGACATTGAAATGAATTATCTTCATTTAGGATGCTTTATTACCTCCAGCCATAGCAAACCAGCTCTTTCAATGATCAAATAATTAAACAGCGAGATTCTTTTTAATAAAATACGCAAATATTGAAGTAAAATTCATCATCTTTCCGTGAAATTGTTTTCGGCAATAGTTTATTAAATTTGGTGACTGAGAAGACCCCAAAAGTCACTACTGGAATAATAGTCTAGATGATAATTTCACTTTAGAACAAGATTTTAAATATCTATGATTTTATTTCTAAATTAGTACTATTTCAGCAAAACTGTTAATTTACATATAGTGAAACGTCACAAATATGTACATTTTCTGCTGTACCCACACCGCCAACTTTGCATCAGGAAGAAAAAATGTGTTTCAAAATAGGTTATATTTCAAAATATAACAAAACATATCAATCAAATTATTACATCTCTCAACTACTCTCAGCTAACTCGCCCTTAAATTAATCAAATATGCAAATACTACAATTATTAATCCACCAAAATGAACTGACAACAAGTTATATCTGACTATAAATCAACAAATTATATCCGTCCAATCTGTAGTCATTCTGACCGTTACTTTTTGCTTTCTCGCAAGGGAGTAGAGAGAAAGTTATGTAATGCTGCGGGATAAAACGACGAATTTTCGGTAGAAAAACTCTTATTACAGGACCCTGATAACGAAAAAGTGGATAAATCCAGTTGCTAAATTTAGAAAAAAAACTAACACGTGGTGTAGCCAAAATTCATGAGGTTTCTTCCCTTAATGAAATCTATTCCTTAAAGATATATTTTGAAATAAGGTCATGTACAATTTTACGAAAATTTGTTTTCTTTTCACGTAATTTTGCGTGAAAATAAGGGCGAGAAAGTACGTACTGTTTTAACCTCACCAGTCAAATATTTGCTCACATCATCTTATTGCTGGGCGATTTGCTTTTGAGAAGTGACTGCGTTAAAGTGGTCGACAGCGCAATTAAAAACGGCACTTCCTGAGAAGCTGAGGCTTGGAGATCTCTGGTTATCCTGTCGAAATGGAAATCCTGCGTAAGGCGGAATTCCAATCTTGAGATGAGGGTGTCTTAGTGACAGCTCCCAGAGCGAACTGTAAACTTTACCTTCGATTACATTTTATCGGAGAAGTTTCTCTCCTTCCAAGAATGGCCTATTTACGCCAATGGAGAATGGAGTGATTCAATGCGAAAGAAAAAACCTTTAAAATTTGTTTGTATGCAGTGCCTTCGGTATTCTTGAATGTATTATTATTATTATTATTATTATTATTATTATTATTATTATTATTATTATTATTATTATTATTATTATTATTATTATTGTGTTGTGTTCATTAATATATTTACAGTTCAATTAAGGAACTCTTTTTCGGCATTATGTTTACTTTTATATGTAAATGGCAGTTTTTTATGAACATTTCCCGCGATTCTCGGAAATTATATTGATTTTTGTGGGTATTATTACGAATAGATCTGAACGTTATCTTACTTTATCGCGCAGATTCACAAGTTATGAAATTGGTCAGTTACAATTTGTTTTTTTAATTTACTATTAATATATTTATCAGATACGTCTCATTTATTTATGACGCTATTTTCACATTATTTAATTCATTACCTACGGATACCATTATTTTTTGACGATTTTGTTTCTCATGCCAATTAAAATATCCTAATTCACTGCTGAAAAATTTAATTAACTAATATATTAAATGTATCTCAATGAGTAAATTCATTTACTACTTCTTGATTAAAATCTGATAGAGACAGTCGAAGACCCTGTTTCACTTGTATTTGATATGCATGCAACTTGGAGATATTACCATACAATTTCTATGCAATATTTGATTATTTCGACTAAATTGTCTTGTTTGCGACTACATAAGGGATAAGAGATAAGATAATGCGTGACAGGAATAAAAATATTGTTCTCATTTGCGAGCATTAGTTCTCTTAGCTCCTACGTTGAAATCTTTCTCACAACTCGTATTTTACACAAATCATTTTGTACATCTAATTACCATTATTTCTACGTTTATTCACTTTCACAGATGAAAAAGAAATCCTTAGAATGACACTGCGTATCTCGCAAATGTTGCTTAACTTTTTTCGCGGAAACGCAAGGGGAACCGGGGAATTTGCAGTTGGCAATGTTGGCAAACTTGGGATGCAGTGCCGATAGGAAGCGAAGAGAACAGAGCGGTTGCCAAATGGTGTCCTTTGAAAGACACTCGAAGTTCATTAACATGCCTCTCCTGAAGCTCCTAAGATCTACACACCACGCGGGCTCTCTTTGAAGAGAATCGACCGCGATAACATAGTGTGCACGCACCAGCTCCCGGTATATTGATACAAAATGGCGCCTTATTTGTGCAACGATAATGGAAGATAAACTGACGACAGCGGCGTTTGGATCTCAAGGACATGGAGACAAAAGAAGTATATCTTGAAAATTTGTTTCTTCATAACTGGCGTCAGTAAACGGAAAACAAATGACAGCTCAGCTATATCAATAGCAAAAGCATGAACGCTATTCTCCCACGAGGTAATTACGTGATTGATTAAGAATCTAGTGCCAACGTGGAAGGAACACAGTATATTCAAAAGTCAAAGAAGACAATAGGAATGTAAGATTTGTTCGTCTTTTTATCAACAGAGTCTGACGTCTAATTTATTTATTAAAAATAAGTTTATATCGATTTACCGAGCCAAGAGATATATTTTTTAACTCGACCGTTTGTCATATCGCCTAACTAAATTTGTTTATTAGGCAATCACAACAAAACTCGTGGTTTGAATACGGCATGAATATTTGGCCTAATACTAAAAAATGACGTATTCAAGCTGGTGTCCACTTTTCCGATAGCATTTTAAATGTTCAATTTTTTCAACGATTCTAGACGGACGTAACTCAGTCGCTCAATATTTCGTCTGTTTGGAAATGTATTGGCTAAGCATTTATGAAGAAGTGCAAGGCAAGACTGATAAAAGTGTTCATCTTTCTTTTTTTGTCGCATGATCTATTACCAAACCACTATTTCGTCAACATTCTTTCGCCCACTAATATTTATACCTAAACTGGCTGAGATGGCCCAAAGCATTAACAGGTGTCACTGCAGTGTCTCTGACCTAGAGGTTCTAGGGTTCGAGTCCCGACGATGCCAAGATTTTCTACACCAGCTGCATAGCTAGGCCGAGATCAGTCACTGCCAGGAGAACTCTAGCGGCCGGCTGCTCTGATCGGTAGATTTCCGTGGTTTCTCCGATCAACACCAGGCGAATGCCAAGCAGTGCCCTACGAAACGGGCCACGAGCCGCACGCGATATATCCTTCCTTTTCCTTGTAATATCTTTGCCTCTTATTTTCAAACTTTCATGCACTACACTACCACACGTGTCGGGAGCTTAGAGCGTATCCGCTGGTGAGAGAGACCTGGATGCGGGAAAACTAGCCAGCCGACGTGGATGTCGACGCCGAATCTCGCCATCCGGGGGGGGGGAACTCCGCCACCTCCCGTGACAAAACATGCACCACATTAATGGGAAAGACGAAATGAACATCAATCAATCCTACATCTGCTCCGACTAGATAAACGCTACATCTACAACCATTGACATGCTCCTAGTTTCCCAAGGTAAATGATTGCAAATATGGGGAATGCTCCTTAGTTTGAAGGTGACCATATTATACTTAACGTTATCAATTGAAGTCATAGAAAGTCACAAAATTTACTAATCAATTTTATTTTAACCTTCTCGAAGAGTCTCTTGGTTTCCACAACTTCGGATCTCTCATTCCTTCCCTTCATGAGCATTTGCCTCCGCTCCAGATTCTCTTAAATTGATTTGTACAATTTAGATAATTTCGTAATCCTTCTTGGCATTCTTCTATATCAACATGTTTAATTCCAATTCTCACCCATAAGCAACCTCTGCAGATAAATTATAAACATATATGTTCTAAAACTGCTGGTTAGAGCTAGAAATTATTTTTTTTCTTTGTTTCCATTAATACTAAGCTGTATTTAACTTCAACGTATTTACTTTATTCGTAAAGCTAGAAGCGCTTCTTATAACTTAGTGAGTAGTTGGTGAATTATTCAATCGTCAAATGTACGTAGCTAACAACTAAGTTCTTCACTATTCTTTTAATGACACGGGAAACGAAATTACATCAATGTCACGTGAGTTTACATTCCTTATCTGTTTTCTCGTCTGAACGTTAAATAAACTAACACCAGTACAAACTGTAACAAACCAAAACATGTCATTTCAAGTATTATAAGATGTGTTGTAATTATTTCCACCCATAAAGTTCTTACTTCACTCTAGAGTAACAAGGGAATAAAAATGCATATGCTGCGTGTTTATCAGAATCATGGAGGCTAAAATTCCAGTTGCTACTTCAGAGCTCTTTAAGCTCAATAGTTTTACACCCAAATATTACGTCGCATTACGTCAATATCAGTTTCGTAATGATGAGGGCCATATTCTGTTGCCGAGCGAGCTCCAAAGAGGAGGTGCACGTTTTCCCTTTCTTGGACAAATTAATTATTGTAGTGATGGTTTGCCATAGCCTTCAACTGAATGAAAAATGATGGTGGTGATCCTGTGATTGTGAGTGTACATTGGATGAAGAAGAAGGGATCATTGAAGGCATGATCCTTGACATGTGATACATGGTGATATGAGAAACCAACCACATGATGATACCTAAAAGCTGGAAAAATCGTGCAGTCGCTTGTTATTTTAATGATAATATCTGTCAGAAAACCGGAAGAGGTAGCTCAGTGAATCAACTGCTGTCACTGCAGCGCCTCTCACCGGGAGGTCCTAGGTTCGAGTACAGACGGTGGCAGGATTTTCGACACTAGCTTTTCAGCTAGGTCGAATTCAGTCGCTGTCTGGAGGAGAACTCTAGCGGCCGGCTGCTCTGATCGGTTGTTTTCCGTCGTTTCTCCGATCAGCACCAGGCGAATGCCGGAGCAGTACCCTACCAAACGGGCCACGGACCGCGCGATCTGTCCTTCCCATTCCTTGTCCTATCCTCTTCCCTTACACACACACACCAACATGCACTACTCTACCACATATCCCGGGAGACCGGTCGGAAGCTTGGAGCTTGTCCTGGCTGGGGCGGTGCCCCGCTGGTGGGAGAGTCCTGGTTAGGGGAAATTCCCACTAGCCGACGGTAGGTCGGTGCCGGATCTCGCCATCCAGCGGGGGAAGATCACCGCCATCTCCCGAGAAAAAAAAACATGCACTACACTAACGGGACTAATGACCAGAGCAGTTGACGCACCCGGAAATTGTCAGGTTTAATGAGTTTTTTAATCGTCTAGAACATACTTCGGAAATGCAGTGAAAACAACTTAATAAATTAAATCCGAGATAAACATTAGGGAATAACCAAATTAATAATAAAAATCAACATAACTCTCGGTGTCTATTTCTTTACAAAAACAAATTTACTAAAATGCACTAATAGAATACTGTCTGTCAAATACTGGTATTACTATATTGTTTAATACCAATTTTTTAATTTATTTAACTTTTTATATGGTTATTTTCAAACAGAAAACTAATTTAATATGTTTATGCATTGTTTTCAAATTTTACTTATCATCGGCGCACAAAAAAGTGACAAAATCTTCATTTTTAGCCATTAAAGAAGAAATGTTTTAAAATACTGAACTTGACTAATAAACAGTTCATATATTAAATAGTTCATAAGGTACTCAGAATCTACAGCAAAACACTTCGCGAATCTCGTGAAATAAACCAGTCAGCTCGTATTCAACCCGTTCTTCTGCAAAATGTCACAATTTTCATCAATTGACGCACCCCCAGTAGAAAAGGGTCGTAATTCAAAAAATTGAATTTTTTGTTTTACATACATTATTTCCAGTGAAATTTTATGCTTTTTCATCCTAGAATAGTGTCATTTCTTTGTAGGTCTATTGTAGTTAATTATCGGCGAAATTTTTACTTCATAAACCTTATTTGATAATATAGTTTTAAACCTTTAAAGCGCACTCCTGAAAAATCATTTTCGAGTTACATTTTTCTACTAGGAGCGCGATGTATCACATAACTTTGTGCTTTCTGATATTAATTCAAGAGAGTCTTTTTACTCACACTTTTACACGAAAAGAGTCAAGATGGTCATCACACCGTTAGTTCTGAAGAGAGCATTGCTCATCACCAAACAATACATCTTATCTGCCCCTTCTTTCGACCTCTAAATTTGTTTGCACTTCAGTAGACGCCTCACAGACGCAGCTCTGCTCCTTCCTGGTTGTGTTTCGTAAATCACAACTCGTATGTGAACTCGCGATAAGGGTTATGAACGCTCCCAAACTCGAGAGTTTGTGTAATTGCACCACCTCCCCCACAGGACGTGCCAACGTTCCGGGGAAGATGAACAGAGTTGCAGACAGACAAATTACGTGCAGTAATTTGGTAGGTCGTTTTTTAGAGATAACAGCTGCAAAACGTCATCGTGTGCTTGAAAGGTTGTACTCTGACCGCAGTTCTGCAGCTTCTAGGATGATTAAATAAATGAAAATGCAATTACTGTTATCTTTTGAGGTTGACTTGAAGTTTCTCTACCGAAATGGACACTAGACTGCAAAGCTCCTGCCTCTTTGTCAGTGTCAGCCGATTGGTTGGATGTTATGAGGAGCGGCATGTGCATACTTGTTGAATCTTTAGAATATTTATTGACTGAGGAAAAGCTACGACAGTTTTCTAAGCAAAGTTGCTAATCATTGTTCAAGAAATGTTTGATGAGAGACGATGTGTGTGCTCACACAAACATACTTTTGAAACATAATTGCAAAAAACATCAATAATTTTTATAATTGGATGAAGTGTCGATGTTTTTAGATTAGTTAATAGAGGAGCACTCACAGCCTTACAAAATCGTATTAGAAGCACACTCTCGACAACCACCACCAAAACCCAACCCAGAACCCCACTCGTCCACATACATCCATTGAATACACCAGCTAAAAGCGGCCACGGGAAAGTCCACTTTACGATCCAATCCAAAAACATTGAGCATTCACTTACACGAGCACAGGAAATTTAATTGTCCTTACAACTTGTGATGGACATGCACAAATTATTCGAGCCGATTTAGTGTAAGATTAGTACGTTCTACCGGGAGAGGTAGGTCAGTGCATCAACTGATGTCACCCCAGCGCCTCTGACCGGGAGGTCCTAGGTTCGAGTCCTGACGGCGACAGGATTTTCGACACTAGCTATTCAGCTAGGTCGAATTCAGTCACTGCCTGGAGGAGAATTCTAGCGGCCGGCTGGTCTGATCGGTAGTTTTCCGTGGTTTCTCCGATCAACACCTGGCGAATGCCGGAGCAGTAACTTACCAAACGAGCCACGGACCGCGCGCGATCTGCCCTTCCTCTTCCTTGTCCTATCCTCTCCCCTTACACACACAAACACTTACACTAACATGTACTACACTACCACATTTCGGGAGACCGGTCGGGAGCTTAGAGCTTGTCCCGGCTGGGGCGGTGCCCCGCTGGTGGGAGAGTCCTGGTTAGGGGGAAACCCCACTAGCCGACGGTAGGTCGGCGCCGGATCTCGCCATCCAGTGAGGGAAGATCACCACCATCTCTGGAGAAAAAGCATGCACTACACTAACGGGACTAATGACCAAAGCAGTTGACGTGCCCGGAAACACGACAAATTCAATCAAACAATCAATTAGTGCGTTCTGAAACTATTCCTGAGATTAATCCTTTCTGGTGAGAACGCCACACTAGGATCCTTAAGGCCTGCACTTCTTGTAATGTTCTTCTTTCACTCTTCGATGGCGCTACAGCGGATGGTCGGCCTAGCAGCCGTGCACTAGTAATGGCAAAATCTCTGGAAATTATGAAAGTCAACTCACCCCTTTCTTACACACACTAACACTAACATGCAGTACACTACCACAAATGCCGGGAGAACGGTCTGCAGCTTAGAGTTTGTCCCGGCTGGGGCGGTATCCCGCTGGTGGGAGATACCTGGTTGAGGAAAAAACCCGCAAGCGGACGGTAGGTCGGATCTCGCCCTCTAGCGGGGAAAGAAAATCGTCACCTCCCGAGGAAAAATATGCACTATACTTACGGGACCATTGACCTTTGCAGTTTATTCGCCCGAAATGACTAATAATCAATCATTTAATTCTCCAGCATACCATGTCTCTCAGAGCTTTTGTGGCGAGAAGAGGAACCTTTTTTTTTAATTGAACTTATCTGGCAAAAGGGGAGAATCTCCTCCCTTCAACTGACATCTATTGGCACCTTTTTAAACCAGGAGGTCGCGCCTTGGGTGGTAAGTCGTGTAACACTGGTAGGCAAGGGCCAGTCGTAGACAGAGCGGCAGGCCGGTGTAATCTTTCAATTTGGTCTGATCGAAGCCAAGGGAAACCCGTTTTGTTCTTATTCCATCGCAGGAAGCCATGGGAAAACCGTTTTGTTCTTATTCCATCGCAGAACGCCATGGGAAAACCGTTTTGTTCTTGTCTCATCGCAAGCAGCCATGGGAAAACCGTTTTGTTCTCATCCCATCGCAGGAAGCCATGGCAAAACCGTTTTGTTCTCATCCCATCGCAGGAAGCCATTGGAAAACCGTTTTGTCCTTATCTCATCGCAAGCAGCCATGGGAAAACCGTTTTGTTCTTATCCCATCGCAGGAAGCCATTGGAAAACCGTTTTGTTCTCATCCCATCGCAGGAAGCCATGGCAAAACCGTTTTGTTCTTATCTCATTGCAAGCAGCCATGGGAAAACCGTTTTGTTCTCATCCCATCGCAGGAAGCCATTGGAAAACCGTTTTGTTCTCATCCCATCGCAGGAAGCCATGGCAAAACCGTTTTGTTCTCATCCCATCGCAGGAAGCCATTGGAAAACCGTTTTGTTCTTATCCTATCGCAGGAAGCCATGAGAAATCCCTTTTGTTCTTATCCCATCGCAGGAAGCCTTGGGAAGGTATTATATAAAAAGGTTAAAGGACAAGTATTGTAGCCCCAAAAAGAGATGAATATGGTAGGAGACTGGACGTGAAGGTGAAGAGGGAAGGATCATCGAGACGCGGGGTCACGACTCGGCACGGCGTAGCGCAAGAGCGTGTACGGATTGGTAGAAAGAAAAAGAAAGAGTGGAAACATGATAGATTTAAGTTGGCTGTCAAAAATAATTAAAAGTAATTTCTTGATTGTTATTTATTATAGTTGAATAAACGCTATGTTCATATTTTTGATATGAAAGAAAAAGGCTGATTACTGAGTTAGATTACAGGCATTACCAATTCCTATTTATGAAAAAAACTTCCAGAAAATGCTCCGCTTCGTATGAACGGACTGTCACCGTTAAGGTAAAATTGAATTATTGTCGGACCCATATATAAAATATATCTCAGTGGCATGCCCAACGCAACTTAATTAAAAGAACAATATTGTTTCGGATATATTAAAAATATATCTCAGTGACTTGCCCAACGTGGCGCTCGAGAAATTAAATTATTATCGAATATATTAAATGTATCCCACATGTAATCTAATTTGATGTATATTGTTTTTGAGGTGCTTCATGCAAATTGCTTCTTTTTCCTCTTACAAAACATGCACGATCTGCCACTGCTCGCAACGTACCTCTAGGTGGCGTTAAAAATCAGACATATGAAAACAGCCTACGACCTTTCGATTTACGAATCTTTAATTGTAGTTTCGTATCTACTCCCTACGTTTAAGCACCCGGACATGGGGCTAGAACCGGAGAGACGATTTTTTTCTCCGATCCGCCGAGCTCTTTGAATATGACCGCTGTAATTACGGGTATTTAGCTCATTGACTAGCTCGTCCGTAAAACGGAATCCTCAAAGCAAACACTCACTGAGACATCGATTGCAGCGAGGCGCAGAATCGAGGAATGGACTGTGTTGTCTCGCGTGGCGGCCGACTGTTTGGCGAACGATTCACAACTGTTGGCACAGCACTTCATGGAGGAGGCGAGACCATTGTCGTCCCCCTAACTCCCCCGTCAACCGCTCCGGAGACCTGAGAGGCAGCCAGCTCGGAAATGTTTCTTAATGACATCGAGACGAGCGACCAAGAACGCGTTCTTCAGTTGTTAAATGGGCTCACGTAGTACTCATTGTCAGGTTTGCGTAAAATCCGATTAAATCCTGCTGGTGAAGAGTTTGTTTTAGAAAGTTATTAGCGTGAAACTGACTTCGGAAGTAATGTATCTTCAATTTAGCAAGTGAACTTCATAACACTGAAAGCTACTGATATTAAATAGCATGAACTTTCTCGCATTATTTGTAACGGTTAGGTGGGCCAGGAAAGTCTCTCTGCTAAGAACCGAGTCAGGGTTCTCCAAATAGAATCTGCATTTGTGTTGGGAGCAACCAGATCTCTGGGAAAGAAGTGAAGGAGACAACACTTGGAACAACAGGAGAACAAGACAAGCACCCATTATGATTGTGGTGAGCACACAATTTATGTGTGGAGATGTGAGCGGCAACCAGCTCGGAAATGTTTCTTAATGACATCGAGACGAGCGACCAAGAACGCGTTCTTCAGTTGTTAAATGGACTCACGTAGTACTCATTGTCAGGTTTGCGTAAAATCCGATTAAATCCTGCTGGTGAAGGGTTTATGTTTTAGAAAGTTACTAGCGTGAAACTGACTTGGGAAGCAATATATCTTCAATTTAGCAAGTGAACTTCACAACACTGAAAGCTACTCATATTAAATAGCATGAACTTTCTCGCATTATTTGTAACGGTTAGGTGGGCCAGGAAAGTCTCTCTGCGAAGAACTGAGTCAGGGTTCTCCAAATAGAATCTGCATTTGTGTTTGGAGCAACCAGATCACTGGGAAAGAAGTGAAGGAGACAACACTTGGAACAACAGAAGGAGAACAAGACAAGCACCCATTATGATTGTGGTAAGCACACAATTTATGTGTGGAGATGTGAGCGGCAGCCAGCTCGGAAATGTTTCTTAATGACATCGAGGCGAGCGACCAAGAACGCGTTCTTCAGTTGTTAAATGGACTCACGTAGTACTCATTGTCAGGTTTGCGTAAAATTCGATTAAATCCTGCTGGTGAAGGGTTTATGTTTTAGAAAATTATTAGCGTGAAACTGACTTCGGAAGTAATATATCTTCCATTTAGCAAGTGAACTTCACAACACTGAAAGCTACTGATATTAAATAGCATGAACTTTCCCGCATTATTTGTACCGGTTAGGTGGGCCAGGAAAGTCTCTCTGCAAAGAACCGAGTCAGGGACTCCCAGGGATTAGAAACTGGATTTATGTTGGCAGCAACCAGATCGCTGGGAAACAAGTGAAGGAGACAACACTTGGAACAACAGAAGGAGAACAAGACAAGCATCCAATATGATTGTGGTGAGCACACAATTTCTGTTTTAAAGCTGCAACTAGTACTATAACATAATGTCTGCTGCACAAAGCAAGGTGCCACTGCGGAGAGATATTTATGACGTACTGTGTTATCATACTACTAGAAAATATATTTGTGTATTATCATATTATTTAGAGCATTTGGTTTTATTCATTAAAAAATGTTACTTATTTATGTATTATTGTTTCCTCAAAAAACAACGGGAGCCGTTTCTAAAATAATCATGTTTCACATTCAGGTATTACCTTCCCGGTTATTTTCTTGTCTTATAGATCGGGTCATTTTCAGCACTTTTACTTTCTCGTATATGTAGTATAGAGAAAGTTATCTAATGCTGCGGCAAAAGAACCAAGAATTTTCGACAGAAAAACTCGTATCGTAGAGCCCAGAGAAAATGTGAATAAATTATGTTCTAAAAATAGTAAATTACTCCCTCTCACATGATATGTAGTCATATATCAGAAACTGAGGGTCTTTGATATCGAAAAAGTGTTTTTGTTTATTTGTTTTTCAAGACGTCCGTCCGTTCGTCCGTACAACAGTCTGTCGTATGTAAACAACCCGAACGTCTAAACTACGCGTAGGTTTTTTCCATAGTGAATATATCCCTGTCAATCTGGCATCACTGGAAGCTCTGCGATTTTAAATGACATTGAGTATTTGGGGGGGGGGGACATTACATAAAGTCCCTGGGACATTTCAAAATTTTCTCAAACATGGCTTTAAATTTTTTCTTTAAATTAAGTAAGAATAGAGTGAATATGCTTATAAAGATGGCATAAGTACGTTTTTCACTGGAAACTGAATTTTTGAAAATTGCGGAATTTTCAATTTTTTTCAGCGTCTTCCCCCACAACTACAAAATTTAACATAGAGATATTTCCTTCAAATAAAATTTCTTCTCCGTAATTAGTTATTTGATTAAGTTCATGCACATTTTTTCAATGTTTTTTGTAGTTTTTGTAGAATATTACGTGAAATATGGGCAACATTAAAAAATAATAAAACAAAAGTTTCTCATAAAATAGCTCAAAATGTTTCTTTAAATGTTTTAAATGGTGTGCTAAACATACTGTATATCATAAATCCATTTTGTTGTAATATTTGTTTTTTTCAAAAATTACACAATTGTTATTTTTTCATATCACTGTCACGTCGTTAATATTTACATTACCAATGATTTGTACAATTTGGCCAACAATTTGACAGGCGCTGATAAAAGTTCGATCGTGAATGCATTATTTTTATTCAAAGTTGTTAAATACAAAAATACCCAACACTTAATTAACAAATTGAATTTGTTTGATCACAGAATTAAACTACAAATAAATAAAGTACACATTGTTACTTTCTCGCTACGGAGAAGAGAGAAATTTATATAATGCTGCGCAAAAACCGGCGAATTTTCGGCAGAAAACCTCTTATTGTCGAGCCCTGCAAACGAAAAAAATGGATAAATCCAGTTGCTAAATTTAGAAAAAGAATTCTCTAACACGTGAAGCCAGAATCCGTGTTTTGCGAGTTCTTGATTATAAATAAACATAAAAAATGAAAAAAAATGTGGCACTTTGTCTACTGAAAGTTATTCCATTTCCTTCCTTGGCAAGAATTCAACATTGAATTAATTATCTATAGGTATAGCGAGAGAGAAAAATTAACATAAACATGGATAGGGGCAATAGCAAGCATACAACTTTAATATCTCGGAAATAAAAGGCGTTTGTTCGACTTTCCTAAGTGACTGTGTGTGTTGAATCATCACTGCGCAAATATACAGAGAAGCAAGAAGCAGGCGGCAAATTTATCTGTCATGCGTGGATTATGTCATTCCGTTCCGAAATGAAAATAAACTCTCTTCTTTCATAAATTCTGGATATGGGTAACATGGTGCTTTATACCAAAAATTAGAAATGACATAATGATTACACATGAATTATTCCGTACTCTCCTGACTTAATTAAAAAGAAAATTTAATATTAATAATAATAATAATGAGTTAATTATTAATATTATGATAAAAGTGTATGATAGCCAAGTATATTATATCACTGAAATTCATTCATATTCAGTGTTAAGTTAATTGCTGTATTTACTACCTTATCAAAAATTAATAATATTCTATTGATGTGATACTACAATTATTTAAGTGTCGAAATTGTACTAGTAAATGATTACTTTCACATATGTATTCGACGAAATATTTTGGAATCCAATTCCGATGAAAATCCGTTTTGAAAGTTAAAGTATTTCGAATCTATTGCAAATTGAAGTTATCAATTCTATAGAAAAATTGTACAGTTCACAGTAAACTTAAGTCTCGAAAACGTTAAGTGTAAGTCACGAAAACGTTAAGTTCTCGTAAACTTAAGTCTCGTTTCCAAAATATACGAAGGAAAAAATGCCCGCAAAATTATTTCGTTTTCAGATTTAAGTAATTGCTTTCAGCACGGTGTTCCTGTAGTTTTCGAATCTCCTGATCACTTGTGTTACATTACAAATTCTACATAGTACATTTTTAGTTGCTAAATACCCTACTTTTCCATAATAAATATTGTGAG
Source organism: Teleogryllus occipitalis (assembly GCA_011170035.1). Classification (NCBI taxonomy): domain Eukaryota; kingdom Metazoa; phylum Arthropoda; class Insecta; order Orthoptera; family Gryllidae; genus Teleogryllus; species Teleogryllus occipitalis. The sequence goes on along the minus strand of BLKR01001671.1, from coordinate 219,714 downwards.
AAATATCCATTTTATTTTATAGTCAAGCCAAAGACCCTGTGTGGAGTGGAGATTTTTTGAGATGTGAACATTTCTACAGCAAATAAATTACAAAAACTAAACACACATTCTAATTACGAGAAGATTGGTTATTTAAATGCAGAACATAATCATACAAAATTGAATATGGAATAAGATGTTTGTTGGACAAATTGTTTTATATTACTAGCCATTTCCTTCTTTACCATATCCAGGACAATTTTATTTCTTCTAGTGAAATGAAGAAAAAAAAACAATTGTATTGCTGTGGATTTTATTTCAACGGTGTTGACAAGTAAACATGTATTCATTTCCGGAGAAATTTTGACAAGTGATCTCGTTACTTCGTCTGACGTAATTCGTTAGAGAAATTTCGAGACCAACTTGTGCCGGATACCCAAGGGAAATCACTGCATTTTCGACTCACGTAGTTGCCGAGAGAATTCTGTGAACCTTCAAGTCAACCTTACTTCCCGTATTAGTATTTGTTTTGGAATAAGAGGGGAGTTATTGAGAAAGAGATGATATATTTTCCTCGGAAGGTATCCAAAGAACAGATTTTACAACACAAGAACGCAAGACATCTTTAACAAACTACAAATTAAATTAATCCAAGAAATCGTGCTTCATAAGAAATCGAGATTCCTTTGTACGTATATAAGCAAAGAGTTTATACTAGTAGCCCATCCCATCTAAAAGAAGATAATCGAATATCTCTAGAAATTCGGGTTGTACGCAGAAATGTTTGAAAAGAAAAAATACGCTCAACGGGGAAATTGCTTCACAATGAGACCACCTCAGTCTTTCATATTGGTGAAGGACAACATAGAAATTTTAAATAAGTACCTTAATTTGTGCAGCAATTCAGTATTTTCCTGCAAAACAGATAATAGCCCTCAAGTTTTAAATTCATAACAGATGTGTTTAATGTTATAATGATTGTCCAACCGATATTATTGCAATGGTCTCCACAAATATTAAAGACAATCAGATACAAAGATATTCAGTGAATATTATCCATTTATTAATGTTTCACTGATTCAAAGTCTTTATACAATGCAATCAATCATTCACTTTCCAATTGTTAATCATATAAAAACACAATGTATTACACCCTAACGATGAAGAGTACCCTTTTCATAACGTTATAATAAATGAGAAATATCGACTGAATATCTTCTTTTTACTTGATTGTCCGTAACATACGGAGAAAATCGTAAAAAATGTGACTCAGAAACAATTATATATGTTGACTTGAAAATAGTGATCCTCCATTTTATACGAGGTTTTCTAAAATGAACAGCATTTTTTATTAACATTCTTCGTTGTTCATGACGTTCTGATCTGCACTCAAAATCGTGATAAGAATTCAAATGAACCGAAATTAAAGATGTAATTAACGTAATAAGAAGTTGTACAACACGAGCAACAATTCTATATATTCCATGCAGTTTCGCGCCTTCCTTGTGTTTTGGCACAAACATACGGGGAGGTTTCGAGCTACTTGATTCTATCCCTTGAGAATTCCTAGCTGAGTCATCCCACAAGATGGCGGTACGTCGTCATTTGTTTGTGCTCGTGTTTCTAGCGGTGCAGCGTCAAAAATACTGCGCAAAATCAAGGATTATTCTCAGCACTTTATTGCTCCCGGTTTATAACAAACAAATTCACAGAGAACTTAAAATTGATTCTTTCAAATCGTGTATTGTCAACTTCACAAAAAATGTCTGTAACAAATTATTCACTTTACATATTCCTCAAAATCTTACACTAGGTGAAAACTATGTTCCTCATCCTTGAATTCGATCACGTTTTCCAAAAGAAATTTTTCCACCTCCGTAAATTAAAATTTACGTCATTTTTATTTTCAGTTTTCTTAATAATTTTTCAATTATGTAATTAAAGTTAGTGATAGACCCAGTTTTAAATTATCGGCAACTATTTACCTGTCGACCTTCTTGCCTCTCCGTTAAGTAGAATTATATTCCACTCCCTAAAACTTTGTAATGCAATTTAACAGGTAGCAAATAAATATTTTTAAAAAACACTTTATTGTCTGTATTTTGCAGTTTGTCCCAAAGTAATTTTTGGTACTAACAGTGTGCAGAGATTGAAAGGAAACTATGCAGCCACCGACCATCTGAGGGGAGTCTATGGTTTCGTTACACACACAGAAACTTGGAAAAAATCCAACAATGAAACAGTTTCGATTTTATCTGGAAACTAATACAGCTAGTGGTACTTTCTCGTCCGTAATTTCACGTTAATTCACAAACTATCAATTGAGAGTAAAATTTAAAAAGAATTGAATCAAAAGTATCTTGAGTTTGTAAGCCTTTTCACTTAAGAGTGATAAAAAAACTTGAACTTTCTAAGTTTAAGTGAGAGGGTTTTTCTTGTCTGTTAAAACCGTTGATCGTCCGTAAGTGAGAGTTAAGCTGAGACGTGTTAATTTATTTCACTTATATATATATATATATATATATATATATATATATATATATATATATATATATATAATTGCTAAATACAATAACTAACTGAATGATTTAATAACACAAGACAAAACTAAAAAAACAAGACTTTTCCCCGCCTCGTGCCGCTTCAGTTTGTGCATGTTCACCCGTTTCTGGATTTGGAGGGGAAATGCGAGCGGAGTCGGGGGAAGTTGCCGGTGACCGTAGGAACGTAGAGCTCCCCAGGCAGGCAAGTAGCTCGTGGGGGTGCGGTTTGACGTGCCTGAAGTATGGAGTGATGTTAGCACAAGGAAGAAGAGGGAAAGATGAGGGCGCGCTGACCGTGGCCCGTTTCTTAGGGTACTGCTCCGGCATTCACCTTGAATTGATCAGAGAAACCACGGGAAACTACCGTTCAGAACAGAGTCGTAGGCATACGCGGCCGGAGTCGTTGAATTCTTGGCTGTCCGGGATTAGCCGCTTCATGGTCAATGGAGCTGACGTTTCGGCCATCTTGTTGTGGCCTTCAGAGCTATAGTGCTGCCACCTGCAGTATAGCTCTGAAGAAGGCCATAACAAGATGGCCGAAACGTCAGCTCCATCGACCATGAAGCGGCTAATCCCGGACAGCCAAGAAATCAATACGGTTCAGAACATCCGACATCCGACCTCCGACATCCGACATCCGACATCCGACCTCCGGCCTCCGACCTCCGACCTCCGACCTCCGACCTCCGACCTCCGACCTTCGACCTCCGACCTCCGACCTCCGACCTCCGACCTCCGACCTCCGACCTCCGACATCCGACATCCGACCGGTTCACAATTATCCTCTAAACAGCGCGCGGGTGAATTCGACCTAGCTATGTAGCTAGTGTCAAAAATCCTGCCCCCATCGGGTCGCGAATGCGAGAACCTCCCGGTCAGAGGCGCAAGCGTGACATCAACTGATGCCCTCAGCGGCCTGTGCTAGTAATGACAGGTGGTATGAGTCATGAGAAAGAAGATTGGAAGGGTTGCGTTAGAAATGGAGGAATCAGAAAAAGGTCCAAGAAACCTTCTTCAGGCAACCTCATTTGTTGCCTCAAATTCCGAATAGTGTGACTGGAAAGAGAATCTTGATAACCACTGGCAGAAAGCAATGGAGTTGGCCGCTGTGGTACAAACCGAACTGCCCTCACCCAGAAATAACAACTGTTACCTCTTCAGTTTCAGTAGCCAAGAGGTCTGAACGTGACGGATTTTCTACACTAGCTATATAGTAGTGCCGAATTCAAGCACTGTCTGGAGGACAAATGTAGAGGCCGGCTACTCTGGTCGTTTGGTTTGGTTTGGTTTTTTCGTGTTTCCGGGCGCGTCAACTGCTTCGGTCATTAGTCCCGGTAGCGTAGTGCATGTTTTTCTCGGGAGATGGCGGTGATCTTCCCCCGCCGGATGGCGAGATCCGGCGCCGACCTACCGTCGGCTAGTGGGGTTTTCCCCTAACCTGGACTCTCCCACCAACGGGGCACCGCCCCAGTCGGGACAAGCTCTAAGCTCCCGACCGGTGTCCCAGAATATGTGGTAGTGTAGTGCATGTTAGTGTAAGTGTGTGTGTGAGTGAAAGGGGAGAGGATTGGACAAGGAAGTGGAAGGAAAGATCGCGCGCGGTCCGTGGCCCGTTTGATAGGGTACTGCTCCGGCATTCGCCTGGTGTTCATCGGAGAAACCACGGAAAACTACCGATCAGAGCAGCCGGCCGCTAGAATTCTCCTCCAGACAGCAGCTGAATTCGACCTATCTGAAAAGCTAGTGTCGAAAATCCTGTCGCCGTGGGGAGTGTAACCTAGGCCCTCCCGGTCAGAGGCGCTGCAGTGACATCAGTTGACGCACTGAGCTACCGCTACCGGTTGCTCTGGTCGTTTGTTAGTCTATTCACACCGATCACTACCAGCCGAATAGGCCCCCACACTCTGGCCACCAACAGCGCGCGATCATTCCTTCTCCATCCTTCTCCTCTCCCCTTACACAAACTTACATGCACTACACCATCACTCATATCGAGAGAACAGAGCGTGTTCCGGCTGGGGCGGTGCCTCGCTGGGGGATATAACTGGGTGAGGAAACCCTTCAAGCCAACGTGTAAGTCGGCGTAGGATCTCATACTACAGTCAGGAGGAACACCCGCACAGCGTAACTTAAACATGCACTACATTCAAGGGAATAATTGCAAAAGTACGTGACACGCCCGAAAACACAAAATACTCACCCACTTGACTTTCCTTCAGGTTAACGCTTCAGGTTATGCTGACCGTAATAAAGATTTCATTGCGGTGACGAATTCAGGAAATATTTCGGGGCTGTGGGGTTTTCAGGCCTCCCTTCATAAATTCTTCGTTGAAGAAAACTGACACTGTCTGCTTGGCATTCAAGAAGGCACTCCTTTGGAATGTGATGTTATCAATATGTGATAATTGTTGTTCCTGTCTTATTCGCTAGGCACGAAGCAATTGCGTGCTTCGCCGTTTTGAATTGTGTTAAATGAAATGACAGTCCTCTTCCGGTCATTTACTGTCTCTTCTTATCTTCTATCTTTGATTACGATGCCGTGAGAAATTTGGTTATTCTCATACTACATGCATACTGAGTCCAAGCAGTAAATGAAGTTATTGAATGTTACGAATGAAGAACGTTTTTTATTAAACTCTGCAGATTAGAACGACTTTTCGATTGCCATAAATTATCGAATTAAATTCAATAATTTTTTTCTGAAAATTAAAAGTATATTTTTCTCCGAGATTATTACAGTTGGTTGTATTACTTTCCTGGCTAACAAGGCGAACTCAGATTGACAAGATTCTGTCTGATATTTTTGGTGGAAAAGATATGTTATTATGCTCAAATTCTCTATTGTCAGATCTACCAGATATTAAAACAGTTTTTGAATCAGACTTGTAGAAACTATTCCGTGAACAAAGTTCCACAGCATTTTCTGTATCATAATTACACACCTCTGAACTTTAAAAATTACTTTCTTTACAACATCATTAGGACAGAACCTTCATCTTTTAAGTCCCCAATATTTCAAATCAAGAGTACAAAAATGTTACGAACTGTAGGTTCAAATATTTCACATTAAATATTTTCAATATACAATCAATTTCCAAAAATATTCAAAATTATTAACAAAATTTGACTCTTTTTTTTCATGCGGTACTTTGTCACCAAATAATTATGAAAACTTAGAGATAATCTTAATAGGTTAAAACGGAACAGTGGTGAAAAAAGTAAAGTAAAGAATCCTGCGACACAAAATATTCGTCACAGAACGACAATTTAACGTCACAGCTTAGGAGACAGAATGAACGTGACGAGCTGAAGTAATCAGTTGAATTTTTCCATGACCGACACCTCCACCACCCCCCCGATGTTTCACGTCGCTGAATGCAGATCACATGCACACCTCCCCACACCACAGGTATAACAAGCCCAGCTGTTCAGTCCACGACGCATGTACAGTGCTTAAGTATGCAGATATTACGGAGCGAAAATCACAAATCAACGAATGGTACTAAAACAACACGAACTTTCTCGCCCGTACTTTCACGCAGAATTACGCGAAAAGTATTCACATTTTCGAAAAATCATACATGACAATATTTAAAAATTTATCTCTAAGAAACAGATTTCATTAAGGAAAAAATCTCTATCTTTAATATTTTAGTTGTAGAAAGATTCTGAAAAAATTTTGAACATTATCAATTTTCGAAAACTCAGGGTTTTTAACGAACATGAGACCTGAACCATTCTCTTAATTGTCCTTTACACACTCCAACAACAAAATTGAACCAAACCGATGGAGCAATTTTTAGAAAGGCTTCATGTAAAGTACCTTCCAAAATGAAAATATGTTTGAAATTCAAGAGGCCGCGACACCAGCCAGATCGGTTGAGGAATATCAATTTTGGAGAAAATGGACTGAACGATTTATGCACTAGATTTGTTAGTGATTCCGGGTGTCTCAACTACTGACGCCATAAGTCCCGTAAGTGTACATGTTGTATTATCGGGAGGTAGCTGTGATCTCTCCCCGTTGGACGGCGCCGACCTACCGTCGAGTAGCGGGGTTTTCCCAACCCATCAGCGAGGCATCGCCCCAGTCGGAACAAGCTCTAAGCCCCCGACCCGTCTCCCGGCATGTGTTGTTGTTTAGTGAATGTTAGTGTAAGTGAGCGTAAGGGGAGAGGATATGACAAGGAAGAGGAAGGAAAGATCGCGCGCGATCTGATGGATCTGATCGATCCGGCATTCGCCTGGTCGACCCTGATCGATCGAAGAAACCACGGAAAACCTCCGATCAGAGCAGTCGGCTACTGGAAATCTCCTCCAAACAGCGACTGAAATCGATCTAGCTAACAAAACAATGTCGAAAATCCTGCCGCCGTCAGCACTCGAACCTAGAGCCTCCCGGCCGGAGGTATTGCATTGACATGCTTGGGGATAAGAGCGATATGAGGCGAATATGACACATTCCCTTCACCGTAACTAGCAAGATCCGCGTGCCTGACCGGGAATCGAATCCAGAGACGGGGAAGCTAGTACGCTGTTCATGAGCCATTCCAAAATATGTAAGACATGATGGCAAATCCGAGCATATAATATCTTATTATACCTATATTTAACTAGATTTAGAAGAATAAAAGGATTCGGACTATATTACAATTGTAGCAGTAGTAACAGTGAACTAATATTCGAATTCGGTTTACGAAGGCTTTTATTCAAACTTATTCCTTTTGTTCATAAAAGTCCATTCAACCTTTACTCCAAGTACGCAGTAAGCGGGGGGGAGGGCTAGGGAAGGATAAGTTTGACAATTCATGGCAAAGATATGGTGGTCATAGAAGCGCAGCAGCATTACATTTGATTTGTAGCAAAGATGATTCCGTAACATAAATTGCAAACACGCAACTTCAATGTTTCGTTTCGACGTATTGAAATATATCGAAATATATAGTAGTAGGTAAAATATGTAAAAATATGTAATTATACCAAAATATGTAAAATAAAACTAGTTCTAATTCATTCAGAATATCTTGTAAACTCTAAAAAATATTATTCAATGCAGATATCTAGTTCCTGTAAAAACATATAATTACGTGGAAATCCGTTCCCTATTAATTATTGTCTTAATAACTTCCGCCCACTGTGGGGGGCGTGTAGCATTTACGCATGAGAAGCACATCGAGAAAAGCTGGCGGGCCCAGCACGACCTTGTCCCGGTTTTAAACACCGCGGAACAGCTAAGGCGCCTGTGTTTGTGTTTTGCGCTCTCCAAAGCCCCCCTCCCCTCCGTTCTCGCCTCCCCCACCCCTCCCTCACGCCTCCCCTCACGTCGGCGGAGGCTAAACGCTGTTGATTCAGCAGACACGTCGCTTTTAACAGCACGAGAATCTCAGCGAAGTCGCTGGCGGGTTGAGTATTATTTCTAAGTTACAAGAAATACAACAACAACAATAATAATAATAATAAAATATAGTAATAAATTGTTTGAAAAACACTGTATTACAAATATGAAGGTGTCGATAGTACTGTAAACACAAATTTCAAGGGACGGAAATAATAGGAGTTGGTGTTATAAAAATTCGTGTTATCCGAGTATTGTATATGTCAGTATTACCGTAATCCCTTGCCAAGCCGAAATTTTGTTCGTGTTACGGCGAAATTCGTGTTATCGACTTCGTGCTAATGAGGGTTTACTGTACTGGGAAACTTCCGGATAAGTTATGAGTTTATAGGAGTGCGCTCGGGAGGGGTGGCTAGAGAGACCCTGGCTCTCTTAAATATTTGGAAATGGGCCCCGTAGCCCTTCGTAATAGAACATTTTATTTACGTATATATGAACAATTCGTTGGTTGGTTGGTTATTAGTGATTCCGGGCACGTCTACTACCGACATCATTGGTCCCTTAAGTATAGTGCATGTTTTTTCATATGGAGGTGACGATAATCTTCCCCTGCTGGATGGCGAGATCCGTAGTCGACCTATCGTCGGCTAGCGGGGTTTCCCCTAACCAGGTATCTCCTATCAGCAGGGCATCGCCACAGCTGGGATAAGCTCTCAGCTCCCGACCGGTCTCCCGGCATATGTGATAGTGTAGTACATGTGTGGGTGTGTGTGCAAGGGGTGAGGCTAGGACAAGAAAGAGGAAGGAAAGATCGCGCTCGGTCCGTGACCCGTTTGTTAGGGTACTGCTCCGGTATTCGCCTGGTGTTGATCGGAGAAACCACGGAAAACTACCGATCAGAGCACGCGACCTCTAGATTTCTCCTCCAGACAGCGACTGAATTCGACCTAGCTGAAAATCTATTGTCGAAAATCTTGCCACTGTGGGATTCGAACCTAAGACCTGATCAGAGGCACTGCAGTGATATTACTTGATGCACTGAACCACCTCACCCGGAATGAACAATTCGTGATTGCCCCTTTCTTTAATATGGCACATTGGGGAATCGATACACGAGTAATATATTTAGAGAAGAAGCTCTCGGAACTATGTCGCAACCATGCTCGTGGTTGGATATAAAATCAGCATTGTATTTATTATTTTTATCACTAAATTTATACTTTCGTTTCCTTCGTTTGTTTTTTTAATTATTTACTAGTAAAATATGATATCTATAAAATGGAATTTATAATTAGTTGTGACCCTAACTGGAAATTATTGGAGAAGGTAAAGGAATTTCGACATCGACTATGTGGCTTGGTCGGCACATTCTACTTTGAGGATTTTGCTCTAGGGAAGGGCTAACTTGAAGTCTATAATTACAGCAGTAATTGTCAAAGTGCGAGTCAAATAGTCAAATCAGCGAGTGGGTCTCTGCCGTTGCCGCATTAGAAAGAAATGTGAGAATCTGGCTCCGTGTGCGTAAGCAAACAAATACGCGAGTTCGCAATTGGAGCTGGGTGACCGTACATGAATGATAGTGGGCCCCAGTTGTGGCAGAGCTTGCCACAATTGACCTGTTTTATAGTCTAAATCTAAATATTCGTAAAATCGTATAATTAATAGAATTAACGTTTACTTGTCATTTTCGTGACCCTTTACAATACGATACAAAGATATCCTTGCATCATGAGGTAATAGTTGATGAAGCGAAGATATCGAGTGTTTTATGTTCAAGGTTGACCAGGGCCGGCATCTCCCAAAAAACTGGGGGTTACAGCTCCATCAAATAATGGGAATGCAATTTCCGTAGTCAAAAACATAATAATACTATTGACTAAAACAAACAGTTCCACTTCAAATTTTAAACATTCAGATTTAATTATTATTGTACTTGTTTGTGATTAAATTTTATTTACATTGTGGTTTTGAGTGACGTTTCGGCTAAACCTTATAGCCATCTTCAGACATCTGGTTTATAAATGCACATTAAAAAAACAGTTGTGTCATTTTTACTATATTTTAATATACATATATAAGTTGGCAGAAGCTGATCTTTTTTAAAAACTGGAGTTCAAATGCAATTATAACTATTCTAAACTATTTACATTATTTACAATATTCTGAAAACATACTAACACTGTATGCGTTAGTACTTCTGCTGCTCCTTCCTTTCAGTTAACTAATTTTAAACGCCTAATTTCAAGTCGTCTAACCGTCTAATTTGAAAGAAGAAGAAAACATAATAAAAAGTAAAACAAGTAAATTGTTTTTTTTATTGAATATTCACATGCGTTAGCCTGTGAGGCTTTTGGCAGAAATACAAAATGTTTTTCAGAGTTAAAGGGTTTAAGGAGAAACAAAATGTAGCTAATGCATCATATGAAAAATAAATTAAATTAATTTGCTGTAGGTGAGCTTTATAGTTAATCAAAAAGGTTAAGGAGGATGAAAGAAATGTTTTGGATTTTTTTATTCTGTTTTGGGGAGGGCTATGTTTTCCTAGTTGGAAATGGAAATCACCTACCACTGGTGATAACGAAATAAAATTATTTCAAAAATTTTACTACCCTGCTATGCATTGCAATAACGAAAGATCTGTAATGTTTCAGGAATAAATTCTCACTTAAAGTGAAGTTCGGATTAACATATCCAAAATTTCACTTAAGAAAAATATACAAAAATTATTATTTCAACATGAGAAAAAATAATTATTTGGCTACTTTACTAGGTAGGCACCCTAGCGACGATTTCTTCCATTGCTTTTTATAGGTTCTAGAAGGAATATATTCCAATAATCCTTTGTTCTGAGAAACTCTTTCCTTTCTTCCCTGCAGACGCTCCCTAGCTCTCTCTGCATGCACTCAGTCGCGTTGAAACATTTATCAGCTGCAAGTGCTCACGGGCCGAGGAGCTGAGAGCGGCCCTCGAGATAAGTGAGGTGAAGAAATTGGGACCACGAGACTGAACACAGGAACCACAATTTTAGACGCCGTAGAGGCAGAATGCGTACAATGGTACGGGCAGGTACACCAAATGGATGGGGAAAGACGGTCAAACAAATGATCGAATGAACCCCTGCTGAAAGAAGAAGATGAAGGAGGAGGAGAAGGAGAAGGGGGGGGAGAAGAAGAAGAAGAAGAAGAAGAAGAAGAAAGAAAAGATGGTGATGAAAATGATGAAGATGATAAAGAGGGAGACAGAGGGAACACTGACGTGTGCAGTAACTGAAGCGGCTGCATGTGAATGGAAGTTAGGATGTGACAAACGACCAAGTTGTAATTAATATATTCAGAAGCAGATCAACAACTTTGTAGCTTGTAGGCACGTAAAAAGTTCCCGCCTATTTTTTCAAAAATAAATACATAAATAAATAAAAGTTGTATATAATAACAAGCACAATTCATGTTTAAAAATTGGACAAATAGTTTATGACTTATTTAACCGTTGTTTTACCGTAAAAAATATCGTAGGTGTCTACAATTAACATTAGAAAACATAAACAAAATACGTCATACTCAAACAGATTATCAAAAGTATATGTATTTAAATATGTACAATTTATAAAATGAATCATTTATTCATAATATAAATTTTAGAACTGTATAAACACAAATTTAATCCGTAATTTTTGCCGCCCCTAAAATTCTGCCGCCGTAGCCACGTGCCTTCTTAGCCTATACGTAAATCTTTCCTGAATATAGTCCCAAAAATAAATTGGGTCAACGCATGGTCTCAAAATACTATTACATCAACGAACATCCCATTTTTATTTAAGTGAAAGAGTACACTAGATTTCATCTACTACCACTTCTCATAAAAAGGAAAAACTGTGTAAGATCAATTGCATTAGAAAATTATTTTTACTTTTTTTTATTTCAAAATATTTTGTAAGTTCAATTTACAATTTTAGATAAAATGGTACAAATAAGGTAAAATATAGAGAGAATGAAAAAAACACGATTGAATAAAATGTATTTATTCTGGAGTGACATTATTTTATACTATCTGATCGCCTTTACATGCTGCTTGCATACTTGTTCGGAGAAGATTAAATGCCTTAATATTATGAGTAGAAAGACAAATATGTGTGTTAATATAACGTGTAGAAATAGAGAGCGTTATTATAAACAATATAATTACGCTTTCTTTATTCATTATCCTATGAGAAACAAAAAAAAGATATTGTCAGTCAATCGAAATCAATATCATACGCATACAGTTAGAAAACTCGTGGAATTGATAAAAAGGTGATTGGATAAGATACTGTTTATTAGAGGTAAATAAAAGACCATTACGTGCTTGTTAGTAATTATACACTCGCGCATATTAAGACAGAAACTTGCACATTTACTCTACTTTAGTCACTTGGAAGATAAATGTTCTTTACCACTTAGTAAACGAAAGCAAAACATTGAAATATGTTCACATTCATTGTGATGTTCACACAACATTCAAAAAATGTGTGTGTTCAGATGAAATCCTTTTTTATTTTTTATTACATTTTATTTAGATTTAATTAGATAAAAGAAAGCGACGGGAATTCAATGAAATTGTATCAGAACTGATATACAAATCCAAATACTGATTTTTTTTCATTTCGCTACAAAATGTAAACGTTTGTATTATCGACATAAAATAAAGTGTATATTGTAAAAATCGATAAAATACTCCATTTTCATAATGATTTCTTTTATTTCATTTGATATAAATCAGTCATGCGTAAAATTAACTTAAATGATTTTTGGACAATTTTCAAACGCCGGTTCTAGAAAATAATTCCATTCGGATCCATAAAACCATCTGGATATCAAAGAGGTCTAGATGGCAACCCTGTTTTGCTTTGAAACAACTACCAGTTCTAAAAGACTGTTTCAGGTCTCCTAGACCGTTGAGTTTCTGAAATCCTGAGATTCTTGGCGTAGCGATGACTGTTTCGTCACGAGGACGTGGGTGGTGACAACGCCATTCGATTTCTGGCACATCCTCTGAAATTTTAAAAATGTCTTTTGCGACATAAGCGCAATCTGGCCGAAGGATACTGATGTTGCTCAGTCGATTCACCCAGACGAAGCAACGGATGAGTGATCAATAGGGGATGGATTTTTAGACCTTATAAATTAGAGAATGTGCGCGAATTATCTATTATCTATCATCTTCTATCTTCTATATATTTTTAAAAAATAAGGTATTCTGCCATGGCTTCGTTTAGAGCTTCAACTGAACCGATTGTTGTATTTTTTCTTTTAAATGAAAGAATATGATCCCTAGATGTGTTATCAGATATTGTTTGTGTTGATTCACCAACATTTACGGTGTAAATTAAATAATTAAATCATTCTTTAATAATACGCTTATTGCAGTCAATTGTTTTCTTTCAAAGGGTGGCAGTTTCAAAATCGATATATATGAGTCCATAGATGTGAGTCCACGCTGCTTGATGTTTTGTTTTGATTGTTGAGATTTCTTTACAATTCGTCAAGGTTTTGTTTCAGTGTAATAATTGCATTGTGGTGTTGACAGTTTGCATGTATTTGCTTCTGTGGTGTATTTTGTAGAGAACATTCGCACAGTGGGTTTTGCTCGGTTGTAATACTTTAGTGAAGTTGTTTACAGGTTATGTCGAATTCCGAATCGTTGTCCACGCGCCCCAAAAGACGCAAACGTACATTAACTGGACGCAGGGAAAGAGAAAGTCAGCGTAGGTGTCGTGATAGTGAGGTCATTTCGTTTTCTATTGGGTCATTGTCTATGAAATGTCAGTTTTGTTCTGCTTTGTACTTTTCATGTGAGAGAAATTCTGCAAACGATTTACTCTGTGTTGCTTAAATGGGAAAATAAGTATACCTTCGAGCAATATGCCAGAAGAAATCAAACAGTTGTTTATAGGAGATGATGACACATCAAAAAACTTTAGAAATAATATCCTTCAGTATAATAGTGCTATATCTTTTGTGCCGATCTTGCACTGCCACCTGGTCATGGGCCATACGTGTTCAAAATTTTGGGAACTCATCACAGAATATCTTCGTTATACCCTCAAGATCCAAGCAATGCAATATATTGTGAACATTAGTCTGGGTACAGTATTTTACATTTATTTCAGATCCCACCGTGAAATTTTGACGGGTTCTCACCAGTTACACGTTAAATTGGGAAGAATATTACTAACAAAACTACAAAATATTACTTGTATCAGTCATGAAATTTCTCCTAGTATCGAAAATTTATCTTGATTCTTATATGTTAAGAACTGTTAGTTATTCACCATAGATCAGGTTGTGTTTTCCACAACAAAACACAACCTGCTCTGGTGATTGCGTTGGTTAAGATTGTTGACTGCGTGCATTTATAGATCGTTGAATGTAAACGCCTCCTGTCGCGGCTAGAGTGAATTTGAAATGAGAGTTTTGTTTTAGCGTCTCAGGGAGTGACAGAAGCATATACAAACAGTAGTTTTAAACCACTATACAAAATTATTGTTCATAGTAGTCGAGATGTTTGATTTCCGGGAAGAACGTCATAACAGAGTCTAGTCCAAATTGACGATGACAATATCCTGAATATCTACCAAAGACACGCTGTCTCGCTCACACATGAATACACAGGCAAGGTCAAACTCGAACTCGAACTAACAACCGACACCAGAACCCAAACAACTGTCAAACACTGTTTATAGCCAAAAAAAATCCTGTGGTATTTGTCGAGAGCCCCCCCCCTTCCCCACGTATGATGAGGTGAGATTCGCTTGACCCCCTCCCCCAAAAAGGGACTCACGTAATTTATGGATGGCCCCTAACGCGAGAAAGTATGTGCGGTTGTAGCACCACTAGTTTAAATACTTTTTGCTATTCGTCACTTTCCATGTGACCGTCGATGACTTTATAAAAGCATGAATGAATGAATGAATGAATGCCTTATTTTACGAGGCGAGACTCAGGTCCTGAGGCCCGCTCTACCGTCTGACCACGCAAATTTCGTTACGCTCCTTTCACCTACTAAGAAGGTATTACTTGGGCGACGAAACGGGCAATTTGAATTTTGTTCAGAGGCTTAATTTAGGCTGGAGGATCTTTTACATGCAGTAAATCTACTAACATGGGACAGCCGGCTTTACTTCACCTCCAAAGAAAGGCGTATGAAGGATTTTTTCGCCCTTAAAAATCCACGGGTTCGATCGGGTTTGAATCCGCGAATTTAGGCATAACAGTCCGATACGCTAACCGTTACACCATCGCCGCCGCCGCCGCCGCATAATATGGACGTCGATGGATTCCTGGCCCAGTCTCCGGGCGAGCGGGACGCTGGGGCTTCGGCGAGTCGCGGGTCGGGTGGCGTGGGCGGCGTGGGCGGCGGCGCAGGGGGCTGACAGATCGGGCTAATCCAGCGGTGAGAGCGGGAGCAGGGGGGAAGCTGTGGTTGCGGCACGTTGCCTCGTCCCCATGGCAACGCCGGCCGCCCGCCGGCCGCGCCACGTGCTCCACCGCCGCCGCCGCCGGCCCCGCCCCTCCTTTGTCACCCGCGGCGCGCGACGCCACAAGGAAGCCCCGTCCAGCCCTGCGCCGCCTCGCACCAGTCCGCTCCTGCCGGTCCCGCGCCGGGCCGCTCGGATCCGGCCCCGCCCCTCCCCGACCCCGGCCCTTCCTCACCCGGGCTGTCACGCCCCCGCACACGCCGCTCCCCTTGGCCACGCCCCATTCTGCTCTCACACACATCGCCTTCACGCCCTCTCGCACCCTCTCGCTCTCTCGCACCCTCTCGCCCTCTCGCACCCTCTCGCCCTCTCGCACCCTCTCGCACCCTCTCGCCCTCTCGCACCCTCTCGCCCTCCCGCACACTCTCGCCCTCTCGCACCCTCTCGCCCTCTCGCACACTCTCGCCCTCTCGCACACTCTCGCCCTCTCGCACACTCTCGCCCTTCCTCTCTACCCTCTCACCCTCTCGCACACTCTCGCCCTCTCGCACACTCTCGCCCTCTCACTTTCGCCCTCTCGCACACTCGCCCTCTCGCACACTCTCGCCCTCTCGCACTCTCGCCCTCTCGCACACTCTCCCTCTCGCACGCTCTCGCCCTCTCGCACACTCTCGCCCTCTCGCACACTCTCGCCCTCTCGCACACTCTCGCCCTCTCGCACACACTCTCGCCCTCTCGCACCACCTCTCGCCCTCTCGCACCCTCGCACTCTCGCCCTCTCGCCACACTCTCGCCCTCTCGCACCCTCTCGCCCTCTCGCACACTCTCGCCCTCTCGCACCTCTCTCGCCCTCTCGCACACTCTCGCCCTCTCGCACCTCTCGCCCTCTCGCACACCCTCTCGCCCTCTCGCACCCTCTCGCCCTCTCGCACACTCTCGCCCTCTCGCACTCACTCTCGCCCTCTCGCACACTCTCGCCCTCTCGCACACTCTCGCCCTCTCGCACACTCTCGCCCTCTCGCCCTCTCGCACACTCTCGCCCTCTCGCACACTCTCGCACACTCGTCCTCTCGCACACTCTCGCCCTCTCGCACACTCTCGCCCTCTCGCACACTCTCGCCCTCTCGCACACTCTCGCCCTCTCGCACACTCTCGCCTTCTCGCACACTCTCGCCCTCCCACACACTCTCGCCCTCCCACACAATTCGCCTCCTCACACAATCTGGCCATCTCATCCTTTCGACCTCGCTTCTTACTCTCTCAGCACTTAACCCTCTCGGCGTCACCTATCACAACCTCACCCTTTCGTCCTCGCTGTTGCCCTTGCTCGCTGCCTCGCCCCTCGCTGTCGCCATCCACATCCCTTCTCCCACAATCCAACTCCTCAATTCAACCCACACCCCACCGCCGCCCGCACCTTTACCTCCACCCTCGCTCTTCCCATCTCTCTCATTAATTAGCTCAAGAATTAACTTATCTGTCACTTATGAGACCCATATTAGAATATGCCGCGGTATGTTGGGACCCGTACAGAATATTGCTTATCTAGAAAAGGTGCATCGCAATTTACTTTCAGAGGTGCAACAAATAGAGTTGTATGGTAGTCACTCGAAAATAGGCGAATTAAGAGGCAGACATATTACCTTCCTGGACAAGATACAAATGGATTGAAAATAAACAGTTTAAAGAGAAAATACATCATGTTTGGCAGGGGTCGAAGTTATGGTGAAACTGTGTGTCAATTGGAAAATAATGTCATTTCTACAGTCACATCTTGCAAATATTTAGGAAGACAAATTAGGCAGTAAATTGAGCTGGGAAAATCAAATAAAATTTGTTGTGGGGAAAGTTTTGAGATATTTACATTTGGTTAAGAGGATCCTAAAGAAGAGTACAGTGTGCGGTACAGAATTAGCTTATATTCCACTAGTGCGATCCGTATTAGAATATGATGCGGTATGTTGGGACCCGGCTGAATATCGCAGCAAGGCAATCTAGAAAAGGTCCAGCGCAGAGCATCGAAATTTACTTTCCGGGGTTCAATAAAAAAGGTGTATAGGAGTCTCTCGAAAATAGGAGGATTAAGTTGCGACTCTATGTTATGTACAAAGCATATTCAGGCTATCGTTATTGGAATGAAATCCACTGTCTGGGAAAATCTACATACTTCGATAGAGCGGATCACGTGCACAAACGTAAGACAAAAATACAGAAAACGGACGTCGGGAAATTTTCATTCACAAACTGAACTATTAGAGACTTAACAGTTTGCTCGCGACAATCTTAGAACCCTTTCCTCAAAGCTTGAGCAAGTTTAAAAGTAAATGAGTTTTCTAGGTAATTATGTACGTTAGGTCAATATATCACTGTTAAGTTACTACTGTTAAATTAGTGGTATTTCCTATTAAGTAAGTTGTTTAATTGTTATTATTATTAGTTTCATTATTATTTATTATTATCATTTTATTACTATTTATATAGTATAGTGATTATATTTGACCCAATCTTGCTATTAATGTGAAGATTCTTGAAGACTTGTGAGTATGCTTTTGCTGATGGTTTTCATTTATTTGTGGGAATTCTGAATTGAGGGAATTCTGAATTGTGGGAATTCTGAATTCTTCTTTTCATTCATTTTCTGTTAGAAAGTCAATGAATCCAACACAAGTTACCCATTTCTTAGAATAGCGTGGAACATTGAGTTTTATTTATTCTTTGCTCCTTGCAGTTTTATGGCAAAGTTTCTTGGCAGTATGAAAGTCCGATTAGCTACATTCATAATTTTCTAATATTTTTTTTATTTTTGTAATTTTATTTTCAAGTAAAATGTATCAAGCTTTCAATAGTTTTTTTTCTGAAATTATTTGGTAACACCAAATATTATATCTCATAGGTTTATCTGTATGGAATAGTAGCTTTGTTTCTGCAAATTGACCGATACATAGTTTATGTAGTTTGTTCTACAATTTATGGTACGACAAATGATAAATAAATAAACTTTCTTGTCCTTAAAACAGAGATTTCATCATTCATTGTTGAATATTAAATCTGGAAAAATAAAGAATATTTAAGAGAGGGCGGGGTCAGCTCTGACCTCGCCTTGTAGTTAGTAATCGTTGAAATGAGTCTTGTGAATCCAGAGTTAATAATAAATCAACACCGGGAGCAGTAGCTCAGTGCATCAACTGATGTCACTGCAGCGCCTCTGACCAGCAGGTCCTAGGTTGGAGTCCTGACGGCGGCAGGATTTTCGACACTAGCTTTCCAGCTAGGTCGAATTCAGTCGCTGTCTGGAGGAGAATTCTAGCGGCCGGCTGCTCTGATCGGTAGTTTTCCGTGGTTTCTCCGATCAACACCAGGCGAATGCCGGAGTAGTACCCTAACAAACGGGCCAGGGACCGCGCGCGATCTGTCCTTCCTCTTCCTTGTCCTATTCTCTCCCCTCACACACACACACACACACACACACACACACACACACACACACTTACACTAACATGCACTACACTACCACATATTTCGGGAGACCGGTCGGGAGCTTAGAGCTTGTCCCGGCAGGGGCGGTGCCCCGCTGGTGGGAGAGTCCTGGTTAGGGGGAAACCCCACTAGCCGACGGTAGGTCGGCGCCGGATCTCGTCATCCAGCGGGGGAAGATCACCGCCATCTCCTGAGAAAGAACATGCACTACACTAACGGGACTAATGACCACAGTAGTTGACGCGCCCGGAAGCACGAAATAATCAATCAATAAATCCAATCTAATGAAAATTTTCCCTCTCGCCCTCACCCGCATTGTCGCCTTGGCCCCCAACAATGTCGTCTCCCCCGCCAGCGCCCGTGTTCATGTCCCATGCTCTTGTCCGCCTCCGTGTTCCACCTGGCCCCCTGCCAGCCGCCATCACGCTTCACAACACTGATTTCGGCAAGCTGTGCGCGACATCCGACTAGACCCACCAACCCTCGTCGATCGCACGGCATCAATCGCACACGTTCATTTCCGACCAGTTACATCTCGGGCGTTAATAATAGCAGTTTATTAAATTAGTTCATAATGTTAAGCATTATCGCATGAGTACATGTTTTGAAAACGAGCGACGTTAGGAGCGAGTTTTCAAATTTGTACGAATGCAATAAAGCAACATTAAAACATGTTGCATATGCTATTTTTTGTATAACAGCATTATAAATTTATAAGAGAATAAAACTTAATTTTGTGAAGCAACTTTTTTGTGACGTCTCGGATATTTGACATCTCTGCAAGAAAACGGTGGTAGTTAATAACTAATATATTAAAGATAAATATTTTTTCCTTTAATGAAATATGTTCCTTAAAGATAGATTTTGAAATAAGATGTACAATATTTTGGAAAATTTGAGTACTTTTCGCATAAATTTGCATGAAATTAGGATGAGAAAGTACGTGTTGTTTTAACACCATTAGTTTAATATAATATTTTAATGTTTTAAGTATAAGAAATAAGAAATAAAATGTAAACAAATGAAGTATTATATTTTAACAGCCACAAATGTATTTGTAAATCTGGCGTTGGTTTTCAGAAAGAAGAGAAAACAGAAAATTAACACGACTATTCCACTAGTGAAATTAAAATCAATATACATACAACCTGCCCCAATCAGGGCGGTGTATCTCAAAACATTTATCGCTTTTTTCGATTATTCTTACCGCTTCTCTGTACTGACCGATCATAAACTGTGACTCATCTGCCTTAGGTATAGGTATTCATCGGTACATAGGTATACATCGGTCAATACTTAGGTATACATTGATCGCTATGTCGATGTCCAATAAACCACGTACGTACTATAACATAACCTCTTTGATTTTAAAACAGCTTTCACTTATGTTGAATATTTGGTACATTTTGAAACTCAGTTGGACATAGTTTCATTCTTGGAATATTCCTATTAAATAGCACTCGTTCTTTGGAATTACTCAAATACCACCCCCACCCCCCCGCCGCTTTGCGAGTCAGGGATTTATTGACAATTTCCAAACCACTCGTGGTGATATCTTACGATAATTCGCAAAAAATAATGAATTCTAAGCCTCAACAACTCAATTCATCTAGCAAACTATTCTTTTCACTTTCTCTCTTGGTTGCATTCAGAAATAAGTCCCGTACTCATCATCAGACCGACAAAAAAAGTATGAAAAAAAAAAAAAAAAAAAGGACGACTCGCTCGCATGTGCGCATGCGCAATTGCTGTCGGGCAGCTGCTGCGAGGCGCGCGACGCGGGGGCGCAGCGGCTGCATTCCAATGAGCAGATAACGCCGACACTCGACGCTCTTATCCAGCCCATGTGGCGCCAGCCGTCCGCGATACTTCCACACTCCAGCAGCACGTGCGTGGGCTCTGCGCAGAGATCATCATCCACGATTACGCGGGCGGGCCCGGCCTCGGAGCCAACTAGGCATGCAACATCGATGCCCGTGCTTTCAAAACGTTCACGTTTCCATTAACATACAGTAAAATGTATCTAAGCCGGAATCGATCGGGACATAAAACGTTTCCGGTTTATTGATTGATTGATTATTTCGTTTTTCCGGGCGCGTCAACTGCTTGGGTTATTAGTCCCGTTAGTGTAGTGCATGATTGTTTCTCTCGGGAGAGGGTAGTGATCTTCCCCCCGCTGGATGGCGAGATCCGCCGCCGACCTACCGTCGGCTAGTGGGGCTTCCCCCTCATCAGGACACTCCCACCCGCTAGGCACCGGCCCAGTCGGGACAAACTCTAAGCTCCTACAGGTCTCCCGTAATATGTGGTAGTGTAGTGCATGTTAGAGTAAGTGTGTTTGTCTAAGGGTAGGGGATAGGACAAGGAAGAGGAAGGAAAGATCGCGCGCGGTCCGTGGCCCGTTTGTTAAAGTACTGCTTCGGCATTCACCTGATGTGGATCAGAGAAACCACGGAAAACAACCGATGAGAACAGCAGGCCGCTAGAATTCTCCTCCAGACAGCGACTGAATTCGACCTAGCTGAAAAGCTAGTGTCGAAAATCCTGCCGCCGCCGTCAGGATTCGAACCTAGGACCTGTCGGTCAGAGGCGCTGTAGTGACATCAGTTGATACACTGAGCTACCGCTCCCAGTTTTCCGGTTTAGGGAGGTTTGCGTTTTACGCAAGGTTGTCCGTTTTATGACAGTTGTGATATTGACGTTTCTGCCCTGAAAGTAGTAAATTACATGACTTTATTATAATTATCAAAATACATTAACATATAACGTATTTCTGGAAGAAATCGCCAATAAACGAATATTAAACGCTTTTCATTCACAGCTTCAGACACATTTGAAAAATACACATCTTACTGGCTTTATTCGAACTTCTTGCCGACTCTTTCAACGAACAATGTGTCACAAGCCTGCACTACGACATTCTGATACCCTCGCGTGGCCTTGAGCGATGCGTATCTTATGGTGGGGTAATGAGTTTCAATGCAGGGCAGGAAGACGCGTGAAAAGAAGCCATGCCCGTACACCTCCTCACGCTCAGAGTCGGTATAGAGGGAACTCCCCGTCGGCCTACCCACTGAGAGACAAGCCACCCCGATGTCGAATTATATTCCAACAGCTGAAGCTCCTCTCCTTCAGTATCCGGTTGCCACGATTAAATCGCGTGTCACAGGGATGGAAAACTTGCTTGCAGATGCATTTATTTAATTAAGAACATTCGCAACTTTCTGTCAATTACCATAAATTCACAGAAATTTCGTTTTATAAAGATTTTTTTCATGCAGAGCATGATAAACTGGATGAACTTTTCGGGTTGAAGAGGTATCGTTTTATGCTGTCTAAAATACCATTTAACTTCGCGGGCCGGAGAAATTTTCCGGTTAAGGCAGGTTTTCGGCATGCGCAGGTTCCGGTTTCGATAGATTTTACTGTATCAATATTTTAGACATCGATGAAAAGAAGCCGATGTTTTGTGCTTAGGGTTGCCAGAAATATTTTGAGAAAATCAGGGTGGAGGGTGTGAGCTTTGAGTAATAATGATACATTCTCTTTATAATTTAAAACAAAGCCTAGTGTGAGGTTGAGCTTTGCTTTGGCATAAAAATGAATAAATCGTTTGTACAATAGTTTAAATCTTCAAATAAAATTATGTGTGCATTAGGGGAACACTTATCAGGAGTTCTTTAAAGTAGTATATGCATGAAAGGCATTTATGAAACACACTTTTAGCTTACATTCGCAGTGCTGTGTAATGCGAACAAAGACATACACATTAGAATAGTTGTCAAACTAAGGCAACTGCATTGACCTGCGCAATAGCCAGGATTGGCATTAGAGTAAAGTTGGTCTAATCTAGATTAAAACTTGCCATAATAAACACTAAATGCTCTACTAACTATAGTTCAGTTGCGTTTTTTTGTCATTCGATAAAATCTTTTTCCATGTTTACTATTTTGAGTTTTTTTTAATTAGTGAATTATAAAAAGAAATAGTGAACGGTTCACTCAAATAGTGAACATCTGTCAACCCTATTTCTTCGCTTTGTTATTACTAGGGGCGGAATTTAATGATTTATAATATCGCAAAAATGATCAATAAAAGGCTCGTAAAGTGATTTTAAAGTGCTACCATCGCAAAGAAAAATGACGTAAAAATTTTATCAAAACCAGTTCGGATAAACAAGTCAAACAGTTATATGTATGTTAAGTACGTAAGTATGTAAGTCAAACAGTTATATATGTTAATGATATAATTAAGGTTTCTTTCATTCGTTCAAATGAAATCAGCTAGCAAACTTTTGATGTGGACCGTTCTTTACCAGGAAATCTCTGTTTTTATTTGCCCTTAAATCGGCAGAACCGAGAATAGCGCTGAATTTGGAATCTTAGGTTGCATACTCAAAACGACTGACACTACAATTTCTGAGCGAAGAAATCGAATAGGCTACATAGGAATGCGTTGGAGAAAATTTGGTGCTTCTCTTAAATATTATTTGAAGCAAGCACCATTAAAAAGATATTAAAATTGAGGACATTACGACAAGTGCATTAAAATGACTGAAATAGATAATAAATGACTTATTAGTCGAAATAGACGAAAAATGCAAAAAGACAGACAAAAAAGTTGTATAACTCAGTCTTTTCCTTTTGTCATAACCTAATATTAATTTCAATACTAAATGGCATTGTTCTCAAGTGAAAATAAACTACCGGTGCTACAGAATGGCACGGACTTTCTCGTAGTAAAGTATTCTAATTTCCTTGGTGAGGGCTATTTTTTTCGTGTTGCCCCATCTTCTTGTCAGCTACTATCTATCGCCGCCCTTAATACAATATTTGAAGTTTTCTCAATTTTTCGGTTTCCTAATGGTAGATCCGAAATATTACTTTTAGAATATTAAAGATAAGTGAAATCTCGTCTTCGGAAATTTTAATTGATAAATTTGAAGCCGTTCTTAAGAAAATGGTTGTAAGCGCTGTTACTGTATTTGAAGCGCTTTTTTAGAGGAATCGTTCGAGTACGTGACCTTACCGAAAGAACTAAGTATGAACAAATTTTATTTGAAGGAAATATCACTCGGCTTTAATTTCGTAGTTTTAGGAAGACGCCGAAAAAATTCAAACTTTTGAAAATTTCAAGAATTCAAAGTTATCAGTGAAAATCGCACCTATACCACCTTTACAAGTGTATTTTTATTTTTACAAGAAAATTAAAGAAAACATTTGGGGCCATTTAGGAGAAAATTTTGAAAATGTAATCGCATCGCAAAATGTAAAGCATCGTGTAATGAACCCCCAAAAATCAAAATCAGAGAGCTTCGACTCAGTCCACATTGACAGGGGTTTATTCAGTTTGGACAAAATCGTACGCGTAGTTTAGGCGCTAAACACGTACACATACACCCACACAGACGAACGGACGGACGGACGGACGGACGGACGGACGTTTTGCCCACAACTGATTTTTTGGGTACCAAGAACCCAGAAAACTGGAATTCTGGTTGCACCACGTGTTAGAGGACTTTTTTTCAATTTAGCAACTGGATTTATCCACTTTTTCGTTTTCAGGGCACGGCAATTAATGTTCTTCTCCCGAAAATCCGCTGTTTTTTCGCGCAGCATAACATAACTTTCTCTATACTACATATACTATTCCGTATATACGTACGTGTACGAGAAAGTAAAAAAATGAAATTTCATTAAAATCCACCCCGAATTATTACGTGTTCAGTGTTTTGTCCGTGGATAAAAAAATCCTATAATCACTATGCTGTAAAAGTTAAAATATGATGGTCTGTTCATGTGTTCGAACAACGTGAACGCGATTTGAACTACCTGCAACGAGCAGATAATCTCTCATCCGAGGTGATTCTGATACCCTGGTATATTCGTCTTTCCGCATATTCCGCGCATGGTGTCGCGTCTTTTACCGTACACTTTGTTTTCAGTTAAGTGTTCATTATAAATTAATGCATACCGCCCCTGTCACATTAAATTTTGTTGTGCACGAATTGTTTTGAAATGTTTGGCAACATGGATGTTTCGTTGATATGGCATCACTATTGGCAACCGGTGGTTCGGGGCGAAATTTTACCGGTCCACCGACAATGAATTTAAAGTGGATGAGCTGATTTAACAATCATTATTAATAATTATATTTTCTTAATAATTAATATATTATATTTTTATTCATCAATATATTTAGTACGCGAAGAAAAAATTTTGTACCCCTTTTTAGGCACATTCCGCGCACGAAGAAGTGTGAGATTTCGCATTGTTAAAGTTCATATGGAAAAGGAGAGTTTAAATATCAAATGTGTTACAAAAATAATAAATACAGCATGTAGATGCAACCCGCAATACGCTGCAACACATTATTATTATTATTATTATTATTATTATTATTATTATTATTATTATTATTATTATTGTCCATCGTTCATAACTCGGCAATGACGCGTTTTAGATTTTTAAAACCTGATTTCTGTGTCCTCTGAGGAACATGAGTTTTGTTTTCTATGTCATAGACTACAAATTGACTTTTTTTGAGACTTTTATTCCAAGCTTAACGTTTAAGACAAAATACTTCAGTCCATATTTACATTCCTGTATGAGAAAAGCATATTATTAATAATAGTAATAATAATTTACACACGTGAAAAATATTAGTTTTTACGAAACTTCGTAATTGATATCTTAGGCTTCCGCGGCCAGAGTCATGATCTGGGCTGTCCGCGTGACGCCGCGTCGAAGGCTGGGGTGACGACATATCGCGGTCCTCTTCAGGGCTGTACTGCCCTGAAGAGGACCGCGATATGTCGGTCGAAACGTCGGCACCCCAGCCTTCGACGCGGCGTCACCCGGACAGCCCAGATCATAAACTTCGTAATGTTTTTTTTTTAACTTAACATTACTCACAAAATGTACTGGAGAGAGAGTATTGGACTTCCGAAGGACTTTGTGCTGCTGGCGGTTGAGGTCACAAGACCAGTTCCCTTAGTATTTCTCAGTCACGTGATAGGGTGTGAGAAGTCCGGTAATCCCCCTGTTTTCACAGGTCTTCAAATTTCATAGGCATTGCACGGAATTGAGGCAAACAACACTCCCTAATGACATTTGTACACGCTCGCAGATGACGTTATAGAACTTTTTTAAATTAAATGCAATATTTATTCAAGTATACACGATGACAAAAATCTCAGTAACGTTAAAAATTAAAAATTTAATGAATTAGGTCAAATTTTGACTACAAGACATTTAGTTTTATTAAAAACAAGTAAATTTTGTTTTAGTTGAGTTATTACGTGTAAAAAAGAATAATAACTTTTAATTGCGAATTGATTTGTTTCAAAAGGCTGCTGTAACTTGCAAAACTTCCACTTTAAAGGTCGTCTCCGCGACTCTGTGGGGTAAAAAACTTTTGGAAGTGTAGCTTTTGAATGGTTTGATTTGTTTCTTTGTTTATGAACTCTGCCAAGATCGTTTCACAATCTTAGAAAGGTCTCCTAATTTTAAAATCATTCCACAGACTTTATTGCAGGCAGGCATTATTGCACCATATTTTTTCAATGAATTTGTAATAAAAGTAATCAAAGTCAATATTCATTTTACTTTCAATCAAATATAATTTAAAAAATAATACAAATTGAATAATAAACTTGGGAAAATGGAAAAGTTCACGCAATACGTTCGTTCTTCTAATAATTACGATTTTAAGAATACTTTTTTAAAGAATTTTGTCAAACGATCTACAATGTCAAACATTTAAAAGCATCTCCGTGTACATCAGTCATTTGCAAACTATTCACATATCCAACGTAGATGACAGAAATTCAAATGCGTACTTGGCAGCTAAACACGAAATTTAAGTATATTTGTAGAATGTGTCAGAAGTTTCTGTATCTGGAACATTTATAAAAGTCAGGAAAGACTGGGAAAGAATTGTCCATGTATATGATAAAATGTGATTTTCTTTCCATTTAATGGCTTTGGATGCCTGATGTCTATATTTATATTTGCGTTATTTCATAAAATATATTGTAACATCGCGTTTTTTTAAAAAATCTTGTCATTCATAGAATTTAATTACAACAGATAAAATTAAAATATTTGTAATATTAACATGAGATGTAAATTTGTTTGAACATAATGTTATAACTCAATTATTCCCTCACTTTCCTGAGTCATCTTAATCTTAAACTCTTGCTAGAATAGTCTGGGGAGCCCACTAGAGGGACGATGGGCTGGATGAAAGCACCGTCTTGAGGAAAATGAAATTAATGAAGGATGTTAAAGAGAAGCGCGATAAATGATGGACTCAAACCCACGGGAAACAAAAGAACCCCTCAGAAAACCATTAGTGAACTCAATTTTTTGAACACCTTGTGAGCGAGATTAGAAGAACTATTAAAATCTCAGTTACAAAATCGTGAGTGATCATAGTCTGTTTATGCTTTAACTAGCATAGGCACACACATAGGCACAGCCGATTACTATAGCTCCCAAGAAGTATAATTGGTAGTGTAGTGTAATAAGAAGTACAATTCAGACCTCAGCTCACGAATTTTAAAAGGTTTAAACAAGAGAACCTCGAGAAAATCGTCTGAGAATTCCGTTCCTTCAGAGCACCATTCAATGGAGTGGCCGAGATTTCAACCTCAATTCAAAAATTTTGAATAGCCATCGTCCATATATTATATTTTAACTAGCTTAAACACACGGATATTACCAGATTACTGTGGTTCCAATGTGTGCGCAGTCTAAAACAGAGGCATGGCAATTACATTTCTGGGCCCCTCTGCGCCCCCTTTTTCCTTAATTTTTTAAAAATGTTCTTATGTCATATTTCACTGGGATATGCAACGTACTACATGAAGAATGAGATAGAAAAATAAATAATTAAATGAATAAATATTAAATGAATAAACACATAAATAAATAAATTCTGTGGTGGCAGCTGAGATTTTGTGGTACTCCATGATAAAATATATGGGGTGAATAAGATATCAACCACAATAGTATACAATTTAATTATAATGCGATTACATGTAGTCAGACACGTGTTTCGAGAACACTCTTCCCATCATCAGTGGTTCTACAATTATTAAACAAATCACACATGTCAACAAATCATATATCAACAGTGAACAAATAAATAAATAAATAAATATTTAGAATAAGTACTTACCCAAGTAACATAGATTAAAACACATAATTATGGAAAGTCGAATGACGCCATTTTGGACGTACGCTGTACGAATGCAGAGTGCGGGAAGGAGGAAATGGACGAAAGAAAGCTAGTCAATTAATAAATTTATGATGGGGCTGGATTTAACTATAGATTGTTCATTAAACACGTGTCTGACTACATGTAATCGCATTATAATTAAATTGTATACTATTGTGGTTGATATCTTATTCGCCCCATATATTTTAACATAAATAAATAAACACTAAATAAACACATAAATAAATAAACACATTAATTAATTAAATACATAAATAAACACACAAGTTAAATACTCCCAATATTAGGCCAATATTTCTTAAAACAAAAAAGCGTTCCAAGGTCCAAAAAGGTTTGTGAAACACTGCTTTAGCCTTTGGGACACGACTGAGCCTTGGGGGATGGGGTGCAGGGCCAAGGTCGCTGGCGCCAGCTGTACCAGGGGTACCGCGCAGCGCCACTAGGCTGCGCTGGCTGCGCTCCAACGCCCCCTCCCCCTTGCGGCACACGAGTCAAGGGGAGGCCGTGGATTCCTCCCCCCCCCTCGCCAACACACCGCTACGCGAACGTTTTCTCAGGCGCAGTTAGAATTAGTGGTGGCTCGTCAGAATGCGGTCAAGTGTGTACTCCACCAATAAATGACCATGTAAATAGTCCGACTTCAATCTATTGATGTCACTGCAGTGCATTTGGCCAATAGGTCCTAGGGTTCGAGAACGGATGAAAGCTAAGGTTGCCAGATGTTCACTGTTTGAATGGACAGTTTACTATTTATATTAGTGTTTCACTAATTAAAAAATTGAAATAGTGTACGTGTAAAAAGATTTTATCCAATAAGGGGAAAAAACAACTTTCTGTGGGATTGAACATGTGTTAGTGGAGCTTTTAGTGTTTATTTTGGCAATTTTTGAATCTCGATTAGAGCTGCCTTTACTCAGATGCCAATCCTGGCTATTACGCAGATCCATGCAGTTGTCTTAGTTTGGTAACTATTCGTAATACGTATGTCTTTGTTCAAGTGCACAGCACTGCGAAGGAAAGCTTCAAGTGTTTTTCATAAATACGTTTCCTTCATATACTGCTTTAACGAACTCCTGATGCGTGCTGGCCCTAATGCACTTAAAGGATTTCATTTGAAGATTTGAACGAATGTAGAAAAGATTTATTCCGTTTTATGCAAAAGCAAAGCTCAACTTCACCCTTGGCTGCGTTTTAAATAATAATATTATTCGAAGATGACCCCCCGGTTCACTATTTTCTGAAATTTCTATTTTCTATTTGTTTTCATTTGTTTAGCCGGCGGCGTTAGCCGAATGCGTTTACTACGCTCCGTGAAGTCACGAAGGTTAAGCGAATTCGAGACTCGCGGGTTACTCCCCAGTGCAAAGCGTTCAACGCCCCTTAAGGGGGCTTGGAGACGCGTTGCGTCAAGGTGTAGACGCAACAAATTTTAAAAAAAAAATCTGGCAACCCTAATAGTGACAGAATTGTAGACACTAGCTAGATAACATCGAGCATCAGGTAACATCATTATGAGTTACCTCAGTTGACCCCTGAGCCACCTCAGCCGGTACACGTGCTGATGTTTCCAAGGTCAATTCTGATCATCTCCACGGTTTGGTGTTTCAGAGATCACGTGATGGTTGCTACGGCAACCACGGCGCTTTGTTATATTGAATGGTGTCGTCTTTCGCGTCACATAAAAGCATCAATCCTTCAGAGCTACACACAATGCCCCTCCAATTGCAACACCAGCAGAGAGTTATACTGGTGTTTGTTATTCGTTATACACATCTAGTAACATGACTGATTATAAACAATATGTCCAACACCTTCAATAGTTCTTGATTGTTGGATGAAATTCAAATTTTAGCTTTCTTACACTAAGTTGGATCGAAGAGTGTTTCTTAATAAAGAAAACTGAAAGAATATCGGTGTTTGTTAGGAATAATCTAATATTACTAAAAAAATCGAATATTGAGAATTTAAGGTAAATGAGTACAAAAAAATATTTTTATTAAGAATAAGTATTTTTCTCTGACTCAACTGCCGCTTGATAGAAGTCACTTCACGGACGGAGATAGCCATTTATTTTTATGGAGTTATGGTGTCAAAATATTCAGAGTTCTATAAAACTCATTTTCTTTATTTAAATAACCAACAGACATAAACAGTTTTCTATATAGCTTGAATATTGTTGATTAAAGAGAATCATATGAAGTTTCGGGGTAATTAAGTCGCCCTTCCCTGTACAAAACAGGATTTTGAAAACATTAATGAATCCTTGTTATTCCGGATTCGTGAAGTCAGTCGTCAGGAAAAGCAACAACAAAATTGTCTTTTCAAAATCTCCAATGCACTGTTTTCACAGTGATGGTGATACAGCACAGCATCCGAAAGAGTCAGGAAGTTCTCGGAAAATAATTTTGTTCTTGTAAGGTTAAATATGATATTTTTTCTCTCTACCTCATTGTATTGTTGAACATTAAAACATAAAAGTACCTTTGTAGCAAATTCTTTACAACTTGACTTATTTATTCAACTCACAGTCAGTCAGCTCATAAAATACAGTTAAGAATACACAGTACTTCGCATTTAAATAACTTAATTTAATATCATATGTTTAATTTTTTATTTAAATGTATTGAGTGTTAGTAGATGCAGGTACGGGTTCATTGGCTGTTTCCCATTCTAAAAAGGCCACAATTATGGAAGAATAGAGACCATATGAAATCCTGTCTATTGGAATTTTTAATGGATTTCCATTTCTCAAGTTGAACGTTAAGTAGGATCAGCTTATTCTCTACTCAATTACAATGTATTAAATTTGTCAAATTTGAAATTTCTCGGGAACTTGGGATTATTCGACTATCTCTTCGTTTCCAAGATAATTGAGATCCCAATCACCTGTGACGATGACGAGTGTCATATATAGTCGATGTACAAGTGAAACTCATTATGCTTACATTTTTCTATTCTTTCATCCATAAAATCACTACACTGCTGAAGCTTGTGTAGCCTAAATTATGGATTTTTTTCCATTATAACTAAGTCACAGAACAGTGAAAATATACCGGAAAGCCAGTTTTTGAATTTATTTCTTGTTTTTGTTTTTTAAAATCGATTTCACATATTAAAGTGTTCGGAAGAGAATTAGTTGGTTGGTTGGTTAGTGATACCGGGCGCGTCAACAGCTTAAGGTCATATTCCCGAAAGTGTAGTGCATAGTTTTTTCTCCGGATATGGCGGTGATCTTCCCTCGCTGGACCTACCGTCGGCTAGTGGGGTTTCCCCCTAACCAGGACTCTCCCACCAGCGGGGCACCGCCCCAGCCGGGACAAGCTCTAAGCTCCCGACCGGTCTCCCAGAATATGTGCATGTAGTAGTGCATGATTGTGTAAGTGACTGCTCCGGCATTCGCCTGGTGTTAATCGAAGAAACCACAGAAAACTACCGATCAGAGTAGCCGGCCCCTAGAATTCTCCTCCAGACAGCGACTGAATTCGACCTAGCTGAAAAGCTAGTGTCGAAAATCCTGCCGCCGTCAGATCTCCAACCTAGGATCTCCCGGTTAGAGGCGCTGCAGTGACATCAGTTGATGCACTGAGCTACCGCTCCCGGTGCTCATTTCCTTGATGGCTCCTTCGCCCACTGCTTTGCATCGTGATATCGAGGTCTGTTTGGTGGCTCAGCAGTGTCAGGTTTCGGGGCTAAACGCGTGCACGTGCGTCTTTTGTAGCTATTTTCGTCTCCTCTCGATCACTTGACGATCGGATCGATACACAGTGCCTGACTTTGACTTATGTGCGCCCCAGCCTGTCAAATGTTTTAGTGCCCTTTTTATAATATATATTTATATATGTTTTTTATATATGTTTTTCTTCGACACTTTCAATCATCATTGGTTTCAATATAACATTTATTTTCACGTCGAAAAAGGAGGTACTGGCAGAATGAACACAGTGCATTGGGCCCGTAAGGTCTTTCAGTTCCTCTCCACATTGCCCAAGATCCTTTCGATTGGTTTAAGTACCGGTTGCTCTACATTCTTCACTCACTTAATCTGTCGAAGATTTGAAGCATCACCTAACTACTTCCGGTGCTGGTAGCAATTAATTTATGGGTAGATTTGGCAAACGCGCGGCCCAAGTCCTTGCCCAAAACTTGAGTTGGAAACAGACGAAAGAGAAAGCACTTACAACACTAGGTACCCTAAATTTCGGACTGGTGTTTGGTCTTCTCCAAGGTCTCTTCTGATAAAGAACCAGGATTTTGGGTTCAACCTGGAGTGTGCAACGCCTTAATTCGGTAATATAGAACTACTAATCATGAATATTTATATTGTTAAAAATGTTCGTATTTTCAAAAACCATTTTTTTAGAAGAGAAGTTTGATATTTGATCTTCATCATTGTCATCAATTTAAAATGCGTACACTCTAATGTAGATGCATGCAAATGTAATTTCCATGCCATGGTCTTAATATTTATATAACCATATATTATAATAACTACGGTCTCTATTCTAGCTCATGCATTATATCTCATTAACTTTCTCCGACAGATAAGCTTCGCGCAAACAATTCGCTCTATTTCATCGATTCATTTCTTAAACATTGAATAATTCTTCTCAAACAGTTTACATGACTTAATTAATAGTTAATATAATATTAATTACTTAATATTATTAATTTAATTAATGATATTAAATTATTAAAGCATTTTCTATTTTTCCAAGAATCCAAAACTTTTGAAAACAGACGTTCAACCTAATTACCATTTGTAAACAAATGGTAAACAAATATGTTGCTTGGCTAGGACACGTAACGTCATAACATTGATCCGAGATTAAAACTTAACATACGAATTAACTTATCTTCCTTAAATCTTTTTAATACTGTCGTACAAAAAATAGCGTGCGCAACGCGTTTATAATGTTACTTTTTGTATTCATAAAAAAAAATTACTGAAGTCACTTCTATAGTCGTTCGTTCAGTAATATTTTCTTGTTCGTACAAAAAAGGACATTATAAACTAGTTGCATAATGTACTATTGTTTAACTGCATCAGCTACTACTAACCTAAAGTAGTGTTCACATCTCAATAAAAATAAAAAGCAAGCCAGTAAGTCTGTGTAAAAAATAGTATATGATACACGTGGTGAAAGTGATTTTATTTTGCTCTTAGGATTTCACCAATCGTGTCGCAACCATTCCTTTTATCAAAATACAATTTTACTTACTTTTACTAATCGTATTATAAATAACTAATTTCGTCTCGGATAAAATGGTGCCCGCAGGGAACAGTGCCTTTAAAATGGAGTTAAAAGTTGTTGGCAACTCCCTAGTTAGCACATAGAGGATTCTTCACAGGCAGCTGGAGATTAGCAAGTGTTTGTCGCCGAGCAGATGGAGCTAGTACGCTCAGGCAAGTTATTAGTGTCGAGAACCTTGTGGAGGATTAGTGGCGTATGGTACTCAGCCTTCAGACTGGCGAACTATTAAATCCGGAGTAAAGGCGATATTCACAGTAAATTATGTAGAGTGTTCAAACACAAACGCACGTAAACACACACACACACACACACACACACACACATACATACACATATACGCACAATCACACATATACACACACACATACACATATACGCACAATCACACATACATACACACCCCAGAGTGTTATGCGAATAAAATTTTTCTTAATAATTTAATACCCAGTTTTCTTTTTTGACAATCGATAAACACGTTTTCAAAAGATGTTTTATTGCCTATATTGTACTGAAACATGTTTTGCGTAATATTTATTTGCTTCATCAGGTGTGAACAAAAAGTATTCGATTTACGTTGATATACATCGGCGAAAATAAGTTTGGATGAATGGAATTTGTCTTCTTATAAATGGTGCGTCGAGACTTCATCTCAGGGGGACGACTAGGAAGTTGGCATGTGGTTACTCAAACGGATACAGAGCATAGAATTTAAACAGTAAAATATATGTAAGATTAGTATGACTGTCCCCAATAATACTAATAATATAATAATCAGGTATCCTTTTTTCTTTTTTGATAATTAATAAACAAGTTTTCAAAAAATGATTTATAATATTTTTATACAAATTTGAAAGTTAGATAACAAAATGTCTCACCTGAGATACTTAGCAAGCAGTATTTTTGCCGATTCGATGCACCGTAAGGAGAATTTTCTGAACGTTAAGGTCGTAATCGACCACAAACTTTTGTACAATAATGAAACTTTTCTCGTGGAAATGAAATACGAAACAGTTTTAAACATTGAAATGTATACGATACGATTGTTATTAATAATATAACACTCAGGTATCCTTTTTTCTTTTTTGATAATCAACAAACAAGTTTTCAAAACCTGTTTTATAACATTTTTATACAAATTTGGAAGTTAGATAAGCGTTTTTTGAAAACTAAACCGTTCAATCGATTTTCTTTAAAACTGATATTCCCTTATCTATCTAGCTGATTTCGCAGACCCTTGAATTTGAAACTGATATTTTAATTTTGGGAGGTTCTTTATTTGAAGCCTCTGGGTCATTTACAAATTTTCAAAAAAATAGCTCCTTCGTTTTTTACTAAATTTTGGTTTTGGATAGTGTGAAGGACGTTTAAGAGAATGGCGCAGGTCTCATGTTGGTTGGAAACCCTGATTTTTTGAAAATTGCAAAATTGCGTTATTGTGCGTGAAAGAAGGGGCGAGAAAGTACGTGCTGTTTTAGCACCTCTAGTATCGTAATAAAATCAGTTCGGCAAAAATAGATCTTTAAATGATATACAAAACGTATAATTCTTTCAAAGTATGAATAGCATTTGTGTAATTTTGTGTTCAATAAAAGCAATTTTAAAAATAAGACTTTTTTGATAGAGCGACGTGTGCTTATAAAAATGGCACAGGTCCGAGTTTCATTGAACTCTATAATTTTCCGAAAAGTTTAAAAGTTACAAATTATGCGAGAAAGAGTGCGGTTGTTCGAGTACCCCTAGTTCGTAAAACCACTAGTTCTTGTTGTTAGTGCCTCCTTATAAATTGGGTCATCTGTAAATATTTGAAGAAATGCTTCAAAATGTCCACTTCTTAACACGTGGAGGTCTTTGTCTACTCAAGACATCTTACGTAAACGTGCAACAAGTGTTTCTTTTTATGTAACAAACATTATCGATGTAGTATCTTGTCTGTTATCTTATTAATCGATCTTCATCTCGTGTAAAGGCGTTAGCATGTCTTTGCAATATATGATGTTTCACAGAAATACCAGTAATTCTAGGTAGGAAATATTTCAATATTAATATGAAATATTATTAACAAATTGGAATTACAGTTAGACCTGAAATACTACAAGATTATTTGTTGTAATGGTTGTTGTTAATTACACTTATCTGGTTCATTTTGCTTGCATTGAAACGGTTGTATGAGTTCAGTAAACCACCAGAATACTGTAGTTTCGCCATTGCTGACCCGTTTGAGTTCTTCCCATCAAGAGAGACCTCTTAAGTCTGAAATGTGTAAATGTCCTGGAGTCAATGCCCTTCCAACGACTCTTTTTTTACTCAATACGTCTGAGTGCCACGATACTGCTTTACCTTTTATCATAGATTATTGATCACTTCTAACGTTTCATGTGAATAACACAAAGAATATACACGTTTTCGCCGAAGCTTTGAAAATTATCTGTTGCGATTGATTATTCGGTGTGTTCGGGCACATCAACTGCTAGGGTCATTACTCCCATAAGTGTAGTAAACGTTTTTATGTCGGGAGGTGGTGTGTTCTTTCCTAGCTCGATGGTGAAAACCGGTATCGACGTACGTTGTCAAACGAGGGATTCCCTACCCAGGTATCTCCCACCAGCGGGTACCGCCCCAGCCGACAAATTCTAAGCTCCCGACCGGTCTCCCGGCATGTGTGGTAGTGTAGTTCGTGCATGTCAGTATACATGTGTGTAAGGAAGGGATGAAGGTAGGGCAAGGAAGAGGAAGGAGATATTGCGTCTTGTTAGGGCATTGTTGATCGCAAAAACACACACACACGCACGAAAAACTGCCGACCAGAGCAGCAGGCCGCTAGAATTCTTCTCCAAGCTCCGGCTGAATTCGATCTAGTATGTACTCGATCGATTCGTTGGGACTCGAACTCTTATATAACTCGAAGTTATATAAGTTGATGCCCCAAGCCATTTCCTCCGGCATATATCGATAATAAATTTAGAAAGAAATATCCGTATGACAAAAATGGACAGAATATGGACATAGAAACCGGATTCAAACCTATTTTAAATTACTTTTAGACAACTGAAAGTCTTAAAAATATACGTTCACATTTTTTTAATCAAGGGCTTTATCCAGCCGACAGCCGGCTGCCCTTTACGTCCTGAAGGGACGCATATTCGACCATACACTAGACAAACACTCTTACGGGCTCCTCTGATCTGAACGTCAGCAGAACGTGAGGCCCTCCGCGACAACACACACAAAGTCAAGGAACAAACAGCCTTACCCAAGGCGGGACTTGAACCCGCGACCCTTCGTACCGAAGCGCTGAGTCGGTACTCGCTCTTAGCCACCTCGGCCATCCAGATCGGCACGTTCACATTTTTAATACGCATAAATAAACTATCAAAACAATACAAACCATTAACCTGAATACCTGTATTCCAAACTATTCGACGTGCTTGTATGAGGCACATACAAGCATTACATACCATGCACTCGTGTTCAGCGATTCGCTTTGTCACACGATCGTTCTCCCAAAGCCAATCTCATCGACCCCGTTTCCTTCGTGCATGCCTTCGCCCTTTGGCGAGCTTTTGTTTTGAGTTCGCCGCCTCACCGCTAGAGACGCGTCCCTCGAGATTACGCCAGTGCTCTGCGCTCGCCTCAGCGACTCGCTGTTTATACTACTCGCGCAACTTTTCTTGATTGAATAGTTTGAATAGATTGAATAGATTGAAAAAATACAACCGGAGTGCGGGGTATTAGTTACAAAGTCGGCCACTAGAGTATTTACAGTAATGTCAACCTCTGGATAATCGAAGTCAAACCTGCTACGTGTGCGGCCAGGCCATCGCTCTGTGTAGGCAACAGCAGGGACAATAGATAGGAGTTTTAGATGTCTCCTTTGGATCTGGACCTGCCTCAGCCATTTCTTTAGATAATGGTAATAAAGCTGAACAGACGTTCTGAACTATGACAGCAACTAGTTTTGACTAGTTTCTGTTTCGCGCTAACAAACTTTTAATGCTTGGAATGTTGTCATCAGTGCTCGCTGCGAGCTTTTGCCTTCAACTGTTTATTGCTAAAGAGAGGGGGAAGCAAGGTCATCGTTCAAGAAAAGTTGCGCGAGTAGTACTTGGATTTTTCTAACGTGGCACCTGTGGGTAGCATCTCCAAGATGGAATTCGGCACGACTTTTTGTCATTATCAGTCCTGTCACTAGAGTCGCTTGATCTGAAACAATGCTTGATACGGTCGCGATCATGCGACATCTTGCGGCAGGACCAGGAAAGACGCAAAAAGTCGTGCCGAATTCTATCTTGGAGACTACCCACAGATGCCACATTAAAAAAAGCAAGTACAGATATTGCAACCCCCACCTTCCTATCTTCTCTGGATGTTCCTAGCAGTAGTCTAAACAAACTAGCCTAGCGTACCTGTGTAATAACTCTCGCCGTTAAACCCCACCCTCATCCCTACTTTTCCATTTCCATATGAAGCCTTTAATATATATTTTTTCATCAAGGCTCTGTTGAATTGAACCCCGCAAAATCTCAAGCAAAAATATTTTCCCTTCGCAGATCCCTCACCTCTACAAATTAATAATATCTTGATCTCCTGTCTCCCTAATTCCGTATCAGTAAAATATCTGGGTGTGGTATTAGACAAAAGACTTACTTGTAAGAAACATATTCAATGCACAGTATCTAAAATGAAAGCAAAAGTATCCAAACTTTTTTTCTCTCGTTAAAAGAAATTCCTCTTGCGGACGGATTCAGGGCCCTAAAACGCTTCGTTCAGGAGTTATTTAACGATATATGTTCAAAAATACGACCGAGTGTTGCGGATTGCATGTGACATCAATTTTTATATGCGTTTTTTAAATAAATCCTTCATATTTTTAAAGTCAAAATGCAATTCGTCACGTCTAGGTAAAGTTCTGTTTCTTTAGAGACCTCATAAATAAATATTGGTTGCGTGTGAGAGCCGCAAAAGGTATGTTTATTAATGAAATAATATAGGAGGCGATGCACAACTACAATACTTGAGTGCTGGAAAGTGTGACGATCGTTTTTCGTTAGGTTGGTGAACATCCACCCACAGACTTTCTTACGAAGTTAAATGTGTGTTGTTATGTGTTGTGTGTGTTGTAACTCTAAGACTTGGTTGTTACTAAAGCTTAAAACTGTCTCTATCAACGAAAATGTTAAAGAATTGTGTAGCAAGCTGTTTTAAAGAACGCTAAAAAAACGGAAACACGATTCAGTCCACAGGCATGTAAATATTCTACCGTAAACTTGATAATGCAGTGCTATATATTATTTTGTAGCCATTACTTTAATAATTATTTATTTGGTAGCCAATACTTTAATAATTTTAGGTTTCCTTTTTCAAAAAGTACTATTATTTGCCATTAATTGAACTAAAGAAATTATAAAAAACGTAAACCAAGAACACTCCCCTGCGTGAATATTTAAAAAAATGTCTCCAAGGACAAGAAAAACTGGATTTTGTTATTTTAGGTAAATTACAAATTTAGAGCATTAAATATTGGTTCCTTTTCAACTTTTTATTAAGTTTTCTTGAGCATAAAAGACAATAGATGTTTTACATTTTCATAAGGCGCTAATTTCTATTTGTTTCCGAGAGAAAGAGCACTGAACAGACGATCACCATCATAGCAACACGATTTCTCAGCACAGAAAGTTGTCTCCAGACTATACGAGAGCTCACCGGTTCCTAGAGAGCGCACACGCTAGCCAACTTCGCAACATGGACAGCTGGCGCAAAACATCTTGCGAATTGTATGTCTGAGAGAGGATGTTTGTTTATGATAACATCGCTTCTTCTTGGAAACAAAGAGTTGGCGCGGAAAAATTGAGAAAATTTTATATACATTTGGGGAACGCAACTTGGCAAAGTGATCTTCCTTCGATTTTCCTAACACAGTTTAAAATATGAGAAATGCAGAGCCTTCAAATTTCGAAAAAGATAAAAACATTATTAATATGTTCAAACGATGGTTTGACGTTTTAAATAGTACTATCATTCGGGTTGGGCATATCAAGTATTCTTCGCGTTATTAAAGTATCTTTCCATTTCTGAAGTCATTGAAAATGGATAATACATAAGATTCTAAAACATGATACATAGACCACTTTTCGTGAGTTTTAAACACAATATTGGATGCCAAACTTCTCATTCATTTAAAACTTTAACAATTCGAACCATTTTCGTGTCGTAAAAATTAAAGTTTTTTGGGATGTATATTTTAAAGATGAAATTATAAAACGAAGAAAGAAAATCAACTAAAATGAAAAACCAATCATTCTTTGTCTTTATAATACGTTTTTATATGACAGGGGTATTCTCAAGATATTTAAAGACAATCTAACCACTGTATTTTAATTATTGAATTATTTAACTAGTGTATCTTCAGATACACTACAAACCACGTTTTGTAACACAATATGGCTACATCATTAGGTAGTCTGAGATGAAGAAAGGTCTCAATTAATAAGTCGCAAACTGGAAAACATAGTTGAACGGAATATATAACAAAACGAGCCATGTCTAAGGTCGACCAACATCTTCGAGATCTGAAAACGAAACAGGTTTAACTGTATTACGATTCAGAATACGTTTTAACTAATTTTGAGGTTGCCGCCGTCTGTCCAGTAGATGTCTCCAGGTAGATGCCCCCAAAATGAATTGATTGATTTTTTCGTGTTTCCGGGCGCGTCAACTGCTTTGGTCATTAGTTCCGTTAGTGTAGTGCATGTTTTATCTCGGGAGATGGCGGTGATCTTCCCCCGCTGGATGGCGAGATCCGGCGTCGACCTACCGTCGGCTAGTGGGGTTTCCCCCTAACCAGGACTCTCCCACAAGCGGGGCACAGCCCAAGCCGGGACAAGCTCTAAGCTCCCGACCGGTCTCCCGGAATATGTGGCAGTGTAGTGCATGTTAGTGTAAGTGTGCGTGTGTGTGTGTGTGTGTGTGTGTGTAAGGGGAGACGATAGGACAAGGAATGGGAAGGACAGATCGCGCGCGGTCCGTAGCCCGTTTGATAGGGTACTGCTCCGGCATTCGCCTGGTGTTGATCGGAGAAACCACGGAAAACTACCGATCAGAGCAGCCGGCCGCCAGAATTCTCCTCCAGACAGCGACTGAATTCGACCTAGCTGAAAAGCTAGTGTCGAAAATCCTGCCATTGTGGGGAGTGTAACCTAGGGCCTCCCGGTCAGAGGCGCTGCAGTGACATCTGTTGATGCACTGAGCTACCGCTCCCGGTCCCAAAATTAAAAGATCGGTTTCAAATTCAAGGAAGCGCGGTATTCAATCGCGGCGATCGATTGGGGAATATCGATTTTGGAGAAAATCAGCTAAACGGTTTAGCCGCTAGCGTTGTTCACACACAGAGGGACAGACATTTTTCCGTCAATCGATTTTTCGGTATCAAGGGCCCACAAAACATGGATTCTGGCTACCCCAAGTATTAGTTGGAGTATTATTTTTTCTAAATTTAGCATCTGGATTTATCGACTCTTTCGTTACCAAGGCCCTGCAACAAGAGTTTTACTGCCGAAAATTCGCTGTTTTTTCGCGCAGCATTACATTACATAACGCGGTAGCGGGAAAATTAATATACTTCAAATATCAAATACAACACAGCGTTTGATTTGACACCCAGTGATGATTCACGACAATTCGTAAAATTTCTGTTTTGGAGGGTCGATAATGTCAGCGATTCGGTAGAGCGTCATTGATCCAGTAGAATAAAGTGCTTTACCCAGGCGCTGGGCGTCGGTGCGATGGCTGCTAGCAAACTGCACTGCAGTCGGCCTTCTCCGAAATGCATGGCGGCGGCACTCACGCCCCAAGCGGCAAACGCCGTAAACCGCGCCTATAAACCCCAATCACCCCTCCCGTCCCCTCCCCCCACCCCTCTCCCTTCCCCTACACGCGATGTCAGCACCCCTACCACGAGCAGTTCGGTCACGCCTCACAAGAGCGGAGGGATATGGCTTGAAGCTAGTGGCATTTCGTGTACTGCTCCTCCCTCTCTTTCTCTTCTCATCCTTGTCTACGACCTTTCTCAATTTTCACTTTCTATCCCTTTTCCCTGTATCCTTTCTTTCTCTGACGCTTGTGATCTTCTTGATTTGCTCCTCTTCTTTCTCTTGTCATTCGCTTCTTCTTACTCCTCCCCTCCCCGTCTTCTTTTCCGTCATCCTCTTCCTACTTTTCATTTTCTTTGTCCGCCTCTTCTACTTTTTCTTTTGTTCGACTTCTTTCCCTTCTCTTCGTCTTCCTCCTCACCCCCATCTTCCTCACCCCAACCTTCCTTCTTCCTTTCTTATTCTTCTCTATCCTCATCTTCTTTCCTCCTCTTTTCGTGCCCCCTTTCCTTCTTCTCCCTCCTCCTCCTCGTTCTCCTCATCTTTTCTCCTCCATTCCCTTTTCCTTCTTTCTCCTTGATTCTTCTCCGTTCTCCACTTTCTCCTCATCCTCATCTTTTTCTTCCTTCCCCTCCTCCTCTTGCACCTCTCCTTTATTCTCTTTTTCTTCTTCCTCTCCTTCCTCTTCGTTGCCTTTTCTGGCATAATTCTGGAAAATTAATCTTTTTAGCTTTCTTTAGTGTGATAATTTTTATTTTTTGGGGGCAGAAATGTCACCCGCAACCTCTAAAAGTTACTAAACTAAACTATCTAATACAAATATTATAGTCTATTTACAAAGCAATATGAATTCAATAAGAAAAACAATTCATTAAAGAAAAGTATTGCATTGCTATAACATTCAATTGTCAAACAGTATACATATGACTCTTTTTCAAATTCATCTCAACTGAAATGATTAGCAAATTTTGCATTGGGGGGGGGGGATCTCAAACGATTCGTGTGACTCATGACCTTAATAGTTTTCACGATCAGAATTTTTTGAAAAAAGAACAAAAAAGACAATATTGTGATATGTAATTTAATCTCATGAAAGTTACAATAAGATTTTTTTCACCATTTCAATGATTTCTCTCTACTATGTGAACGAACAAGTACAAATCGTTTTTTCTCGGTCATGGCTTTCCTCCATTCGTACTTATAAAATCGTACCGAATCTTGTCGCGCAAAATATCATTTTAACAATAGGTAAATGTTGACCAATTATTGAAAAAATATAAAATGTGTTTCGTTGATAGACCGTATGCACTACATACTGTATGAGATATATTCGTCGATCGAACGTCAGATAGAGTCGTTTTATGGTGCACTTTTATAGCATCGCCTTTCATGTTTGGACTTCCATTTCTCCTTAAAAAATTGGAAATCTATAAAATCATTTTATGGTTATTATTTACAATGTATACACGACATTTTCTTTACTTTTCACTTGCAGAGTTTTCTTGCCAAACATAAACTTCGCTGTTAACGGATGAATTCTAGGTACCAGAAAGTATTTTCAATACTTTCTCTTCGAACGTGATATATTTTGGTGATGCTGTTTCTGGATAAAATGAAGTTCTGGAAGAAATTAAGTTTCCAATATGAATGTTAGATTAATTATTTCATATTTCCGGACGCGTCAATTTCTATGGTCATTAGTCCATAAGTGAATATTTTTAGAAACTAGAGAACAGGTGCCGTGCTACAAAATGCTGTGCTTCTGGTTTAATAAATCTGTCAAGAATTAGAAGAGCGCTGTGTCAATATTTGTTTAAAAAATATTCAATAGTT
This sequence comes from Teleogryllus occipitalis, assembly GCA_011170035.1. Lineage (NCBI taxonomy): Eukaryota > Metazoa > Arthropoda > Insecta > Orthoptera > Gryllidae > Teleogryllus > Teleogryllus occipitalis. The sequence continues at coordinate 176,734 of BLKR01001671.1, read as the reverse complement.
CCAATACCTTTAAACGCCAAACAGCCATTTACGCATGGCTCTAATTTGTAACTGTAGTAGAACTACAAGGGGGTAAAATATAGTACAATTTTTAATATTTATTCTTAAATTCTGTTTACATAGCTAACGTATGGCCTAGCTTATAAACTAGATACTTACAAACTAATCTAAATCTACCTTTGTCTTACATCCTGACTTAATTTAACAACGAACATTATTTACATTATTTACAGTAAGCAGTACATACACATATAACACAAAAACATACGCTTATAAAATATTCAATACACACAAGTAACAAGATCATTCAGCTGAATATCAATTTTCACGCCACACCGAGATTTTCTCTCTCCCGCGTTTAACCACGTTGATTGGCTCCTCTCGGCGCGCAAATTGCCCACTAATCTGCAAAACACTCTAGTAGTACAGCGAAGCGACGATCGAGGGCGCACACATCGCCTGCGGCCGCTAAAGGTGTTCACAACTCTGCCGCTAGATGCCTCTGCCGACGCCCAATCAGTGTGTCTGGCGGGAAATGAACCAGCGCGTCTGGGGATGACGTGGAGAAGCGCGGAGCAGTGAGGGAGGGGGGACGGGAACCTAATGGGGTTTCACTGGCGCCATCGCCTCGTGATGTCTCGTAATTACGGAAAACGAATTGCCTCACGAATTGCATGGCCTACGCAGAGAGAAGTACTCCATAGGAGAATCGTATTTTCAACAACTACAACAGATAGAAAGAATTTTTAAACTGCAAGTGCTCTTAGTATTTGCATTTAACTGTTTAATTTTGTGTTAACAAGTATGTACTACTGAACAATGTCTTCAAAGCGTGTTATATTATAACGATTGGCAGCTGGTGAGAAAAAAAAGTATAGACATTATGTGCACTTTGTATTAACCTGGCCTTATTAATGTGAATGCCGCTTAGTGTGTACATCTCACTTTAGTCAAAATTCAAAATTTAAGTAGTATATGACTTAGTGTAGGGATCACAGAATTTTGAAAATGTGCACACAATTCACTTTTCCCCATAGCACGTCATACGCAGTTTTTAACTGTTTTTTGACGTAAAATAAATAAATAAATAAATAGTTTCTAGTTATTGTTTTTTACTTTTCTATGAATACTTTTTCGCTTATACTTTCGTGGCGGTCATGTCTGGATGAAACGCCTCTCAGTGCCGATTTTTAGTTTCTCTCTACCACTTAAGCAGTATAAAGAAAATTATCAAATGCTGTGCGAATAACGGCGAATTTTTGACAGAAAAACTCTTATTACAAGGCCCTGGTAACGAAAAACTGGTTAATCGTGGCTTAAGTTAGAAAGAAAAATCCTATAATGCGTGATGTAGTCAGAATCCATGTTTTGTGGGTCCTTGACGCCGAACATCAAATGACGGCAAAACGTCTGTCTGCCTCTCTGTCTGTCTCTCCATCTGTCCGTTGGATCGTCGATTCGTCGGTCCGTCCGTCAGTGAACAACGCTAGTGGCTAAACAGTTCAAAAGATATTTTCCAAAATTGATATTCCTCAGTTGATTTGGCTGATGTCGCGACTCCTTGAATTTGAAACCGATATTTGAATTGTGGGGTGTACTTTACATGAAGCTTCTGGGACAGTTTTAAAATTCTCAAAAACATCGCTCCATCATTTTATTAAACTTTGTTATCTGATAGTGTAAAGGACGTTTAAGGCAAAGGCGTAGGTCTCGTGTTTCTTAAAAACCCTAATTTATCAAAAATTGAAAAAAAAAAATCGAAATTTTTTTGGCATCTTCCTACAACTACAATAATGAAGATACGTATTTTTCGCTGAGTAAAATCTGTTCAATAAAAATAAATTTTGAAATAGGATCAGGTATAATTTTTCGAAAATTTGAGTACTTTTCACATACTTTTGCGTGAAAATACGGGCGAAAAAGTACATGATGTTTTAGAACTAGCTTAGATTAAGGTGCGAAACAGTTTGCATCAAAATTACTCAAATAACAAACATTGACATATGTTTGGAGGTGTGATTAAGACGCTTGTAAAATAAGGGGGGGGGGGGGGCTTTTCATACAATCATCATTATTTACACTGAGGTTGACCATGCGTACATAAATATGCAAACGCATTCTTTTTCCCACCTTCCCCCCCCCTTTTCCCCCTCTCTCTCTCCCTTCTCTCTCGCCCTCTCTCTCTTCTCTCCTCTCTCTTCTCTCCTCTCTCTTCTCTCTCTTATCTCTTTTCTCTCCTCTCTCTCTCTCTCTCTCTCTCTCTCTCTCTCTCTCTCTCTCACACACACACACACACACACACACACACACACACCAACTTCCGTTCGAGTACACGCATGAACTAGACATTTTTTTATGCTTTATCGTAAGGCTCGTATCTGGCGAAAGATTTGTGTATCAATTTTTCGTGTTTATTATATTTGTCTCAAACATCATGTTTCATTAACATAATCATAAAAATAGGTATTAAAATTTCCCTGCTTGTATTATTGAAAGTCGAATTAACAATAAAGATTGTTATCAAGTTCATTTCGTAATTTTCTTCACTCAAAGTCGTAGAATTTCTTTGTAACCGCCGTTTGGACGTTTGCTTCACTTTATTGAATGACTTCAGAACAGTTATTATTTATGCTGGTAATAAAAGTCATTTTAACGTTAAATGTCAATGAAAACTCAAACATTCAAAACTTTAATTGTGAACTCAAAAAAAAAGGTTCTTATCATTTACAAGTGTGGAAAGTTCTTTAATTTTTCCATTGGAAACTTCTCTTCCTATCACGATTTTCAACTCGCTTTTTGCAGAGAACTGGGAGTTAGCTTTTGTCACATTTGCATTTTGATTAGAAAATTTTGTGGAATGGAATAAATGAACAGGCCGAAATTAGCGATCATCCAATAGACTCTCAAAGAGATTTTTGAATCGCTATTGGTCTGCCACTGAGACTGCATTTCGTGATTTCGTTTCGTGAATTTACGTGAATTAGCGCCACCGGTAGAGGATTTGCCTTAACAAACTCAAATCAAAAATCATGCATTAAAAGCTACGATTAACCTAATCTATTTGACCTAGCCTAAGACTCATATATGCCGTGTCATTTGGTGTAGGAAGATTTTCTTTAAAAATTATAAAAAAAGGTAATTTGTCATATTTTATATCGTTTAGAATAGAAAAGAAAATTATTACAATGTTCAGAGTTTTCTCCTTAAAAAATTCTATATTAATATCTCTATCAATATCTATATCACATCAATTTCGAATGTGTGCCTAATTTGACGGAACACTAAGCAACCTTTGAGAGCTGTGAGTGGTTTTTTAGATTCTCAGAGCGACTGTAAACATTCAAAAACAAGAAACAGTTCCGATTTTGACTGAAAAATGCAATTATTTGATTATGTTCACTATTTATCCCATGCTGGTGTTTCCGCCTATAATATCAAACTCAATGCGTCACTACTTAAGACAGCTTACGTCATGCGTTTGTTTGTTCCACAATAATTATTAACCACAGAACCGGATGCTCTCAAATTTTGCCCGAACGCTTTTGAGAAGCTGAAAAAAGAATGTACAGGCTAAGTTCAAAACTAAACGCTCAATAATTCACCCTAATAAAAAAATAACTTAATTCGAAAGTTCACGTGACCCAGTCTCATCCCTTCCCGTCTGGTCACCATTTTAAATGGAGAGAGGAAGGAGTTTTTCATTTTAACAAGACTGCACTGATGTTCAGCCATTGCGGAAAATGTTGAAGGTATGCCAGCGAAATCGACAGAACCGGAAACGCACTACCTTCAACTAGGCCCTTGTCCCGCGTTGCCGAACATCACGGGGTTGAACCGGGCGGGGCAAAGTTTGGCTCGGCTTTGGTGGCAGGGTGAGAGGGCGGGCGAGAGGGTGAGTGAGAGGGCGGGCGAGAGGTCGGGCGAGAGGTCGGGCGAGAGGGCGGACGAGGGGGCGGGCGAGGGGGCGGGCGAGAGGGTGAGTGAGAGCGAGCGAGAGGGCGGGCGAGAGGGCGGGCGAGAGGGTGAATGAGTCGGGCTAGAGGACGGGCGAGAGAGTGGGCAAGAGAATGGGTGAAAGAATGGGCGAGAGGGTGGGCGAGAGGGCGGGCGTGAGGACGGGCGAGAGGGCGGGCGGGAGGGCGGGCGGGAGGTCGACCGAGAGGTCGGATGAGAGGATGGGTGAGAGGGCGGGCGAGAGGGCGGGTGAAAGGGCGGGCGAGACAGTGGGTGATAGGGTGTATAGTCTATTCCGAATATTGGAATAATACATTTTAAAGTATTTAAAAAGACATGCTCAAGGCTTTTACCATTCTTCGGTTCTCGTTTTAAAATTAAATTCTGAAATATTATCAGGTTAGGAGACGATCGTCCATCACTCAATTACTTGTTTGTTTTTCTTTCATACAAAAGGGAAGGAAAACAATTATTTAAAACTATTGTTCCACTTTTTCACTATCCTACTCACAAAATAACACTAGTAATTTCATGAGTGTCGCTAAAGGCTACAAAGCAGAGCGTAGAATATCACAGTCACTGACGCTCGCTCTCCAGAAGGCCGTTAAATCGAGATCGAACGCCTTGGTACGCTTTGTCCTCGAGTGGGGGGACGTCGCGCGCATGCGCTGCCGCCTCCCAATCCGACCTGAAGACGTTGGAGGCATTCGCCAACGGCCTGAGCTGCGCTCGCGCACTGCCTGCATTGCATGGACGCGCTGGTGCCGATCTATGACACCAATCGCACGGGAGACCGAAAAAAATGAAAATTTCTAAATAAATTCAAAGGAAATAATTATTTCTTTTATTTCCTGAGGCGTTGACATAGGACTTGCACATCCAAAGAAAACGCCACTGGCTGGCATAGAGAAGCACCAGAACCAGCGAGTCGTCGACGTTTCTGTATCTAAATACATTCAGTGTTGTCATTCAGTCGGTTAGCACGAAGCAGTTAAAATTATTGTAGTTCATAAGAAACGACGGTAAAATTCTTTGTGATATCCAGAACCGGCTGAAATTTATCACATCAAGTTGTTAAAATTATTGTAGCTTTGAATAATCTATTTCTGATTCACATGATATCTCCCTTGATTTGATCCTCTTGGTAATTGGGACGCGACTAATTTTGTGATATCCTAGCTACGTCTTGTACACCATACGGATACTGACACAAGCGTCAGGAAGAAAAGGACAGAAAATTCACAGAATCTAGTTTGTGCTCACTTTGTAACCTTCACGCATAATTTTGAAGTTCTTAAATCACTGTGTCCATAAATCTGTAATATCATGTTGCAAAAAACTTTTCTGTAGAGACATGTTACCTCATTGAATGAATTATTTATTCTAGTGAAATCAAAAGTAAGAATTTATTGGAAATCATCGGAGAGTTCCAAAAGGTGGTTAAGAACAGAATATCAGCACTGATTACATTAAGATATGTTTTTGCTGTGTCCACTAAGTCCTTGCACAGAAATAAATCGCCTAAAGATCTATCGTTTTGTATCAGAAAAAAACATTACTTTCATGAGGAAAAAACCTTCATTCAGCCCGTGTATTAGATTAAAAAGTCAAATAATGTTCATTAATGTAATGATTCAAAGTTCAAATCACTGACGTGATTTATACAAATTGTAAAAGTGTACATGTGTATCTGTAAATATTATTGGTAGGTAGCCAATGGCAATATTAAATGTACTTGGATTTGGTCAGTTCAATTATAGTATAAAATCCGATTCTCTTTGGGTTAAAATATTTAAAACAAAAAGTTAAATTTTATTTACACATATATTCGCATTGCTCCCAAAATGGGGAAATGTTAATTTTTTGTTTGCTCAAATGCCTCCAATTGTGTCTTACAAAATTCAGCATAGTCTCCACACACTTGTAGTCGGCAAGACAAGTGCAAAGCAAACGCACCGATGTTTAACGGGATATATGTAGCTATAATAAGAAGTTTTTTACACTAGTTTGAAGAAAAAAGCTCGTATTTCATTTGTGAATTTTCATATATCAAAGAAAAATTGAAATAATGCACACTCAAAATGTTATAACATGTCATTAAATAAATCTTACCTTGCTGATGATGGTGTGAAACCTGCTTTGCTACTGTATGTACACAAACTCAAAACTATCCAATCGTCTATTATCCATTTCTGGTGAAAACTACGTTTTTGACTTTAGATTGGGCTATATTTTGCACTCTCTACGAGACCATTTCAGAAATGTAAAACAAAATATTCAGTATGCACAGACTAAAAATGAATTAACTCCACTCGGCATGATGTACACAGTTCGATACGAACAAGGCGACTAAATATCGTCGTGGTCATAAACTTCCAAAGAGTCTACATTTCATAGAATTTCTTTCCCAGATTGTCAAAGAATGATGAGTTGTAATGGCGATGGTCTGCCAATTTGGCGGGAGTTAAGAATGTCATTTTATACTCCTCCATTCGAATATTAGAAATTTGTAGAATTTGTTAACGCAAAATTAATGTTCAGACATGCTACTTATTTGGATTCTAATTGTTAAGCTTTTTCAATTAGAATTAAAGTTTTTTGGGCCAGTACTTTCCAATTTTCATACTCTATTTGAGTAAAATAATCACGTAATTCTCAACAACGTCATTCTCAAATCGAACGAACTATGGGCGCCTGCTCCGAATTTGCTGAAAATGCATACATTGGTTCCTTTTCATGTAAAAATGAATGGAAAACAATTATTTCTATTATTATTTATTAATCTAATAATAGGAATTAAGGGAATTGAGTGAAACTGCTTGCCTATATTCATAAATATCTTTAATAAAATTACTTTAATAGGTTAACATTTCAAAGAACCGCAAAATTATTACTAAATATCCAGGTATTGCATGTTTTAAATACCTCTTTAAAAGCATCTAAATACAGAAACACGCTACGATTACGATATAACTTTATAATTCAATCCCCAAAATACTATTCTATATTCAAATTTGACAACACAAAATGCTAACGTCGTAACTTAACGTCAAAACTTTAACGTCCTAAATTATTACGGTAAAATCTTATTAGCGCCATCGCTCGATACAGAGCAAATTATCAACCAAGTTCCTTATTTGGATTAGCCGAATGGAGTTCAATATTTTTCATAATATCAATCAGTGTTGCCTCATTTTTCGTGGCGAGGCTACGCCATCAGCCGTGTTCCTCCCCCTGACCAACCAAATTTCGCGACGGTCCTTTTGCCATCTAGCAGAGAAAGACGCTATCACTGGGGCGACGAAATAGGGGATTTGACGCTTGAGAACCTTTTAAATACAGTAAATCTACAACATGGAACTGTTGACTTTAATTCCCCACCGAAGGAAGACGTACTAAGGATGTTTTCGCCCTTAAAAATCCACAGTTTCAATTGGGTTTAAACCCGCGAACTTGGGTATAACAGCCAGCGTTACATCACCGAAGCCGCTAATACCACCTTATTATAAGAATAATCATGTAAATAGTTTGTTTTTTTAGAATAGGGATTGATATAACTCAATTGTTTCAATTGTTCTTAACAGACGGTACTTCTCGTTACTCTGTTAAGTTTATGTACAGAATGTAAAAATAAACAAAAAATGTATTGACTTCTAAGATTATAAATAAAAAAACATACAAGAAAATCGAAAATTTCATTATTTTTTGCAGAGATCCTAGATCGCAATAGTTACTGGTACATTTGAACCGTAATTTCGAAAACTGTTTGAGTTAATAATATTTGACAAAATGGCTTTCGAAGGAGACCCTTCTAACAATCTTTACTTTTACGGTTTGTCAACATGAGTGAGGTCGTTATGGAAAAGACTGACTCCTATTCGAATAACAAGTATATAGAACATTGCCAATTTTCTAAGATCTAATATTATAATAGGAATGGAGCTTCGCCCTCGTAAGAAGTTCCTTCATGCAGTTCCCCATTGCTCAATCGCTCCCAATCGCAGGTCCCCAGGTAGAGGATTTGGATATAAATCAATGCCAGCATTTACGGTCCTTGATTAAAAATAAACATTCGAATATTTTTCTGTGCGTGCGGCACGTTCTGCTCTCTAGAAAGTGAATTCTTACTCAGTTTGGTCAGCAATTGTTTGAATTATCAGGAATCTCCGATTCGATACCATGATTCCACACAAGATGGAAATGGCCTACTTTATTTTAATCACATAATTCGATCAGTATATTTGTTAGTATTCCATTATTCTTTCTCTCAGTTCTATTTACACTCACAGTAATTTGGGGGACTGTTGATATGCGTTTATTTCACACCTTGTATTTTTACTTAAAGTTTAATATATTTAAGATAATATAATAATAATAATAATAATAATAATAATAATAATAATAATAATAATAATAATAATATGCATAAAGCAAAGTGGAGAATTCTTCATTTAAATTTATTTTCTTTTATTTAATTTTATTTTTAAACTCCCAGTAGATTCACTATTGGAATTCACTCGAGTAAACTAGTGCAGAACTCAATGGCGCACCTCTGAAATACATATGTCTAGTTTTAAAAGACATGAAATCATAGGAAAAGTGAGATACATTATTAACCTAAGACATTAAAACTTTTTTATTTCAAATAATTGGGATACATTTCTATCGAGATATATTTTTTGTAATAAAAACATACAGCATTAAAGAAGTATTGAAAGAACAGAGCATGATAAAATGAGTAAAATAATAGTAATTGTAAAACTAGGTATTATGTACGAGAAGTTTCAACTTCGTTTCTCTAACGAAACATGGAAATTCATGTTATCATGAGTCGAATATCTTAAATTTCTATTTAATCATGTCAATTAAATGAGGATCTATCTTGCCGTATCTGTCTTAGGTTTTTGTGATTAAAATAAATTAATTCGAAATGTAAATGCATGAAAAAATTAAAGAAATTCAAAATATGGCGGTATGTTTTACTGGAGGCTTCAAAGTAAAAGGAATTTTCGATTCCCGATGGACGGACCAAAACTTAGATGCAACGAAACAGAAGTACTATGCTTAAGAATAAGATTTATTGTTGTTGTTGTTATTATTATTATCCACAAATGTACACATGTTGAAACGACTTTAAAATATCAATATTTAATATAATCTTTAATACAATCTGATCCACGCTGGGAATAGCCAATTTGAAACGAATGGAAAATCTCTGAAAATAACTAACTCAATGTGCCCAATTTTGTCTAAACTAATCTGAAATATGTTTGCAATTCTGAACTTAGTAATTTATTGATGCCGGACTCCCATGTTCTTTACAATTAAATATTACGTGGTCTGACGTCCCATTCAGTACGGACTAGGTAAATTCAGATTTATTCTTTTAGGAAGAATAAAAGATGGTTGATCTACAGAGTCTGTCTATTAATAAAAATCAGCCTTCATGTTTCGTTAACACAATTACATTATTCATTGCTGATATTGCGTGTATTATTTACGATATTTTACTTTATAAGTTCTTCGGCATACCACCAAATTGAATAGGTATTTTGCTAATCAATGGCCTTTATTTTAATAAAAAAATTGTATAATAATTTCATTGCAAAGAATAATTTGACTATCTTGCAAGATGTTTTTCGTGGCGCTTAGTTCATGAAATTGTTGTCCTCTTCGTAGCCTGCGCTGCCGAAGTTAAGAATCTTTCCAGAAGAATCCCGTCAACTACCAGTAACATTCTAATCATCTTTCTTGATGTTGAAGTTACGTTCGAGTGAATGTCCTAAATGTAATGTTAACAATTTACACTTCACATAAATACTTATTCGTGAATGCCGCAGGTTGACATCCCTACTCGAGACTCGTTTTATTCACAACAACTAAATATTCTCTCTCCCAAACTTTTGAAATTATTAGCTAGCTTTACAGGTGCTAATAATCGTCTGATGTGCTCGCATCGGTGACCAAACGTCTTCTGACACAATCATGGCTCTGATGCAACATTTCACTTTTGTTTCCATTTGTTTACCAAATTTTTGTTAGTAATTTTGCTATTCGCTGAAATTCGTTTTCCGACCGTCATCTATCTTGATTCAACACCTTCGTATTTACTAAAATCTGTCACCATTGGCTGTCTTTCTTTCTTGTTAATTGACGCTTCCAAAATAAAAATTCGTATTCTATAAATGTTCTCGACTCAAATCACAGCTATGCTTATTTTGTTCTAGGAATCTCCAATGTCCCATATTTGTTGTTTATTTCGGCTTCGAACATTTCTAACTTCTTACTATTTACATTACAATATTTGCATCTAATACTTCAATGTTCAATATGGTTATCTTTGTAAATGTAGCATAGTACTCTTTTACTTTCGCCTCCCGGGTACCAATACTTCGAAATGAGACACTTTTGCATATTATTTTCCTCAATAATTCCCTTGAGGTACCCGGGTATCTCTCTATGTATTAATATTGTATTTTTATTTATTTTCTTATGCTGCGACTATCTTATTACGAGTATAATTATGCATATATGGTTCTCCATATGTTTATACAGTCAATATTTGCGTAAGAAATTGAGAAAATCTCTTAAAATATTTTCTTTATTATTACTACGTTTCAGGAACATCATTTATTCCCACCATCAGCTACTATAAAAACAACACAAATCCATATATTATTATAGTTTAATTTATTCAAAACGCGTGACAGGAAAAGAGGATGGTCACCTCAATATTATCATTTTTCTTGTAATTCTTCGTTGTATATTATTATTATTATTATTATTATTATTATTATTATTATTATTATTATTATTTATTGATTTATAATTAATTGATAATCTCACTATTGTAACGCAGTTAATTTACGCAGCACACCAGTTACGACTGAATTTGTTGTTCTTTTTGTCAAACGGGTCAAACTAAGCTGAAGGGAGTTGTTAGGAGTTAATTATATTTTTATTTGTGCGCATTTACTCGTTCACAGACGTATCTGTGTGCATTTATTCGTTCACTGACGTATCTGTGTGCGTTTACTCGTTCATTGACGTATCTGTGTGCATTTACTCATTCACTGACGTATCTGTGCGCATTTACTCGTTCACTGACTATCTGTGTGCATTTACTCGTTCGTTGACGTATTTGTGTGTATTTACTCGTTCAGTGACGTATCTGTGTGCATTTACTCGTTCATTGACGTATCTGTGTGCATTTATTCGTTCACTGACGTATCTGTGTGCGTTTACTCGTTCATTGACGTATTTGTGTGCATTTACTCATTCACTGACGTATCTGTGCGCATTTACTCGTTCACTGACGTATCTGTGTGCATTTACTCGTTCATTGACGTATCTGTGTGCATTTACTCGTTCACTGACGTATCTGTGTGCATTTTTTCGTTCACTGACGTATCTGTGTGCGTTTACTCGTTCATTGACGTATCTGTGTGCATTTACTCGTTCATTGACGTATCTGTGCGCATTTACTCGTTCACTGACGTATCTGTGGGCATTTACTCGTTCATTGACGTATCTGTGTGCATTTACTCGTTCACTGACGTATCTGTGTGCATTTATTCGTTCACTGACGTATCTGTGTGCGTTTACTCATTCATTGACGTATCTGTGTGCATTTACTCATTCACTGACGTATCTGTGCGCATTTACTCGTTCACTGACGTATCTGTGTGCATTTACTCGTTCATTGACGTATCTGTGTGCATTTACTCGTTCACTGACGTATCTGTGTGCATTTATTCGTTCACTGACGTATCTGTGTGCGTTTACTCGTTCATTGACGTATCTGTGTGCATTTACTCGTTCAGTGACGTATCTGTGTGCATTTACTCGTTCGTTGACGTATTTGTGTGTATTTACTCGTTCACTGACGTATCTATGTGCATTTACTCGTTCATTGACGTATCTGTGTGCATTTACTCATTCACTGATGTATCTGTGTGCATTTACTTGTTCACTGACGTATCTGTGTGCATTTACTCGTTCACTGATGTATCTGTGTGCATTTACTCGTTCACTGATGTATCTGTGTGCTTGTTTGAATTGCAGACGACGGGGTGACGTACTCGTTCGGCATCTTCTACGATGCCCTCGTCACCTACTTTGAGAGCGGTCGTGGTGAGACAGCGTGGATCTTGTCCATCTTGGTGGGAGTCACACTTTGTTCAGGTGAGTCTCTGCCCACTCATTAGACTATACAATTAGAGACTATACTGATCGTCAAAACGAAAAACAATGTTTACTTTAACAAAACCAAGATATAGTATAATGAATTAGTTTACATTCGCATTGTATAATTTTAAAAAAAGACTCAATATGCCTGTAACAAATAATGTACTTCCGGGTCAATGACCCCCATCTCGATCGGGTTTTTGTCCAGTTTCCCTGATCCATTGAGCAAATGCTGAGATGGCCCCTTGATTTGCTTCTGGACGTAAATGTAGCTTCACTATGCGCACGTTTTGTTGAACTTTCCTTTTGCTTATAGTGGTAGTAGAGCTTAGGGTGAGTTTCTATTTTGTTAAAATACAGAAAAATCAAATATGTTCGTTCCTTTACTGTTAAAAATAAGTTTTCTGTAATTTGGCAACGAAAATATCTAGTTTTTGAAATGTTAATCTCTCGCTTTTTAAAATTTGTTTTATTATTATTATTATTATTATTATTATTATTATTATTATTATTAGTATTAGTATTAGTATTAGTATTAGTATTAGTATTAGTATTAGTATTAGTATTAGTATTAGTATTAGTATTTTTGAACAATTAATAGTTAAATTATTGGGAAGTGATTTCGAAACTCAAGAAAGCGTGCGCAGATGATTTCTCCCCCATACGTCACATACAGTTTTTGACTAAATAAATAAATAAATAGTGCATTATGAAACGATGATGAAATAATGGGTGTTAACACACGAGTCTGATATCACGATACGAACGAGGTACGAGCGAGTATCGTAAACTTCACACGGGTGTATTAATACTCATTACATCCAATTTCATACGGTACTTTTTCTACCACTTATAATAATAATAATAATAATAATAATAATAATAATAATAATAATAATAATAACAACTTTAATAAAAATAATTTTAACTGATCGTACTGTCGATTACAATAGGCCAGATATTCTCCTTATAGATAAAAAGAAGAAAGAAGGAGTAATAATAGACATCGCAGTACCATTATCCCACAACATCAAACAGAAAGAAATAGAAAAAATTTCGAAATATGAAAACATATCTTATGAACTAAAACATGTTTGGAAAGTAAATGCTACCAAAACATACCCATTCGTGATATCGACGGAAGGCCTGGTCAGTAAAAACTTCCTTAAAAACTTAACAGAACTTAAACTACCCAAAAACGTTCTGAACATGGGACAGCGCGCAGTTTTGTTGCAAACAGCCCAAATCGTAAGAAAATTTTTATCTTAAGATGAAGTTCTTCTTCTGTGACCGAATCTGTCCCCAAAACAACTCTGGGAAGGGTGAGCATTTCTCCCTGCAAAAACAGCTGAGAAAACGTAGGATAATAATAATAATAATAATAATAATAATAATAATAATAATAATAATAATAATAATAATAATAATAATAATAATAATAATAATAATAATAATAATGAAATTGTCTTTATTAGTGGCGAGGCTCAGGCCATTAGGCGTACTCTTCCGTCTAACCACGTTAAATATTTACATTATTTCTGACACTATGAAGAAGATTGAAGGGGGCAGGAACTTTAGTTTTACTTCTGGCAGAGCAAAATAGGGACCATCTCGAAACACGCCTTAAGCGATTGAGTAAACCCAGAAAACCTCAATCGGGATGGCGGCTAAAGGCCGCGAACATTGACAAAAATAGAAAATCTAAAAATACATACATTATTTAGAAAAAACAATGGTAACTCAAATATTGTAAAATGAAATTACGTAATGGTAAGTAGTGACACAGTGGCTGCAACAGTGCAGTAACATAATTAGATTGACATTCCACTCCTGAAATTTCAGGAAATAGCGTGCAAGAACTGGGACCCTACCACCCAATTACAGACGACTTTACCATGAATATTTATCAGTTATTGATTATCACCTCCTGGGAGGTGATACATTTTGCGCCTTGTTCTGTCTACGGATAGAGGTTATGTAATCGTCACTCAAGACATCTCCAAATGAATGAGGAACAGCATTCTTCAATTATAAATAAATTAAGACATAGTAGCGCTTCAAATTCAACATCTTCCTTAAAAATAAGCGAACAAAACACGTTTCCTTCGAATTTAAAATTTAAAGATTGTGTATTCAATAACTGTGTTTTCAAGTAATTTCGCTCTTAGTTTGTCTTATGTTTATTTTGTTGTTTATAATTGTCCTTATGTATATATTTCTGTTCGATGCAAAAATATTTTAATAAAACAATGTTAATTATTAATAGTACATTATATTTATGAAATTTCATTCGTGAAATAGTCTTATTAAATTTCACTCGTGGTTTGGAAATTGTATATAAATCTCCTCACTTCACGAGTCGGGGATTTATCGACAATTTCCAAACCACTCGTGGAATTACCGTTGATAATTATAAGAACAAAGATTACAATATTTTCAATTTCCTTATCAGTTTCAATCACATGAACATTATTATATAAAATGTCAAGCGGAATAAAATTTGAAGTTGGCAGATATCAGAGGCAAAAGAAATACAATTTATATGACAATAAATAATAGTAGATAACCATTACACAATTTATAATAATTAAAAAAATTCTATTTCGTCGATTTCTTGGTAATTAGAGTCCAAGAGATGCACTCCAAAACCGTTAAATAGAAATTAAATTAAAAATATAGTTTTTGAAAACTACCTTTAAGGTTTAATGATTTCCCACAAATCATTGGTTTTTGTTTAGATGCCAAAAAATTACTTATTTTGTATGTACGTGATCAATATTGTTAGTTTTTACCATTTTGATTCTTTGTCATTGAATTTATCTCAGTTTCCAAGAAAAGAGAACTTGAGCACTCTTTACTAACAAACCAACAAAATATAAAACTGACAGTAAAAGCAAAATTAATTACTAATACATCTAGATAAAATAGCGCTTATCAATCATTTGAAAAACTATCACATTACAATCAGAACAGAGTAAGTTTTAGTTTTGTAAACAGTATGGCAAAAATATTAGAAGTAAAATTTGCACGCCTTGAAAAAAAAATAGATCTTTCAAGCCGGCGGCGCTAGCCGAATTCGTTTACTACGCTCCGTGAAGTCACGAAGGTTAAGCGCATTCGAGACTCGCGGGCTCGTGGTTGGGTGACCGGCCAGGAAGCCCGGGACCCAACGTCGTCGAGCCCCTGGCCGAAGGGATAAAAGGCAATGACTGACTGCGACGTGACGAGACTTGACAAAGATTAAAAGTAAAAAGCACTTTAATGGAGGATTACTCCCCAGTGCTAAAGCGCTCAACGCCCCTTAACGGGACTTGGAGACGCAACAAATTTTAAAAAAAAATTGCTTCTTAAAAGAACTGACAGAAAGACTGTGTTTAATGTTCTTTGATAGGCTGTTCCAAGCTCTCGTTACACCTACGGTAAATGGCTTGTTATAATAATTAGAATTGTGTTTTGGTATTTGTAATAATAATAATAATAATAATAATAATAATAATAATAATAATAATTTGTCGAGTCTAGCGATTACAAGAGTCCTGAACCGATTTGTTATATGCGGAAGAATTTTTTTTTTTCAGTAATTTGAATAGAAGGGATAGACAATGCAATATCTGCCTGTCGCTTAGTCGCAATATTTGATTACATCAAAAAATGTTCGATACGTGGTCGTACTTTTTAAACTGTAAATAAACGAATATACGCGTTTGAGCTCTTTGTAATCGCGTGGAAAGTGCTGAGCTTAAATCGTTATACTCAACTTCGCAATAGTCAAAGTGCGGAAAGACGGATCTTATTGCAATTTTTAAATATTGATCGGTAAAAACTTTCCAACAATCCCAAAAAACTAATTCGTTTTACTTTGTAACTTATTTGCATGAAAACCCCACTGAAGGTTATTGTTAAGAATTATTCCTAAATTTTTGACTTCGGCACAGTTAGGTATGGTGGTTTCATCTAGAGTAACATTTTCTGTACATAAATTATCAGCCCGTGATTGAACGATTTTTTAACAAATTACCATAGTCTGTGGTTTAGCAGAAAAGCCGTTTAATTTTGTCCACTTCAGTATATTTTCCAAGTCCTTATTGTTACTATTCACTAATTGTTTCAGTGCAGAGGGTCTTCTGCTGATATAAATTTGTAAATCGTCAGCATACATATGATGTTTACAGAAACTGATGGAATTAGTCATGTCGTTAAAGTATATTAGGAAAAACAATGGCCGGAATATGAATCCCTGGGGGACACCCTTTGCCATTGTTTCTGTCAATGAGCAATTCTCCCCGACACTAACAAATTGCTGAGGGTTCCTAAGGTAATCTATCCACCGCGACGAGGCTAATAAAAATTTTAAGTTTCTGCATTTAGTGAGTAGGAGGTCATGGTCAACAGAATCAAAGGCGTTACTGAATTCTAGAAGCATTTTTATAAATATCATTTTTTTCATAACAATTAAACACATTCGCAGAAAAATATTTGATAAAGTAATTCGAACAAAACGATTGTGTATTGGTAAAAGACGTTTTGTCACTTTTTATGAAGATGGAGTTTTGTTGCTTATAGAGTTATACACAAGAAAAATCTACATTCTATCTCGCAAATCTACTACTGCCATCCAACCGATTACTAAATTTAACAAATGAAAATAAACCAGGAACCTATTTGGGTTAACCTTAAATGAAAATGTTTAAATCGTCACATGAAAATCCTTCAAATAAAATTAAGTTGATTTAATATTTTTGGAATAGTATTATGTGCCGAACAATAATCATATGAAATTTCGTTTCCACTTTTCTTCTAATTAACTTTTATGACAACACTACTTTTCTCAAAAAACATCGAATTCGGGTAGCGAATACTGCCTAAAACTATTACATTCATTAATAGATCACCCTCTGTAATTTACTTTGCACGTACTTCTTTATATCCCGCTGCAGTAAGGGTTTTCCAAAGAATAGCTGCTTGTCTGGGAGATCACTGGCTCTGGGTCTCCGTCAACATAACACCCTCCCCCACAGCCCCAAAGCTATTTTCCACTCGATTACCTAGCCTCCTGATCTCTTGGCAACGCCTCGTGGTTTCTCGCCTCGCCGCCACTAGCGCTGCGTTGTGCGCGACGGCGCCGCGCTCTAGCGGCACGAGCGAGAAGCACCCGTGCGCGACAACCGGTTTAACGCGTCTCCATAAGAGGTTATGAAGACGTCTTGCACGCTTGTCTGAGCACTTCTGCCGAGCGAGTTTAAAAACGACAGACGCGTTTCACCCGAGGAAGAGCACTTCCAAAGGGGCTCGTTAAGCTGTCATGACATACAGAAGGATAAAAATGTTTGCAGACTCGAAAAGATGAAACAAGGCAAAACATGCACCGAGCGACATCAAATACTGATTTGAATATCAATAGGTAAATTTCTGTTACGAATAAGCGATTAAATTTCACTTACTCACACAAAGCCGCTCTCAAGAAGAGGGGGAAATTTGCCTCAGGTTCTGACTTAATTGGGGCACCGAATATTTTTTCATTCAATTTTTTTTAAAAAAACTACTTATTTCTAATTCTAATTAACCGCTATAAATTATATCTACTGCATGCAGAAATCAATTTTAGTTTTTACTGATACGTTATTGCTTTCGATACTGTCATGGTTTCTATATATCTATCATGAATGTATATCCCAGCAACCCCTTCTAAAATATCCATTCCTGAAGTTACACCAATAAATAAACCCGTATGTGATTATTTACCCATGGGTTGCGAAGCACCATTCTAACAAATTTCTTTGAAGTCGTGGGTACGCGAATCGATCCTACACAGGAAATCGAAAATAATAATATTATTACTACTTTGGGAAGAGGTATGATTTCAAATTTATTCCGTGTATTGCTGGGGTAATACCGTCGGCAATAACTCACAAGTTTTCTAATTTAAACCAAATAACTTGATTCTGAATTTATTCCGTATTTTTTCTTTTCTTTTTTTTCTTTTCTTTTTTTCTAAAATATTGGCGAGAATCTTCTCGCCACTTGTAACCCATTTAACAAATAACAGCAGACAACAATGTATATAAAACCCTTTTCACAATATCCTAACAATAATATTTACAATTCATTTTCTCTTAATTCACCAATGGAAATTCTCATCATTAAGCAAGTGCATTTTGTCAATTTATTTAAACAACAATTAATTGAATCCTGAGTAATTTCATGCATGGCCATATTCTCTCAATACCTTAAAATAAAATGATATTCTTGGTCTTCTTATAATCTGTAAATAATAGAATAATAAATATTTGTTTGCACTTCCCTTTGCTGCAGTTCTGCGAGCTCGCGATCTCCACCACCCATATCACTAATCCACTCTAATTGTATACAAGAACATCCTTCATTTTCCGCTGAATTCCAAGATTCGAATTCTGACACACTTCCATCATCCGCGACTTAACTACCGATCCGTCTCGTAACTCGGCTCGACTCCGTCTGAAGAAGTTATATCTTCTGACCACGTTGTTTTAAAAACAAAGGACGACTTGTTGTTTACAATGTTTTTTCGTTTTTTACTATTATTTACGTTAATCTTACTCAATAAATATCACGGTATTGTCACAATTTCCACAAAATGTTCCCAATTAATAACATTGTCCGTGGTTTATTTTTAAAATACTGGTTTCCTTTTATTTAATAAATAAATACAGTTTCTGTTCGTCAGCTTTTTATAACATCTGACGGTTTTCTCTCAATGTATAATACTTCTTACCA
This sequence comes from Teleogryllus occipitalis, assembly GCA_011170035.1. NCBI lineage: Eukaryota > Metazoa > Arthropoda > Insecta > Orthoptera > Gryllidae > Teleogryllus > Teleogryllus occipitalis. Next base: position 157,840 of record BLKR01001671.1, on the reverse strand, counting down.
TTATGAAATCTATTTCCTATTGAACGGTACAACTTAGTGACATGTTTTTATCGTCAAAAATTGCCATAATTTTATTTGTTATTTTAATCATAACTTCCGATAATGTGAATAATTATTTTGTATGGGTGGGAAGGTAAAGAGCTCCGTTGAACCCTTTTTTTCCCAGACCAGTTTTCTGGGTGCCTCTGCATCCACAACCACAACATTTTTGTTAGTCTGAATTTTTGGCGACATACGAGACTATACTAGCGGAATCGTTTATCAGTTATTGATTAGACAGGAAATTGAAGGGTATGGAGCACTAACATGATAAGTCCCACCAAATCCCCTACTATTTGTAAACGCTAATATCTCAATTACTGTGAAAGTGTGGCTTAATTTGTTAATCTATACTGTATCCTTTACATATCTATAAAGGACATGGGTAAATAAGAAGATAAGACCCATTTCAATCAAAAATAGACATACGGTATTAACATTTAGAAATAGCCAGTGGCTTGCTTTGGCAGGGATGACGTACCTTGTTCCTGACCCAAGCCTTTCAATACTAGTATTTGTAAGGTTAAATGGAAGTAATTTTCTTTATCCCTTTCCCCTCCTCTCCACCCCCTCCTACTTCCCCTCTACCCCCTCCTACCCCTGTATTTCCACCATTCCCACTCCTACCGGCTCAGGTGGCTCAGGGCATCAACAAATGTCACTGCAGTGCCTCGGACCGGGAAGTCCTATCTTCGACTCCCGACGATTGCAGGATTTTCGTCACTAGTTACATAGCTAAGTCGAATTTAGCCGCTGTCTGGAAGAGAATTCTAGCGATTGGCTGCTCTGATCGGTTGTTTTCTATGGTTTCTCGCATAAACACGTACATTACTCCACGTCTGATTACGCCATCGCAATGAATTACCCATTCAGTAGAGCGTTTTATGCGCTATCAGAAACTTTGGATCCATTGAAGGATTTCTTTTAGGCGGACAAATACTTTGAAGCGAATTCTGACGAGGGCAAAGAAATAAAATGTGATAATAAACGAAATTTCACATAATCAATCAGTAGTATTGTAATTTATGAACCCGAAATTCTTTAACAATAACAGTTTCCGGTTACAAACTTTGATGTGTGTAGAGCCTGCTAATGTTCTTTTCAAAAATTTCAATTGTAGAGACTAACATCAATTTTGAATTTGAACAATTTTTTAAACTTAAAAACGTTCTGAGTTAATTTTATTTAAGTCGCAAAATAATTCTACTTTAAACCCTTGACAGATCCGGAGAATATATTTTCCATCTCTATAAAAAATTGAAGACATCTTTAAAAATAAGGGTGGTACAGATATTAAATAGTGGTGCTACTATATAACATACTTTCTTGCAATTTTTTAACTTTGGCAATTTTCGATGATTTAGAGAGTTCAACAAACATGGGACCCGCGCCATTTCTTATGTATCCTTTGCTCTAACCGAAAAAGAAATTAATGGAAAAATTAGAACTTGGGATTTTGGAAAAAAACAAAACAATTGCCTTTTCTTTAAGCAAAAACGTGTTTTAAAAAATGTACATTACTTTATTGGAAGAACTAAGTTTTTACAACACATTACAATAAAAAAACAAAGTTCTTACCAAATTATCGAGTTTGCTTCATCTCTCACATTTCAAATGCCTACATCCATCCATTTACAGATCCATGGAATTGTTTCTAATGATAAGCATAGGATATTAAAAACATTTTGCTTATTGTTAATTTTAAAACTAATGTATGTTAGTGGAGGAGTAGCCAAGATCTAATATTTTGTTAGAAACAACATTGTTCTCTTGCATAACTAGCAAAAAAGCACAAGAGTTTACAAGTTCATGGTCTATGTTTGACACAAAATATTCTAAATTGGTTCTGATATGTTCTTCGTACAACTTAATCCAATTGTTCTCATTTCTTTGTAAAATTTTCTTTCTCTAAAGTACGTGTGTAATGTATTACATTGTTTGTATGTTATGCAATGTATTACAGTGTTTGTAATGTAAAAATATATCAACATTTTCCTAAAATTCCCTGTTGCAGTATTCGCAGTTGCATCCCTGTGTGCTCTGCTTCTGGATATATTTGATTTATTTAGTTAAAGAATAGTAAAAACTGTATGTGACGTATGGGCAGAGGTTCCATCTGCGCACGTTTTCTTGAACTCCAGAATCCCTTCCTAACATTTTAACTATAAACAGTTGATAGATGAATGAAAGTTTAATAATAATAATAATAATAATAATAATAATAATAATAATAATAATAATAATAATAATTTAAAAAGTGCGAGATTACCAAATTTGAAAAAATTAGACATTAAACATCAATTATCTTTTAGACATTATGTCATTATTAAGCCTTAACCATTATTAATATCAATTCGTCAGTAGACATTAGAAATTCAAAATTTATTGCTTGTTTATCCTTGAAAATAGGTTTTATTACATGGGAGTTTTTGTTTGTTTTTTTTCTCCCTTTCAAAAATTCAAAATTTAAGTAGTATATGACTTAGTGTAGGGATCATAGAATTTTGAAAATGTGCACACAATTCACTTTTCCCCATAGCACGTCATACACAGTTTTTAACTGTTTTTTGACGTAAAATAAATAAAATAAATAAATAAATTCTACATCAATTAGCTTTTATGAATCAATTTTCTCTTGCGAGCGTTACAATCAGTTCACGAATAAATAGAATTATTTGAATATATTTTCGCTCCCGAGTTATAGCAAACTTAAAACGTCTAATCTCAGATATCCGAACAACTCCGTTGCAGGGCCCATCTCCAGCTCGTTCGTGAACCGCTACGGCTGCCGTCCCGTCACCATCGCCGGCGCCATCTTGGGCTCCATTTCGCTGGCGCTGAGTGTCTTCGCCACCAACGTGCAGATGCTGTACCTCACCATCGGCCTCGGCACTGGTAAGCCCAAGACCCACTACTCCTATGGCGAGAGGCGAGCACCAGCGTAACAAATTGAACATGGCGCTCTCCGCCATTTTGTAGGCAAATGTGGGAGCGGTCATTTAAAAATGTGTGTTTTAATGCTCATTTTACGGGATTGATTGATGTTTTCGTGTTTCCGGGCGCGTCAACTGCTTCGGTCATTAGTCCCGTTAGTGTAGTGCATGTTTTTTTCTCGGGAGATGGCGGTGATCTTCCCCCGCTGGATGGCGAGATCCGTCGCCGACCTACCGTCGGCTAGTGGGGTTTCCCCCTATCCAGGACTCTCCCACCAACGGGGCACCGCCCCAGTCGGGACAAGCTCTAGACCAGTCTCCCGGAATATGTGGTAGTGTAGTGCATGTTAGTGTAAGTGTGTGTGTAAGGGGAGAGGAAGGACAGATCGCGCGCGGTCCGTGGACCGTTTGGTAGGGTACTGCTCCGGCATTCGCCTGGTGTTGATCGGAGAAACCACGGAAAACTAGCGATCAGAGCAGCCGACCGCTGGAATTATCCTCCAGACACCAGCTGAATTCGACCTAGCTGAAAAGCTAGTGTCGAAAATCCTGTCGCCGTCAGGACTCGAACCAAGGACCTCCCGGTTAGAGGCGCTGCAGTGACATCAGTTGATGTACTGAGCTACCGCTACTGGTCATTTCACGGGATATTACGGATTAAAAACTTCGAAAATCACATTGTTATTGTTCCTATACGCTATGATAAATAAATTACGAAAATTTTTAATCTGTTTTAAAAATAACGTAATTAGGAATAGCTCGAATCGTTTGACTTTCAATTCAGCGAAGATAATTTCATCATTCTTCCGTCTGGTCTCGCAAATTCCGCTACATTCCATTTACCATCAAGAAGAGGAAAAATGTATCATTCGGGCGACAGAACAGGCGAATTAAATTTAACTCAGCGGCTTCTTTTAGGCTTGAGGACCTTTGACATGCAGAAAATCTACAACATGCGAACCCACATGTCACACATCGGGAGCAGTGGCTCAGTGCATCAACTGATGTCACTGCAGCACTTCCAACCGGGAGATCCTACGGGAGTCGCGACGGCGGCAGGATTTTCGACACTAGCTTTTCGGTTAGGTCGAATTCAGTCACTGTCTGAAGGAGAATTCTAGCCGCCGGCTGCTCTGATTGGTAGTTTTCTGTGGCTTCTCCGATCAACCCCAGGCGAATGCCGGAACAAAACCCTAACAAACGGGCCACGGACTGCGCGCGATCTTTCCTACCTCTTTCTTTTCCTATCTTTACCCCTTACACACACACTTACACTAACATGCACTACACTACCACACGTGCTGGGAGACCGTTCGAGGACTTAGAACTTGTCCTGGCTGGGGAGGTGCCCCGCTGGTGGGAGATACCTGGATGGGAAACCCCGTTACTCGACGGGAGTTCGGCACCGTTTCTCACCATCTAGCAGGGAAAGACCACTGCCACCTCACGAGCAAATCGTGCACACCTCTTACGGGAATAATGACCATAAAAGTTGACGCGCCCAGAATCATTCAATCAATCAATGAATCTTCCACCCCAAATGTGCACTTGTAGGGCCTTGAAGGCGGCAGGGTGCGCGGATAAAGGCTACTCCCCAAGGGGCGCACCCTGGGGAGAAACATTCTGCTGGAAAGATAAGTGGGTTAGTAGCCCCCAGGGTGATGCCGGAGATCCTCCTCTCCTTGAGAGAACGATGGTGTCGGTGACATGCATTTAAGCAAGTGGGCCGGTGTTGCAAGGCTGGGCTTCGGCCTGGTGTACCTGCCGGCAAACATGTCGGAGGCGTTCAACCAATCATGTGGGCCGTGTGTTGCATGCCTGATATACCTTCCAGCGATCGTGTCGGAGCCGTACAATCAATCATGTGGGCCGGTGTTGCAGGACTGGGCTTCGGCCTGGTGTACCTGCCAGCAAACATGTTGGAGGCGTTCAATCAATCACGTGGGCCGTGTGTTACAGGGCTGGGCTTCGGCCTAGTGTACCTGCCAGCAAACATGTCGAAGGCGTTCAATCAATCATGTGGGCCGTGTGTTGCATGCCTGATATACCTTCCGGCGATCGTGTCGGAGCCGTACAATCAATCACGTGGGCCGTGTGTTGCAGGACTGGGCTTCGGCCTGGTGTACCTGCCAGCAAACATGTCGGAGGCGTTTAACCAATCATGTGGGCCGTGTGTTGCATGCCTGGTATACCTTCCGGCGATCGTGTCGGAGCCGTACAATCAATCATGTGGGCCGTGTGTTGCAGGACTGGGCTTCGGCCTGGTGTACCTGCCAGCAAACATGTCGGAGGCGTTCAATCAATCATGTGGGCCGTGTGTTGCATGCCTGATATACCTTCCGGCGATCGTGTCGGAGCCGTAGAATCAATCATGTGGGCCAGTGTTGCAGGGCTGGGCTTCGGCCTGGTGTACCTGCCAGCAAACATGTCGGAGGCGTTCAATCAATCACGTGGGCCGTGTGTTGCAGGGCTGGGCTTCGGCCTGGTGTACCTGCCAGCAAACATGTCTGAGGCGTTCAATCAATCACGTGGGCCGTGTGTTGCAGGGCTGGGCTTCGGCCTGGTGTACCTGCCAGCAAACATGTCGAAGGCATTGAATCAATCACGTGGGTCGTGTGTTGCAGGGCTGGGCTTCGGCCTGGTGTACCTGCCAGCAAACATGTCGGAGGCGTTCAATCAATCACGTGGGCCGTGTGTTGCAGGGCTGGGCTTCGGCCTGGTGTACCTGCCAGCAAACATGTCTGAGGCGTTCAATCAATCACGTGGGCCGTGTGTTGCAGGGCTGGGCTTCGGCCTGGTGTACCTGCCAGCAAACATGTCAGAGGCGTTCAATCAATCACGTGGGCCGTGTGTTGCAGGGCTGGGCTTCGGCCTGGTGTACCTGCCGGCAAACATGCCGGAGGCGTTCAATCAATCACGTGGGCCGTGTGTTGCAGGGCTGGGCTTCGGCCTGGTGTACCTACCAGCAAACATGTCGGAGGCGTTCAATCAATCATGTGGGCCGTGTGTTGTATACCTGATATACCTTCCGGCAATCGTGTCGGAGCCGTACAATCAATCATGTGGGCCATGTGTTGCAGGGCTGGGCTTCGGCCTGGTGTACCTGCCAGCAAACATGTCGGAGGCGTTCAATCAATCACGTGGGCCGTGTGTTGCAGGGCTGGGCTTCGGCCTGGTGTACCTGCCAGCAAACATGTCAGAGGCGTTCAATCAATCACGTGGGCCGTGTGTTGCAGGGCTGGGCTTCGGCCTGGTGTACCTGCCGGCAAACATGCCGGAGGCGTTCAATCAATCACGTGGGCCGTGTGTTGCAGGGCTGGGCTTCGGCCTGGTGTACCTGCCGGCAAACATGTCGGAGGCGTTCAATCAATCACGTGGGCCGTGTGTTGCAGGGCTGGGCTTCGGCCTGGTGTACCTGCCAGCAAACATGTCGGAGGTGTTCAATCAATCACGTGGGCCGTGTGTTGCAGGGCTGGGCTTCGGCCTGGTGTACCTGCCGGCAAACATGCCGGAGGCGTTCAATCAATCACGTGGGCCGTGTGTTGCAGGGCTGGGCTTCGGCCTGGTGTACCTGCCGGCAAACATGTCGGAGGCGTTCAATCAATCATGTGGGCCGTGTGTTGCATGCCTGATATACCTTCCGGCGATCGTGTCGGAGCCGTACAATCAATCATGTGGGCCAGTGTTGTAGGGCTGGGCTTCGGCCTGGTGTACCTGCCAGCAAACATGTTGGAGGCGTTCAATCAATCACGTGGGCCATGTGTTGCAGGGCTGGGCTTCGGCCTGGTGTACCTGCCAGCAAACATGTCTGAGGCGTTCAATCAATCACGTGGGCCGTGTGTTGCAGGGCTGGGCTGGCCCTGGAGTGTGCCTGCCAGCAAACATGTCCGGAGGCGTTCAATCAATCACGTGGGCCGTGTGTTGCAGGGCTGGGCTTCGGCCTGGTGTACCTGCCGGCAAACATGCCGGAGGCGTTCAATCAATCACGTGGGCCGTGTGTTTGCAGGGCTGGGCTTCGGCCTGGTGTACCTGCCAGCAAACATGTCGAAGGCATTGAATCAATCACGTGGGTCGTGTGTTGCAGGGCTGGGCTTCGGCCTGGTGTACCTGCCAGCAAACATGTCGGAGGCGTTCAATCAATCACGTGGGCCGTGTGTTGCAGGGCTGGGCTTCGGCCTGGTGTACCTGCCAGCAAACATGTCTGAGGCGTTCAATCAATCACGTGGGCCGTGTGTTGCAGGGCTGGGCTTCGGCCTGGTGTACCTGCCGGCAAACATGTCGGAGGCGTTCAATCAATCACGTGGGCCGTGTGTTGCAGGGCTGGGCTTCGGCCTGGTGTACCTGCCGGCGATCGTGTCGGTGACGTGCTACTTCGAGCGGCTGCGCTCGCTGGCGACCGGCATCGCCGTGTGCGGCTCGGGGCTGGGCACGTTCCTGCTGGCGCCCGTCACCCGCTGGCTGGTGGACGGCCTGGGCTGGCGGCGCGCGCTGCTGTGCGTCGCGGCCTTGGTGCTGTCGTGCGCGGGCTTCGGCGCGCTCTTCCGCCCGCTACCAGGCACCGCCGGCGACACCAGCGCCGCGCACCACGCCCACGCCCCCGGCGGCCGCGGGAAGGTGGGTGGACGAAGGGAATGCGACAGTATACACATTACACTAAAATTTAATGTAGATTTAATGTACGAATGTACATGATTTTCGTGCATCTTGTACATTAAAGAGAGATTCATGTACCTATACATTACCTGTACACATACTGTCAGAAATTACATTATATTTAATGTAGATTTAATGTATGAGTGTACATGATTTTCCGTGCACCTTGTACATTAGAGATAGATTCATGTGCCTGTATATAACCTGTACGCATTACACTGTCATAAATTACATTATATTTAATGTAGATTTAATGTACGAGTGTACATGATTTTTCGTGCACCTTGTACATTAAAGAGATATTCATGTACATGTACATTACCTGCACTCATTATACTGTCAAGAATTACATTAAATTTAATGTAGATTTAATGTACGAGTGTACTTGATTTTCCGTGCATCTTGTACATTAAAGAGAGATTCATGTACCTGTATCTTACCTGTACACATTATACTGTCAGAAAGTATATTAAATTTAATGTAGATTTAATGGACGAGTGTACATTATTTTCCGTGCACATTGTACATTAGAGAGAGATTCATGTACCTGCACATTACCTGTACACATTACACTGTCAGAAATTACATTATATTTAATTTAGATTTAATGTACGATTGTACATGATTTTCCGTACACCTTGTAAATTAAAGAGAGATTCATGTAGCTGTACATTACCTGTACACATACTGTCAGAAATTACATTCAATTTAATGTAGATTTAGTGTACGATTGTACATTATTTTTAATGTACCTTGTACATTAAAGAGAAATTCGTGTACCTGTACATTAAATTTAATGATTAAATTAAAATCAATGTATATTTAATGAACGACTGTTAACTTAACTTTCTTGTGTACATTAAATTTTATTGTAGACGTACGTTAAATTTAAGTGTACATACATCAGTGTTATCGTATATGTACATTAAATTTAATTTCCGTACATGAAAATTACTTTCATGTATTTTTACATTAAAAGGAATGCAGAAATTTCTGAATACTCATCCCATTGCTCAAAACATTGAACCTGTTGATCAAGAAACACAACACATTGATCACCAAATGCTTAACATTCCGATCAACATGTTGGTCAACAATTGCTGGATACTGTGTTCAACAATTTCTGAACATTGATCAATTTGTTTCTCAACACATTGCTCGATTCGATTCTCATGTTGCTCAAGAAACGTACTTTTGCTCCATATAATGCTCGACAAATGGTCAGCACATTGCTCTTTACTTTGATTAACATTTTGCTCAACACTGTGATCGATGTATTCCCACGGGACTGGCGTTGAGTGGTGCTTGGGTTGCGCAGGTGAAGGTGTTATCGTCGTTGCTGGATACGCTACGTCAGCTTGTGTTGAGTAATGTGTTGAATATGTTCAGACCGTGTGGCATTGAGTGGTGCTTATGGTGCGCAGGTGAAGGCGTTGTCGCCCTGGATGCGCTACGTCAGCCTGTATTGAGAAGATATGTTGAGCTGGCGTTGAGTCGCGCTTGTTTTGCGCATGTGGAGAAGTCGGTGGATGAGCAACGTCAGCCTGTGTTGAACAATGTGTTGAGCTGGCGTTGAGTGGTGTTTGTGTGATGCCTACGTGAAGGCAAATACGTTGAGGTTATGTTGAGTGTATTGAGTCTGCATGTAGTGCGCATGTGAAGGCGGCGTCGCTGGATGCGGTACGTCAACCTGTGTTGAGCAGTGTGCTGAGCTGGCGTTGAGTAGTGCTTGTGTGGTGCTAAGGTGAACGCAAATATGTTGAGGTTATGTTGCGCGTGTTGAGTCGTGCTTGCAGGGCACATGTGAAGGCACCGTCGCTAGATGAGCTACGTCAGCCTGTGTTGAGCGGGCGTTGAGTGGTGGTGTGGTGCTCAGGCGAAGGCAAATATGTTGAGGATGTGTTGAGTGTGTTGAATCGTGCTCGTAGTGCGCATGTAATGGCGTCGTCGCTTGATGCGCTACGTCAGCCTGTGTTGAGCAATGCGTTGAGTGTGTTGAGAGCGTGTGGCGTAGAGTGGTGCGCAGGTGAAGGCGTCATCGTCATCACTGGATGCGCTACGACCGCCTGTGTCGATAAAAAATGTTGAGCCATGTGAGCTGGCTTTGAGCGGTGCTGGTGCGTTGCGCAGGTGAAGGCGTCGTCGTCGTCGCTGGATGCGTTACGTCAGCCTGTGTCGATAAAATATGTTGAGCAATGTGTTGAGCGGGCGTTGAGCGGTACTGGTGCGTTGCAAAGGAAAAGGCGTCGTCGTCGTCGTCACTGGATGCGCTACGTCAGCCTGTGTCGAACAAATATGTTGAGCAATGTCCGTGTTAAGCAATGTGTGGAGTGTGTTGAGAGCTTGTGCCGTAGGGTGGTGCGCAGGTGAAGGCGTCGTCGTCGCTGGATGCGCTACGTCAGCCTGTGTCGAACAAATATGTTGAGCAATGCCTGTGTTGAGCAATGTGTTGAGTGTGTTGAGAGCTTGTGCCGTAGGGTGGTGCGCAGGTGAAGGCGTCGTCGTCGCTGGATGCGCTACGTCAGTCTGTGTCGAACAAATATGTTGAGCAATGCCTGTGTTGAGCCATGTGTTGAGCGGGCGTTGATCGGTGCCGGTGCGTTGCGCAGGTGAAGGCGTCGTCGTCGTCGCTGGAGGAGCTGCGCCTCAAGGCGGCGCCGGGGGCGACGGACGTGCGTCGCTCGCTGCGCGCGTCCGAGCGCGACCTGGTGGACGCGAGCGCGGGGGCGGGGGCGGGGGCGGGGCTGCAGCGGCCGCTGAGCGTGGGCCACCTGGCGCCCGGCGCGCGCCCCTCCGCCCACTCGCGCGCCGCCCTCCGCGCCCCCGCCGACCACTCGGCCGCCCGCCTGGCCCGCTCCCACCCGGCGCTCGCCGTCTCCGTGCCCCCGCACGCCGCCGGTCAGTACCTCTCCTCTCCACAAGCACTTGCATGCAACGGATGGCACGTTCTCTTGAGCCCCGGAATACCTACTCCCACCCCTTTAGTTGAATTCAAGAATAAATGATATAGAACGATCTTCCTATGGATGAGCCAACGTCACTCTCCTCTCCACAAGGACTTGCATGCAATGGATGGCACGTTCTCTTGAGCCCCGGAATACCTACTCCCACCCCTTTAGTTGAATTCAAGAATAAATGATATAGAACGATCTTCCTATGGATGAGCCAACGTCACTCTCCTCTCCACAAGGACTTGCATGCAATGGATGGCACGTTCTCTTGAGCCCCGGAATACCTACTCCCACCCCTTTAGTTGAATTCAAGAATAAATGATATAGAACGATCTTCCTATGGATGAGCCAACTTCACTCTCCTCTCCACTATGAGTTGAATTCAAGAATAAATGATATAGAACGATCTTCCTATGGATGAGCCAACTTCACTCTCCTCTCCACTATGAGTTGAATTCAAGAATAAATGATATAGAACGATCTTCCTATGGATGAGCCAACGTCACTCTCCTCTCCACAAGGACTTGCATGCAATGGATGGCACGTTTTCTTGAGCCCCGGAATACCTACTCCCACCCCTTTAGTTGAATTCAAGAATAAATGATATAGAACGATTTTCCTATGGATGAGCCAACGTCACTCTCCTCTCCACAAGGACTTGCATGCAATGGATGGCACGTTCTCTTGAGCCCCGGAATATCTACTCCCACCCCGTGGATTTTTAGGGGCGGAAAATCCTTCGGAAGGGAAGTAAAGCCGGTTATCCCATGTAGTAGATTTACTGCATGTAAAATATCCTCAAGCCTAAAAGAAGCCTCTGAGCGAAATTGAGATCCGCCTGTTTCGTCGCCCAAGATAATACCTCCTTTCTCCGCTAGGTGGTGAAAGGAGCGTAGCGAAATTTGCGTGGTTAGACGGAAGAGCGGGTCTGATGGCCCGAGTCTCCCCACGTAAAATAAGGCACTAACTATTAGTTGAATTCAAGAATAAATGATATAGAACGATCTTCCTATGGATGAGCCAGAGCGACAGCTAGTGCTGGTTGAACTGAAGGTTCTGTGGTCGTTGTGCCCTCTAGCCCATTAGACTCCCTTCCTCCTGTATTGGTTCGTTTGCAGTTGGCTAACATGTAAATGGCTTCGACGCTTCCTTTCGTGATGTCCTCGTCCGACGAAAATATAGTGCGCTTTGAAAAAGAATTGAAATTATGATGTGCAGTGTTATGTGCTCTTCTGTAAAAAATCCGTTTTTCTATTAATTTTACATTGAATTTACTTTTTGTGTGATAAATATTATGTTTATTTTGAAACCGAGACTTGAAAGCGAGAGGCGTACCGGTGCATGTGTTTCCGGCTTGAAATCATTTTTATTTCTATTTACATTCGTGGCAGTTTTCATTTACTGAATGTGGGAGCATGTTAAGAGATTTTCCACATACGTAATTAAATTTAAATATTTTCCGGACTCGCGTACGTGCATATATTTCAGCAAAATTCTCTGACTTCTGCAAAGGGATCACAGGAGCCATAATCTAACACTTTACGAAGAGATGTGACTGAACAGGTGTCGCGGCGGAGGGATACTTTTCTGAATTACATGTGATGTTCACTTGTTCAACTGTCACTTTGGCTCATCCTTAGGAAAATCCTTCTATAGCAAGGAGCATAGTGGACAAAATCTGATAACCAGAAATGTTTGCTCCCGTGTAATAGGAACTATTGTGCATCGAAAAACGAACTAAAAATTTAATACCAATTTCATTTTGTGAAAATAACCACACTCACCACTCCTCTCGCAACTAACGAAGCGAGGACTCAAGAAAACGTGCGCGGATAATACATTCATTCGTATTGCCATGGATTTCGTCTTATTATCGGCACGACATTTCTTTCAGTTTATTTAATACATGAGTATGTGATTGTGAGTATGAGCGTGAGTGAGGATGAGAGAATCAAAGTTAGAGTGCGAGTGACAGTGTGAATGAGTGTGAGAAAGTGAAGTTTGAGTGTGAATGAGTGAATATGTAAGAGTGTGAATGAGAGTGTGACAGTGCGAATGTGACTGAGAGTGTGAGGGTGTGTGTGACTGAGAGAGACAGTGTGAGTGTGAATGAGAGTGTGAGTGAATGTCAGTGAGTGTGAGTGACAGCGTGAGTAAGCATGTAAGAGTGTGAATGAGAGTAGGAGTGAGAGTGTGAGTGTGACTGAGAATGTAAGGGAGTGTGTGTCAGAGAGTGAGAGTGTGAATGTGAATGAGAGTGTGAGTGAATGTGTGAATGAGAGTGAGTAGTCAGAGTGAGAGTGTAAGTGACAGCGTGAGTGAGAGTGTAAGAGTGTAAATGAGAGTGTGAGTGAGAGTGTGTGCGTGAGTGTGAGCTGATTTTTTTAAATACTCGTCTTCTTTTCATAAAAATACAATAAAATGGAAGAAAATTGATAGAATAAAAAATATTTTGTGAAAATGGCAAAATATGTAAAATCTTACTAAATATGTCACACAAAAAATAGATATTGTTTTAAGACAGCCACGATTCACCAATAAAATTACAATTTTGAGAACGGTAAGTAGAAAGACAAAAAACATGTAATCACATAAAACTCCTGCCTCTGTACTTCGGATTTTATTACGTGACACGCGACGGCCTGACGTAACGATGGAATACGCTGCCAGATATCGCATGATCGCGACCGTATCAAGCCGTGCTGCAGATCAAGCGACGTCTAGCGGCACGACCAAGAAAGCCGCGAAAAGCCGTGCCATATTCCATCGCGAAGACAGGTCCTCACGCGCCATGTTATAAAAAGCGCAGTATAGTGACGCTGACTGCTCTTGTGCAGGTAACGTGGAGTCGCGACTGGCCGGCGGCACGCCCGTCATGACGCGCAAAGGCAGTGGCCTCATGTACCGCAAGGACATCCTCTACTCGGGCTCGCTGCGCAACATCCACAACAAGTGAGTGCCCTTCGTTCAATTGGTTGGTTGGATGGTTGGTGATTCCGGGTTTACACATTTTACACAACAGCATAGGTCATTATTATCCGAATAAAAGAAGAATGTGGTTCACAGTTCCCGGTAAAATGGTGACGTCAGCTCCGTAACGTAGGCAACAGCGAATCAGAAGTATCGCCATTTGCCCGATGTTGTCACGTTTGAAATGCGAAATGAATCGCGTATCCGGAGTGCTGCAGTTTATCGGCTGAGCGACGACGTGTGTTGAGCTTATAGTGTCCAAGTGTATTGTGAGAGCGGGAATTCAGAGAAGCGGGTTCTGTTAGATTTGTTATTGTTGTATTTTTTTCTCCTTGTTATTGTTCAAAGCACGTGGTAGAGCGCGCAGTACGCGGCAACGCCGCCCCCCTCCACACCGAACTGTCAACCACATTCTTCTTTTATTCGGAGTTTAGTCCCATAAGCTTGAGGAAGACCGCTGTTGAGACTGTGAATATAATTGATTGATTGATTTATTCATGTTTCCGGGCGCGTCAACTGCTCCGGGCATTAGTCCCGTAAGTGTAGTGCATGTTTTTCCCTCCTGAGATGGCGCTGAGCTTCCCCCACTGGACGGCGAGATCCGGTGGCGATCTACCGTTGGTTAGCGGGCTTTCCTCCTTAACAGGACTGTCCCACCTGCGGTGCACCGCACCAGCCGGGACAAGCTTTAAACTCCCGACCGGTCTCCCGGAATATGTGGTAGTGTAGTGCATGTTTGAGTAAGTGTGTGTGTGTGTGTGTGTGTAAGGATAGGATAAGGAAGAGGAAAGAAATATCGCGCACGGTCCGTGGCCCGTTTGATAGGGTACTGCTCCGGCATCCGTCTGGTGTCGGAGAAACCACGGAAAACTACCAATCAGAGCAGCCGGCCGCTAAAGTTCTCCTCCAGACAGTGACTGAATTTGACTTTGCTGGAAAGCTAGTGTCGAAAATCCTGCCGCCGTCAGGACTCGAACCTATGCCCTCCCGGTCAGAGGCGCTGCAGTGACATCTGTTGATGCACTGAGCTACCGCTCCCGGGCCCTTCATTCAGTCATTCCATATTTTCACTCATATTATCGTTGTCACTCACTGCTCTCTTTCACTCATTTGTTGACTTTCGTTCGTTTATTCATTTTCATTCCTTTATTCGCTTTCATTTATTCTTTTATATTTATTAATTTTCATTCAGTCACTTGCTTTTTTTTGCACTTTCACTCGTTCGCTCAATTACATTTTCATTACCACTTTATTCATTTTCATTCTTCCATTCATTCGTTTTCATTTCTTTATTCATCAAGAGTCTTCCACTTATTCATTTTCATTCATTCAATCGCCTTTGTTTATTCTTCCACTTTCAACCATTCCTTTATTTCATTCATCATTTATTTTTATTCATCTGTCAATAATTATTGGAGTACAAAAATGTTCATGAGAGCGTAGGATTCCACGACCGGAGTCAGTATCTACAGTTCTTGGCTGTGTGACAGATGTCGCGTCATAGGAACAGTTGTCAATGTTTCCGCCGTCATTCTGCGGCCTTCTTCAGGGCGAATTGCGACCGCCCGTCCCAGCGGCAGCCAAGTTTAGGGGAACCTCTTCTTTATGAACCCGTGCGTAACCCGCTTCTGGGCAATTCCCCCTGAGGAACGTCGCAGTAGGCCGGCCGAAACGATTGCAACTGTGTGTAGGAGCCGGCATCTTCTGGTCAGCCAAGTACTCGTGTCTACTGTGTCCTGCGGTGGAAGCCTACGCATTCAAGGTCTTTCTCCATGTATTTCAACGCGCTGCAATCGTATCTGAAGCCATAATTGTGCCACCATCCTCCAGTTTTTTTAAATGGCGATAAACCACGTGAAAAGGTAGATTATAAATTTCCCCATAGTTTTTCACGGTTTAAAAAAACTGAAAGGTGATGTCGCCATTGTGGCTTAGGATTCGGATTCAGTCGATAAACCTAGAGAAACATGTGCAAAGTCTTTGGGTATAACAACAGTCTCCGAAAACAAAAAATACAATTTCACGGTCATTTTTCGCGATTTAATGAAAATTGGAAGGTGATGGCGCAATTTTGGCATCACAATCGGATTCAGCGCGTCGATGTATATAGAGGAACGTGAGTCAAGTATTTGGGTGTGAAAACCCTCGGGTATGAACACCTTTGCGCGCGCGTGTGTGTGTGTGTGTGTGTGTGCCTATGCAATTATTTTATAAGGGGCCATTCATAATTTACGCGAAGCCTTTAGGGAGGAGGATCATTCTCCGATCAACACCAGACGAATGTCGGAGCAGTCCCCTCACAAAGAGGCCACGGACCGCGTGCGATCTTTCCTTCCTCTTCCTTGTCCTATCCTCACCTCTTACGTACAAACCCTTACACTATGATGCACTACATTACTACACATTCCGGGACACCGGTTGGGGACTTAGAGGTTGTCCCGGATGGTGCAGTGCCCCGCTGGTGGGAGATACCTGGTGGGGGAAACCCCGTTAGCCGATGGTAGGTCGGCGCTGGATCTCGCCAGCCAGCGGGGGAGGACCACCGCCACCTCCCGAGCAGAAAAACGAACAACAGGTACAGGACTAGTAACCATAGCAGTTGACGCACCCAGAATCTCTAAAAATCAATCAATCATTCTGTCTTCATTTTCACCGTTCAATCAATCAATCTGTCAGCGAAGGTGTTAGGGAACACCTCCGCCACCTCTCGAGCAAAAACACGCACTACACGTACGGAACTAGTGATCATAGTAGTTGACGCACCCAGACTCACTAACAATCAATCAATCTGTCTTCATCTTCACCGCTCAATAAATCAATCAGTCTGTCGGCGCAGGTGTTAGGGAACGCCTCCGCTACCTCTCGAGCAAAAACACGCACTATACTTACGAGCCTAATGACCATAGTAGTTGACGCACCCAGACTCACTAACAATCAATCAATCTGTCTTCATCATCACCGCTCAATCATTCAATATGTCTTCATCTTCACCGTTCAATCAATCGCTCTTCGTCGTTCAATCACTCAATGAATGTGTGGAGGCAGGTCGTCGTCGCAGCTGCCGGCGGGCGCCGAGGCGGAGGCGGAGGCGGCGCGCCTGCTGGGCGCCGAGGCGCCCAAGGGCGCGCGGGGGCGGGCCAACGGCGTGCTGGGGGCGTCGGCGCCCTGCCTGGACGCGTCGGCGGGCGACGCCCCGCCCGCACTGCGCCCCGCCGCCGCCGCCAGCCGCGGCGGCTCGCGTCCCGCCTCCCCCGGCGTCGACGACGGAGCTGCAGCCGGGCGGTCGAGCGGCTGCTGCGGGCGCTGCCTGCCCGTCGAGACCACGGACGCGCTCAGGGAGATGATGGACTTCGCGCTGCTCAAGGACCCCATCTTCATCCTCTTCACCGTGTCCAACTTCCTCACTAGCATCGGGTACAACGTGCCGTACCTCTACGTCGCGGTGAGTCACGTTCACTCAGCATTCTCTTCAATTTCTTCTTCCTCCTCTTCATTTTAACTATATTTGACTTAACTTCCCTTTTTTCCTCTTCATCTTCACCGTGTCCAGTTTCCTCACTAGTATTGGGTACAACGTACCGAGCCTTTACGACGCGATGTGTCACATTCGATAACCGTTCTGTTCAATTTTTTCCCTTTTCATTTTAACTATCCTCGTCTTGACTTTCCTTTTTTCCTCTTCACCTTCGTCTTCACCGTGTTCAACGTCTTCACTAGCATCGGGTACAACGTGCGGTGAATCACGTTCACTCAGCATGTTGTACAATTTCTTATTCTTCCTCATTATTTTAATTATGTTCGTCCAAACAATTCTATTTTCTCTTCATCCTCTTCGTGTCCAACTTCCTCACTAGTATCGGGTACAACGTGCCGTGCCTCTACATCCCGGCGAGTCACATTTGATTTATTCATTTATTTATTTATTTTACGTAAAAAACTAGTTAAAACTCTGTATGACGTGCTTGGGGGAGAAATGAATTCTGTGCACGTTTTCAAAATTCTGAGATCCCTACACTAAGTCATATACTACTTGAATTTTAAATTAATTTAAAAAATGATGTAATAAAATTTATTTTTAAGGTTAAATCACCAATAAATTTTGGGCTCTTATCCATTATGTCCATCATCAAGGAATAATAATTCATGCCGCGACAACATTGAAACGATAATTTGAATAATTATATTTCCCTCTGAATTGTAGAAGTCGATCAGCGTTCATTTCATATTCTTCTGCTTCTTCTTAATATTTCTCTTCCTTTCCTTTTCTTCCTCATCGTTTTCATCTTTTTCTTCACTGTTGTGAATTTCTTACTGAGCGCCGATTATCGACATGTCATACCTGTACGTTGCGGTGAGCCCCGTTCAATTAGTGTTCTGTACAATTGTTTTTTCTTTCTCATTTTCCTCACTTTCCTTTTAATTATAATTGCCTAAGTCTATTGGTTTTCATTTCTTCTTCTTCGTAGTCAATTTTCTGACTAGTATTGAGAGACAGTGGAACTGTGAGACCTCTACATCACGTAAGTACTAAATTTAACGTCAAATATATTAAACTATTTTGAATATAGAATTACTTAATTTGCATGTACTTAACATAGGATGTCCGGAGATGAAATCTCGAAACATTGAAAATAAGCTCTTAAGAAAAGTTTAAGCACATTTCGTCTAATAAACTACTTGGATATTCCGAATGCCTGAGCCACAATAAGCACTCAAAATTTGGTTTGAAAATATGCTTTCTAAGCAAAATCACGTAAACACTCCATGTATGTGTAAATTGTTTATTATTTACAAAAGAAATGAATATATTTGATCAGAAACAAAAATTAACCGAGAAATAAAATATCAGTCGAATTGTGTAAATTGAGTGCTGTTTTTCTGTGTTAACTTTTCTTCTTGAACAGATATATCGATTTCGTTTGAAAATAATAAACAATTTACATGTTTATGGAGTGTTTATATGCTTCTGCATTGCAAATGTTTGCTAGAAAGCGTATTTTCAAACAATTGTTTGAGAGCTTATTACGACTCAGCCATTCAGAATATCCAAGAAGTTTATTAAACAAAATACGCTTAAAATTGTCTTAAGAGCTTAGTTTAGAAGTTTCGACGTTTTCTTTCCAGACACTCTGTATATTCATCTACATTGGATTTAATGACATTTCTAACAGAGTAGTTAAGCAATTCGACGCCGGCTTGTTGATATTGGTGTTTTGGAAGTGGTGATGACGTGTGCGTGGGTGGTTGCGGTGTGCAGGTGCAGGCGAAGGAACGAAACCTTTCGGAGGACCAGGCAGGCTGGCTGCTGGCCGCCATCGGCTTCGCCAACACCATCGGCCGAATCGTGCTGGGCTACATCTCCGACAAGCCCTGGGTGGACCGCCTGCTCGTCTACAACCTCTGTCTCACCATCTGCGGCGTCGGTCAGTATCCCTTCCCCCCCCCCTTCCCTCTGCCTCAACACTTCACCTCAGCACTTCACCCAACAAGATTCGTTCACTTTTCCGTTACCAGGTCCCGGCAATCAGAGTTTTTGTGTTGAAAATTCTCCGTTTTCTGGTGCACGATTACAAAACTTTTTCTTCTTACGTACGTAAGGGCGAGAAAGTAGCAATCGAAAAGACGCCTCGCTAAAGCTGGGACTACATGTGCGTTTCTAGGGGGAAATTATTCGGGCTTTAATTTGTAATTTCTACGAGTGAATAATAGTCATTAAGCGCCAGTAGAAGACTATACTTTCTCCACGGCCTTTAAATATCCGAAGTCTCATTACTGATTTTGACAATTTTTGAGAAAGCTTGTACAATGTGCTTTTTAACATTGAATAAACCTTCCACAAACTAGAGGGATTATGCTGCTGAGAAGGTTTTGTAAAATTAACCTGGAAAACCTCCCTAAAAGAATTGACCCTGTTACTTATTCTCCACTCCATAAATGTTCTAAACGATTGCTCATAATATTTTCTCGATTTTTCTGGCAATGATTGCAGTGTTGTCGAATTTACTAATTGAAAATTTTCATTTGGCAAACATATTTCCTTCTCATTTTCGCTAGTTTCAAGATTCATTTTCTGTTGAATGAACTGTGCGAAATATAATGTGAGACTTGAGAGAAATATGTGCACAAGAATGCGTAGTTTAGAATAAGGTAGGTTGAGTACCACAATGTGAAGGTTACGTACTTGAAACTGTGAAATTTTCCACTTATCTAATGCTGTTCCAAGCGATGTCGTGGATTCCCAAAATTCTAGGAATGTGATTGGTCGACAGATTGGAATCCTTGGGTATGGAATTAATGTCATTCCATTACACAGCAGGAATACATATATTATTAAATTAATCGTAGAGAAACTATATTATTCATTTTGATTGCCTGAAGTCAAATAACGAACTGAGATTAGTGTCGTAAGAAGAATTATTACGCTACATCTGTAATAACCGCTGACCCACTATTAACAACAATAACCAGTTTCTTCATGTTACAGCGATTTTCGTTTTGTTATTTTGATGTGTTATATCAGTTTAACCCAAATATATGACCGAAATGCCGGTTTTCATTAAGGAGTTTACAGTTCGTCTTCCGTTAACACTCGAAATCAATTATAGTTAATGATGGCACACAAGTACTCCTGTTCAAACTAAAGTATTTCTTATTTATATGATTTTTATAAGAAGATGAAATTACGAGACATATTGAATAACACGACTGACACATAAATCACGAATTTGGTTGGTTGTTTGCTCTCTATATCGACCTAATGTCATTAATAATTATTATTTTTACTGATCCGTTATTGCTTATTGTTGCCTTGGATACAAGCAGATACAGAGTTAGAAATAGATGGAGTTATGCAACGTATATCTGCCTTCCAGGCAGATATACACTGCATAACTTATCTGGATCGAAAAGATCGTGGTTACGAGGGGAATATAAAAAGAGTTGAATGACGTTACATTTGCTCTTGTGAACAGAATTATGAGAGGGAATTATGGGAGGAAAATATGAAAAGACAAATCAAGTCAAGTTCACATCTCGCTAATTAGTAAATAAGTAAATCTGAATAATTAAAATTCGGTAAAAAAAATAAAATTTTATATGTACCACGGGTGTTAGTTAGTCCTAAAGATCAAGCGGTGATAAAAGCCCGACGGTCTTTGGCTGAACACTAGAAAACTTATAACGCCCTTGGCGTATAAATATTTGATTATATTAGAATGATTTTAGTCTTAGATATTAAAGACAGGACATTTTTCGTTGTAATTGCTTTATATTAATAAATATTGCATGATACATACAGCGCAACGTTTCGGAATGTAGTTTTTTTCCAACGACAGGCTTATTTGACATATATATATATATATATATATATATATATATATATATATATATATATATATATATATAAAAGAAAGTCGTGTTAGTTACACTATTTATAACTCAAGAACGGCTGCACTGATTTGGCTGAAAATTGGTGAGCAGGAAGCTTAGAGCCAGGAGACGGACATAGAATACTGTTTATTCCGTTCGACAGCGTTCCTGTGTGAGAACGCACGTTTTTGCACGTTTTCGCGTGATTTTGCATGTTAGCGGTCATTGTTGCCTGTTGTAACCCATTGTTGTAACGCCGCACTGATAACAGAAGGCGATAATGATAGCCGCCTTTCGTTCGCCGTTATATCTATATATAGTCGTGTTAGTTACACTATTTATAACTCAAGAACGGCTGTACCGATTTGGTGAGTAGGAAGCTTAGAGCCAGGAGACGGACATAGGATACTGTTTATTCCGTTCGACAGCGTTCCTGTGTGAGAACGCACGTTTTTGCACGTTTTCGCACGTTTTCGCGTGATTTCGCATGTTTTCGCGTGATTTCGCACGTTTTCGCGTGATTTCGCGGGTTTTCGTATGTTTGGGCGGAACGGAGGTCTCTGTTAAGGCGGAACAGAGTTCGCCGGGTCAGCTCGTATATATATATATATATATATATATATATATATATATATATATATTATATATTATATATTATATTATATATATATATAAAAGAAAGTCGTGTTAGTTACACTATTTATAACTCATGAACGGCTGCACCGATTTGGCTGAAAATTTGTGAGCAGGAAGCTTAGAGCCAGGAGACGGACATAGGATACTGTTTATCCCGTTCGACAGCGTTCCTGCGTGATAACGCACGTTTTTGCACGTTTTCGCACGTTTTCGCGTGATTTCGCATGTTAGCGGTCATTGTTGCCCGTTGTAACCCATTGTTGTAACGCCGCACTGATAACAGAAGGCGATAATGAAAGCCGCCTTTCGTTCGCCGTTATATCTATATATAGTCGTGTTAGTTACACTATTTATAACTCAAGAACGGTTGTACCGATTTGGTGAGCAGGAAGCTTAGAGCCAGGAGACGGACATAGGATACTGTTTATCCCGTTCGACAGCGTTCCTGTGTGAGAACGCACGTTTTCGCGTGATTTCGCATGTTAGCGGTCATTGTTGCCTGTTGTAACCCATTGTTGTAACGCCGCACTGATAACAGAAGGCGATAATGATAGCCGCCTTTCGTTCACCGTTATATCTGTATATAGTCGTGTTAGTTACACTATTTATAACTCAAGAACGGCTGTACCGATTTGGTGAGCAGGAAGCTTAGAGCCAGGAGACGGACATAGGATACTGTTTATCCCGTTCGACAGCGTTCCTGTGTGAGAACGCACGTTTTTGCACGTACGCAGTGCAACAAGGATAGTACAGTTTCTCACAGTGAGTGCGACGCGAGAAAAGATGGGACCGACTGTTAAGGCGGAACAGAGTTCGCCGGGTCAGCTAGTCTATATATATAAAAGAAAGTCGTGTTAGTTACACTATTTATAACTCAAGAACGGCTGTACCGATTTGGCTGAAAGTTGGTGAGCAGGAAGCTTAGGGCCAGGAGACGGACATAGGATACTGTTTATCCCGTTCGACAGCGTTCCTGTGTGAGAACGCACGTTTTCGCGTGATTTCGCATGTTAGCGGTCATTGTTGCCTGTTGTAATCCATTGTTGTAACGCCGCACTGATAACAGAAGGCGATAATGATAGCCGCCTTTCGTTCGCCGTTATCTATATATATAAAAGAAAGTCGTGTTAGTTACACTATTTATAACTCAAGAACGGCTGTACCGATTTGACTGAAAGTTGGTGAGCAGGAAGCTTAGGGCCAGGAGACGGACATAGGATACTGTTTATCCCGTTCGACAGCGTTCCTGTGTGAGAACGCACGTTTTCGCGTGATTTCGCATGTTAGCGGTCATTGTTGCCTGTTGTAATCCATTGTTGTAACGCCGCACTGATAACAGAAGGCGATAATGATAGCCGCCTTTCGTTCGCCGTTATCTATATATATAAAAGAAAGTCGTGTTAGTTACACTATTTATAACTCAAGAACGGCTGTACCGATTTGACTGAAAGTTGGTGAGCAGGAAGCTTAGGGCCAGAAGACGGACATAGGATACTGTTTATCCCGTTCGACAGCGTTCCTGTGTGAGAACGCACGTTTTCGCGTGATTTCGCATGTTAGCGGTCATTGTTGCCTGTTGTAACCCATTGTTGTAACGCCGCACTGATAACAGAAGGCGATAATGATAGCCGCTTTTCGTTCGCCGTTATATCTATATATACTACACCTATTATATACTTACGTTATACCCATATATATTTCACCTATGCACAAAAATACAGGAACAGTAATGAATGATTAATCTACTTAATTTTTTATTTGCATTTTCTAATAAACAATTTAACTTAATAAATTCCAAAATCTGCTTATTTATTGCCTTTAACAGCCGATCCCTATTAATACAGCTTTGTATTTCTCTCTTAAACAAAAATCAATTCAAAAAAAAACGCTCTGCTACGTAATAGATTTTTTTATTATCTATTTAATATCAGAGCGTTTTTTTGAAATTCTTCTTTGTTTGAGAGAAAAACATAAATGTGCAATACCTTTATTATCACGAGTGCAACAAGGATAGTACAGTTTCTCACAGTGAGTGCGACGCGAAAAAAAGATGGGACCGACTGTTAAGGCGGAACAGAGTTCGCCGGGTCAGCTAGTATATATATAAAAGAAAGTCGTGTTAGTTACACTATTTATAACTCAAGAACGGCTGAACCGATTTGGCTGAAAATTGGTGAGCAGGAAGCTTAGAACCAGGAGACGGACATAGGATACTGTTTATCCCGTTCGTCAGCGTTCCTGTGTGAGAACGCACGTTTTTGCACGTTTTCGCGTGATTTCGCATGTTAGCGGTCATTGTTGCCTGTTGTAACCTGCGCCTGATAATAAAACAAAACAATAAAACAAAAAATGTCGTGTATCACAAGGTACTTAACTGAAGAGTGCAACCTATGCACCAAAATACAGGAACAATAATGAATGATTAATCTACTTAATTTTTTTATTTGTATTTTCTAATAAACAATTTAACTTAATAAATTCCAAAATCTACTTATTTATTGCCTTTAACAGCCGGTCCCTATGATTACAGCTTTGTATTTCTCTCTTAAACAAAAATCAATTCAAAAAAACGCTCTGGTACGTAATAGATTTTTTAATTATCTATTTAATATCAATTTTTTTGAAATTCTTCTTTGTTTGAGAGAAAAACACAAATCTGCAATAGCTTTATTATCACGAGTGCAACAAGGATAGTACAGTTTCTCACAGTGAGTGCGACGCGAGAAAAGATGGGACCGGCTGTTAAGGCGGAACAGAGTTCGCCGTCAGCTAGTGTATGCAGTTATGTATATATATATATATATATATATATATATATATATATATATATATATATATATATATATATACACATAATGTTTTTAAAAAGGTCATATTCAGATATAAACAGAAGAATACATTATTAACGTAGCAAGTCACACCAAAACGCACCTTGATAACACATTTTTAGTATCTCAGTGTAATATATTACTGCATCAAAGGAAGTAGACAGGGAGCGTTTCAGATGTACATTATAAAATTAAGTTGGATGAAGAAGTTAATAGTAAGAGAAATATCTTAATTTTGAGAAAAATTACTTAATAATCCATCTTATAAACTAGTAAATTTATTAGATTCCACCTGACGATGGAAACAACTGCTTTTCGAAATGTTGGGTTGTATGTAGCATGTAATATATATCAATATAAAGCAATTACAGTGAAAAATGTTAGGTCTTTAATATCAAAGACCAAAAAAATTCTAATATATTGAAGAATTATAGACAGAAAAAAAATTTTAATAACTATTTGATTAGTTGTTTTATTAATGTGATCTACTCGAAACTAGTGGTGCTAAGCAATAGGTACTTTCTCGCCCGTATTTTCACGCAAAATTACGGAGAAGTACTCGTTTTCAAAAATTGTACATGACTTTATTTCAAAATCTATCTTTAAAGAATAGATTTGTTGTTCAGTGAAATATTTCTATCATTATTTTTTAGTTGTAGACAGACTCCAAATTTTTTTTAACTTTTCCAATTTTCGAAAAATCAATGTTTTCAACCAGCATGAGGCCTGTACCATTCCCTTAAACGTCCTTCACACTATCCAACAACAAAACCTAATCAAAAATGTTGGAGACATTTTTAAAATTTTTGAAAATGTCCCAGGGGCTTCATGTAAGTACCCCCCAAAATTAAAATATCGATTTCAAATTCAAGAGACCGCGACGTCAACTAGATCGATTGGGGAATATTAATTTTGAAGAAATTCGGCTAAACTGTTTAGCCGCTAGCGTCGCTCAAAGACGGTAGACGTACAGACAGACGTTTTGCCTCCATTCCATTTTTCGGTATCAAGGATAGGATTTTTTTTTTTAATTTAGCATCAGAGTGTATCCACTTTTTCGTCACCTGTGCCCTGAAATAAGAGTTTTTCTGCCGAATATAAGCAGTTTCTTCGCGCTGTATTACACAACTTTCCCTCCACTCCGTAGCGAGGCAGTAAAAATCGATTCAACTAGTTAATGTGTGTGTGTGTGTGTCCACAGCGACGGCGTTCAGCGCGCTCTGCGAGTCGTACGCGTCTTTCATGATGTACTCGCTGGTGTTCGGCTGCTCCATCGGCGCGTACGTGGGGCTCACATCGGTGGTGTTGGTAGACCTGCTGGGGCTGGAGCGGCTCACCAACGCCTTCGGCCTGCTGCTGCTCTTCCAGGGCGTCGCCTCGCTCATCGGCCCGCCCATCGCGGGTGAGTCTCAATTCCATTCCGTTCAATTCAATTCAATTCGATTCAATTCGATTCAATTCGATTCAATTCGATTCAATTCGATTCAATTCGATTCAATTCGATTCAATTCGATTCAATTCGATTCAATTCGATTCAATTCGATTCAATTCGATTCAATTCGATTCAATTCGATTTAATTCGATTTAATTCGATTCAATGCGATTCAATTCGATTCAATTCGATTTAGTTCGATTTAGTTCGATTCAATTCGATTCAATTCGATTCAATTCGATTCAATTCGATTCAATTCAATTCAATTCAATTCAATGGTGCATGACGGTACGTGGCGAGGTTGATCCGGTTAGATCTCCTGATCACTCGAATTTCGCTAAGCTCTTGGCGCTATCTAGCAGCGAAAGAAGGTATCACTCGAGAGACAAAACAGGCGATTAGGATTTAGCTCATAGGCTTCTTTTTTTTAACTTCCAGGCAGTGCCGTGTTCACGCACGGGCGCAAGCTCAATTATGTACTACATTGGAGCTTCTTATTAAACTCCACGCAAGTGAATATTGGTTTAGAAGGTTGATCTCAAGGTTGTTCTGAAACCGAATGCGGTTACTCTTTGGATTAAAATAACTCATTGCACTGGATAGGCGGCTGGTGCTCATTAAATTAGAATCAATGATCGTATTGTAGATTGTACTTAAACTGCATGCAGAGACATTGGATTAAAATAACACATTGCACTAGATGGACGGCAGGTGCTCATTAAGTTAGAATCGTCCATTGTATTGTAGATAGTTCTCAACCTGCATGCAGGATCATTGGATTAAAATAACACATTGCACTAGATGGACGGCAGGTGCTCATTGAATTAGAATCATCCATTGTATTGTAGATTGTTCTTAAACTGCATGCAGGGTTATTGGATTAAAATAACACATTGCACTAGATGGACGGCAGGTGCTCATTAAGTTAGAATCGTCCATTGTATTACAGGTTGCACTTAAACTGCAGGCAGGATTAAAATAACACATTGCACTAGATGGACGGCAGGTGCTCATTGAATTAGAATCATCCATTGTATTGTAGATAGTTCTCCAACTGCACGCAGGATCATTGGATTAAAATAACCCATAGCCTTGGAAGGAAGACAGGTGCTCATTGAATTAGAATCATCCATTGTATTGTAGATTGTTCTTAAACTGCATGCAGAATCTTTGGATTAAAATAACTCATAGCCTTGGAAGGTCTCATAGCTCATTGGATTAGAACCATCTGTTGAATTAGACTCACACATTGCATCAGGGGTTCTTCCCAACCTGCTCGCTCATTGGCTGTCGTGTGCTCAAGCTCAAGTTTGTACTATATTGGAGATCACTCCACACATGGTGGACATAGAATTAGAAGGTTGTTCTGAAGCCGCATGCGGTTACTCTTTGGACTAAAATAACTCATTGCACAGGATAGGCGGCTGGTGCTCATTAAATTAGAAGCATCGATCGTATTCTAGGTTTTTGTTGAACTACATGTAGGGTCGTTGGATTACACTGGTTAGGTGGCAGGTACTCATTAAATTAGAATCGTCCATTGTATTGTAGATAGTTCTCAACCTGCATGCAGGATCATTGGATTAAAATAACACATTGCACTAGATGGACGGCAGGTGCTCATTAAATTAGAGTCGTCCATTGTATTACAGGTTGCACTTAAACTGCAGGCAGGATTAAAATAACACATTGCACTAGATGGACGGCAGGTGCTCATTGAATTAGAATCATCCATTGTATTGTAGATAGTTCTCCAACTGCACGCAGGATCATTGGATTAAAATAACCCATAGCCTTGGAAGGAAGACAGGTGCTCATTGAATTAGAATCATCCATTGTATTGTAGATTGTTCTTAAACTGCATGCAGAATCTTTGGATTAAAATAACTCATAGCCTTGGAAGGCCTCATAGCTCATTGGATTAGAACCATCTGTTGAATTAGACTCACACATTGCATCAGGGGTTCTTCCCAACCTGCTCGCTCATTGGCTGTCGTGTGCTCAAGCTCAAGTTTGTACTATATTGGAGATCACTCCACACATGGTGGACATAGAATTAGAAGGTTGTTCTGAAGCCGCATGCGGTTACTCTTTGGACTAAAATAACTCATTGCACAGGATAGGCGGCTGGTGCTCATTAAATTAGAAGCATCGATCGTATTGTAGGTTTTTGTTGAACTACATGTAGGGTCATTGAATTACACTGGTTAGGTGGCAGGTGCTCATTAAATTAGAATCGTCCATTGTATTGTAGATAGATCTCAACCTGCATGTAGGATCATTGGATTAAAATAACACATTGCACTAGATGGACGGCAGGTGCTCATTGAATTAGAATCATCCATTGTATTGTAGATTGTTCTTAAACTGCATGCAGGGTTATTGGATTAAAATAACACATTGCACTAGATGGACGGCATGTGCTCATTAAATTAGAATCGTCCATTGTATTACAGGTTGCACTTAAACTGCAGGCAGGATCATTGGATTAAAATAACACATTGCACTAGATGGACGGCAGGTGTTCATTGAATTAGAATCATCCATTGTATTGTAGATAGTTCTCCAACTGCACGCAGGATCATTGGATTAAAATAACCCATAGCCTTGGAAGGAAGACAGGTGCTCATTGAATTAGAATCATCCATTGTATTGTAGATTGTTCTTAAACTGCATGCAGAATCTTTGAATTAAAATAACTCATAGCCTTGGAAGGCCTCATAGCTCATTGGATTAGAACCATCTGTTGAATTAGACTCACCCATTGCATCAGGGGTTCTTCCCAACCTGCTCGCTCATTGGGTGTCGCGTGCGCAGGCTGGCTGTACGACGCGACGGGCTCCTACAACCCCGGCTTCATCGTGGCCGGCGTGACGATGGCGCTGAGCGGCGTGATGCTGTTCGTCATCCCCCCCGTGCAGCGGCGGCTGGCGGCCAAGCGCTCCCGCCAGGAGGCGCTGGAGCTGCAGCCGACGATGATGCTGACGACGACGGCGGCGGCAGCCAACGGCGACGCCCCTGGCGTGCACTGCTGACCTCCCCGTCTCCCCCCTCCGGCCAGCTCGTCACGCTCTCCACTCCACGATGTCCGCCCGCCTTCGGCTGTCCCTCTGGGTCGAGCTGCCTTTGGTGCAGCCCTAGTAGCCCTGGTACTCGCTCCAGGCAAGGCGTACTACCTGCCTATGGGCACAGCTCTGACACTGCATCTCATGGCTCACCGGACGATCATAGATAATAGAAGTAACGATGGAGTTGCAGCCGAAGATGATGTTGACAACTGCAACGCGCCGGGCGTGCCTGCTGACCTCCCCCCCTCTCACCCCCCGCACCACCTCCGGACAGCACGCAGATCCCCGCTCGCCACGCTCACCGCTCGCGGAAGTGCGCCCGCCTTCGGGTGTCTTCGCTTCCCTCTCGGTCGAGCTGCCTTGTCTGACAGCTTTGTGCGGACCTTGTAGTCGCTCCAGGCAAGACATACTACCAGCCTACGCGCACAGCTCTGAAACTCGCATCTCATCGCTCTCTGGACGCTTAGTTTGGAACAAAGGTGATGACTTGCGATGGAGTTGCAGCCGACGACGATGTTGACAACTGCAACGCGCCGGGCGTGCCTGCTGACCTCCCCGTCTCCCTCCCCCCGCACCGCCCCCGGCCAGCACATAGCTTCACGCTCGCCACGCTCGTCGCTCGCGGAAGTCCGCCCGCCTTCAGGTGTCTTCGCTTCCCACTCGGTCGAGCTGCCTTGTCTGACAGCTTTGTGCGGACCTTGTAGTCGCTCCAGGCAAGACATACTACCAGCCTACGCGCACAGCTCTGAAACTCGCATCTCATCGCTCTCTGGACGCTTAGTTTGGAACAAAGGTGATGACTTGCGATGGAGTTGCAGCCGACGACGATGTTGAAAACTGCAACGCGCCGGGCGTGCCTGCTGACCTCCCCGTCTCCCTCCCCCCGCACCGCCCCCGGCCAGCACATAGCTTCATGCTCGCCACGCTCGTCGCTCGCGGAAGTCCGCCCGCCTTCGGGTGTCTTCGCTTCCCTCTCGGTCGAGCTGCCTTGTCTGACAGCTTGGTGCGGCCCTAGTAGCTCTGGTAGTCGCTACCTGCCAACGCGCACAGCTCTGAAACTCGCATGTCATGACTCTCCGGACGATCAGTTTGGAACAGAGGTGATGACTTGCGATGGAGTTGCAGTCGAAGACGATGTTGACAACTACAACGCGCCGGGCGTGCCTGCTGACCTCCCCGTCTCCCTCCCCCCGCACCTCCCCCGGCCAGCACATAGCTCCTCGCTCGCCACGGTCGCCGCTCGCGGAAGTCCGCCCGCCTTCGGGTGTCTTCGCTTCCCTCTCGGTCGAGCTGCCTTGTCTTACAGCTTTGTGCGGACCTTGTAGTCGCTCCAGGCAAGACATACTACCAGCCTACGCGCACAGCTCTGAAACTCGCATCTCATCGCTCTCTGGACGCTTAGTTTGGAACAAAGGTGATGACTTGCGATGGAGTTGCAGCCGACGACGATGTTGAAAAATGCAACGCGCCGGGCGTGCCTGCTGACCTCCCCGTGTCCCTCCCCCCGCACCTCCCCCGGCCAGCACATAGCTCCTCGCTCGCCACGCTCGCCGCTCGCGGAAGTCCGCCCGCCTTCAGGTGTCTTCGCTTCCCTCTCGGTCGAGCTGCCTTGTCTTACAGCTTTGTGCGGACCTTGTAGTCGCTCCAGGCAAGACATACTACCAGCCTACGCGCACAGCTCTGAAACTCGCATCTCATCGCTCTCTGGACGCTTAGTTTGGAACAAAGGTGATGACTTGCGATGGAGTTGCAGCCGACGACGATGTTGAAAAATGCAACGCGCCGGGCGTGCCTGCTGACCTCCCCGTGTCCCTCCCCCCGCACCTCCCCCGGCCAGCACATAGCTCCTCGCTCGCCACGCTCGCCGCTCGCGGAAGTCCGCCCGCCTTCAGGTGTCTTCGCTTCCCTCTCGGTCGAGCTGCCTTGTCTGACAGCTTGGTGCGGCCCTAGTATCCCTGGTAGTCGCTACCTGCCTACGCGCACAGCTCTGAAACTCGCATCTCATGGCTCTCCGGACGATTAGTTTGGAACAAAAGTGATGACTTGCGATGGAGTTGCAGCCGACGACGATGTTGACAACTGCAACGCGCCGACCGTACACTGCTGACCTCCCCACCTCTCATCCCCCGCACCACCTCCGGACAGCACGCAGCTCGCCACTCCCGGAAATCCGCCAGTGTTCAGTAGTCCTCGCTCCCCTCTTGGTACAACCCTAGTGGCCCTGGTACTTACTCCAAGCAACGCGAACTCATCGACCTTCGCCGGCAACGCTCTGCCACACCTCATGGCGCACCAGGTGGTCTCAGTTTCAAAAAAGACTTGAAGACTTGCGAGGGGAACTGCAGTCGGTAAAGAAGATGACGTATCATGAATGGGAACGCTGTAGTGCAACGATGGGACAACTCAAAAAAATTTTAAAAAAACGCTGACGAATTTAGCTGTAGATATGAGCTTAGAAGAAAAACAAATGTTGACGAGTCAAGTTGCGTATGCAATTGCTGCAGTTCAACAATTCAACAAGAGTATACCCGTTGCGTGAGAGAAGTGTCAGTATGGTAAAATGAAGAAAAAAAGGGCAGTTGAGTTTTGGACGAGGGAGCATGGCCTTCACCCTTCTACACTCCACGCTCCTCGCCCACCTTCTCACACACCGACCGACGAACCGAAAGATCCTTTCCCACGTAAGAAAATGTCTTTGGCTGTGAATACGTCAAGGGAGAAAAGCAGACGAGTCACGGTTTTGAATGAAGCAACTGCGGCGCATTGATGAGTAATAAAAAAAGAAGAAAAAGTTGACGAGTTTTGCTGTAGATAAGAACCCGGAAAGCAGAAAGAATGACGAGACAATAACGGTAATACATGTAGCTACAGTCCAACGATGTGACTAATCACCAAAAGATGTGGATGCGAGCCAAGAAAAATGAAAAGCTGCTGACGGCAGATGTCAATACTAGCAGGTGCAGTGCAACTATAGGCCTAATAAAAAAGAAATACATAATTGAGTTGTGGACACGAGTCAATTAAAAAGAAAAAATATGACTGTCGAGTTGCTCTGTAAACGCGAGGGAAGGTAAAAAATCGTAAACCGATTTGCGGAATTGAACACCTACAGGGCAACAAAGTGTTCGTTCAATGGTATGTGACCTTGCATCTATACAAAGCCAAATTTGTTGTGTGGTGCTGTAGATGCAAGCAAGGGAATAGGAAAAGTGTGACTGAGTGATGGATGTGAATGCAGATAACTGCTCAGCGTAAACTCCGACGCAATATTAACCAAATCGCAAAAAATAAACAAAATTGACGAGCTGCGCTGTAATCGCACGCCACAGGACTGGAGCCAATTAAAAAACAAATAAATGTTGACGAGTCACTGATTCGGATGCAAATGCTGCAGTTCAACAATTCAAAAAGAAAACACCAGTTGCGTGGAAGAAGGGAAAGAAATCTGTTATGTGAAAAACAAACAAAAAAAATACGCCATGAGAATGAGGGAATAAAGCGGCTAGAGCGTGCACCACAAAAAAGAAAAAACTTAAGCGGGCCTGCAGTCAGCTGGAGTGCGAAAAAGACAAAAAGAAAACATGTCGAATTGAACTTGAAAGCTACCGGTCTAGTGCCATTCATATAAACTTGTGATTGTTTTCCTGTTTTTAAATGTATGTATATTTACGTTGGATTGTGTAGTGTGCCTTTTTGTGCTGTCAGAAAAAAGTTGAAAAGACAACCTACACAAAAGAGCAGCTGATGTATAATTGGTGTGAGTTTGTGATTATTTTTTTATATTATTGTTTTGTATGTACATGTGTATTTATGTTGGGATTCAAGTGGCGTGTTTTTTCATGCAGTTGAAAAAAAATGAAAACGTAAGTGAGATAGCAGCTGAAGAGCAATGAGCGAGAAGTAATTATTTTTCTATTTTTAATAATAATGTTCATTGTTTGTATATTTATGTTGATAATGGTGCAGCATGCTTTCTCCTATTGGTGATGCCGAATTAATAAACATATTGTACATTCTGCTACGAGTGCGTTTGAAATATTTGATATCGACATATATTTTATAACTGTTGGGTACATGTATGATGATGTTTATTTTTGTTATTTCGTTGTTTTGTGATTAATTAAACGCGGGTGATACCTACCGACGAGATTGGCGAGGTCGGTTCCATATGTTCCTCACTAGAGGAGAACT
The DNA here is from genome assembly GCA_011170035.1 of Teleogryllus occipitalis. Taxonomy (NCBI): domain Eukaryota; kingdom Metazoa; phylum Arthropoda; class Insecta; order Orthoptera; family Gryllidae; genus Teleogryllus; species Teleogryllus occipitalis. Next base: position 124,771 of record BLKR01001671.1, on the reverse strand, counting down.
GAAAGACTGCTAATGACGTATCATTTCCAGAAAGGTGCATATAGGAACCAAAGCGGTTTGCGAACCAAATACTTTTACTACTAGACATGTTCTAAATAAATATAAGTGATATTTTGAACTACGCTAATAATGTTAATATAATATAAATATGTATTCTTTGCACTTATGTTACAAAAATGTTATAAATGAACTTAATATTTTATAAATAATAATTTCTATGTTGTTAATTGTTTTATTCACTGATATAATATCCATTTTCCAATCTGTTTTTCAGCATTCAATATTTATTAAGAGTATGTTAAGTTTCCCCATGCAAACTAAGAGAATTAAATTGAGTATTTGGAAAACTTTTTAAAGGCTATAACAAAATCATTAAGCGAAAAGTGTTATTCTCACTGGTGAATTTAATGCCCCCGACAATTCGGGGGCAGAATGGACCACTAATTGTGAATAATTCAAACACTGATGATTCCTTTTTAATAAATGCCAGCATACCGACTCGTGAGAATTTCAAAATCGAACATTTTTTATTATTCTTTCTCTTCCTCCTACCTTATGGCCTTACTCACATTATACCTCATACCTCAGTGGTATCAAAATTGTAAACAGTTGATGATAAATGAAGTAATGATAATTTTCCAATTTGTACAGTAACAATTAAAATACATTTCACATACACGATGTAGTGTGCTGATTTCGGATATAATATAAACAAAGTAACAGAATCTACCACATTAATTTCGAATCGTCTCCTATATTATTTCAGGACGGTACATACCTTTTGCAGCTATCACAGACGACCAATCTTTATAAATTAAGTGTCTACTGTAAGATAATTTCACATAGACGTGACAAATTGCACTTTGGCTTTAAAAATTTGAAGGATTTGTTTAAAAAACGCATCTAAATATACATGTCAAATGCAACCCGCAATAGTCGGTTGGATTTTTGAACCTATATCGTAAAATAACTCCTAAATGAAGCGTTTTAGGGCCTTAAAAACTACAATTGTGAGGCCAGATGCCTCAGATGCTTCGAGAATCGTTCCTCTCACCGTAATCGATAGGATGAGATCTTGAACATTCTTTTAAATTTTGGCTGGTTCGACGCTTCTCGATTCTGCCCAACCTGTACAGAGCCTGTAGGATCTGCAACCTGCAGTGCCTGTATTTGAAATTAAAATAATTACTTGATATTCTATTGAATATCAAGTAATTGATAAATTGATATCGATTGAATTACACGGGTGTACCTCTATGCTCGTTAATAACATTAAATAAGAATAGTTTGTATTGACAAGGGTGTATTTTATTGATATCAATTACAAGGAGACATAGAACAAGTGAGGGAGGATAAGAAGGTTTTGAAGAAAAAGGTATATTGCATTATGGAAATGGAAAAGTAAGAGGGTGGTTCCATATTTTCCTTGCTTTACAATTTTTGTGGGGTATTTCAAAAAACAATTATTCTTCATAACACACAAATGCATAATGCATTTTGTGCATTTTACTCTTGTTCTTGATTTGCAACTACTATTTCTACATTTTTATGCATATGTACTATACAAGAAAGCTGGTAAATGCTCAATTTGACCGTATCTTATTTCTTACACAGGCTGACTTACTATTTGCCTGCATTTCTTTCTTGACTTGCAATCCTCATCACTGTCCCTGTCATTGCTATCAACTGTAGTAAGTTACTGTCGTTGTTATTCCTACTGTCTTGGAATTTTTCCAATGATGTGGCTAAATGCAATCTGAATGAGATCAATGTCAATAGATTTTTTTTATTCAGTAAAACTTTTACATACGATACATGAGCCAACAGTTCACAATTACAACATCAACTAGATGGATAAATACTCCAACTGACCAACTTTTACATCTTACAGAGCTTCTGTAATAAGAAAGTATCACAGATTATGCCTCTCATCATTTTGTTTACTTATACAACACCAGGGCGTGGTACATCAATTTTTACCCTTTTTGTTTTGACCATCTCGTACTTAATAATTCATAAGCACTATCTTAGTCCAATGAATCAATGTCACTTTGATTCAGAAATTCAAATAACTGTTTCAGTAGTCATCGGAGGGGAACTTTTGTTCGAAAAAGGGGGTTCCTGTGTACCCACTGATCCACGTCTCTTGTTTTCCCTTGGCATCGCTGCAAAAGTATTGTTTTAATAATTATACAGATGGTGCAAAACATGAAAATGGTAATGGCGAAGTTCAAATTGCAATGTGCAGTGAAGACACCAGAAGCGGCTTCTGCCACAACAAACTGGTTATAACTCTATCCTATGACGGAAATGTAATTTCCAAAATTCAGAACACTAATATATGAAAGTTGTCCGTAAAATAAGGTCTCCAATGATTTTAAATAGTGGCTACTGAATAATTATTTATTTTTCTTAGTTCTCTTAATTTTACATAAAAGACCTTGATTTCTTATGTTTGCTATAGGATAAAGAACTAGTTTGTCTAGCTCTTTTAACGATAGTTTAATTCTCTTGAAGTAACAAATTTGTTTGCCTTGGATGATATTACTAATTATTCAGGAGAAAGCACATAGTGTGCTTGAGTTGGTAGTTGAATTGCCTTGTTTTTTAGAATTCTACGCAATGAAGAAACTTATACTTCTAGAAACAATATATAAAATGTGAAAGAAAATCATATGGTGCAAAGAAAATCTTTTGAAAAGGTTTTTGCCCTATAATCTACATCTTTTATGCCTTTTTCTTGGTGTTTTTTCAGCTTCTTTGGTTGCATTCCTTGTAAGGCAATTTTTGTATGGTAGCATAGAAACTTTTCAATATCACATTATTAGTTTAAATCTGTTAAGGAAAATAAATGTTTAATTAACAACAAAATATATTTTCTTCAAAAACTAATTCTGCAATATAATAAAAAATTCTCCACACAGAACAAAATTGTTATTCAAGTTTTTTTACTTTAGTTTTTTTATTTTATAATATATAAAAAATAAGAAATCGTTTTGTACAATTTTGTTGAAACTTTGCTTAATGTACAATATTAACAGTATGTTACGACAGAAGTTATTTTAATACATAGAAAATTATGTAAGAAATCAGGCATATATCTTCTTTCAAATGGTTCCGCTCATTTACTATATATTTGTGGTGAACCTAAGGATGTACGATGCACTTCAATGAGCGAGACTGTCAACGGTCTGGTTTACTCCAAGGTCACGCAAAGCAACGAAAGATCCTTCTACCCGAGGGCTACTTCTTGACACCGTGATACATTCGGATAATTCTCGTGATAAATTTGTTACTAAAAATTTGAATAGTAATTAATACAGTATTTGAGTAGTTAATTAGCAATTAAACCGATATACATGGTAGAATATTCATTTTTGTTATATTCAGTTGTGATGGTGCTTAAGCCAGCCTACATTAATTATGCAAAAAATTGAAGAGCAATTAAATTCATTTTTCATCAGTAATTAGCAATTAAATCGTTCTAAATAGTATCATATTTGTTTTTGTGGTGACCGATTATGGTTAGGGCCAGCAAAAGAGTGGTGCTTAGTTTTTTTCTAGAGAGAAAATGTAAATCAGTTGTTTATGGTGCCACGTTCCTCGGATGCGTTGATTCATTGAATCAATGAATTGTTTATTTCAGTTCGTCAAGGTGTAGAAAATACCCTGTGCAGTTACTATAAAGCCAGTGGCACTTCCTTACTCTGGACCTAGGACATAGGCAGTGAACGAAAGTGAAAATCTCCACACTACTCTTTCCGCAAACATATTTGCAATAAACTTGAATTATACAAATAAAATCCTAATTTTTTAAATTATAATATTGGAAGAATGAGGGAAAGGTAGTCGCAAAATAACAACAATAACGATGTAGGTTTTTTAAATTATTTTAATTATTTATTTATTTATTGAACGTCCGAAACAGTTAAAAACCGTATGTGACGTGCTATAGGAAGGCTGTTGTAGATTCAAATGTAAATATTGGAATAATATATTTCAAAGTATGTGTTTAAAAATACGTGCTCGGCGTTTTTCCTATTCTTCAGTTGTCGTTTTAAAAATTAAATTCTGAAATATTGTTATGTTAGGACATTGTGGCCAACATCAATTACTCGTTTCTTTACTTTATACGAAAGGGAATGAAAGCAATTATTTAAAAACTTTTGAAGCACTTTTACACTACCCACATCAAAAAATAACACTAATTTCATCAGTATCGCTAACGGCTGCAACACGCAAAGGAGAATCTCACAATCACAGACGCTCGCTCACTATACTTGGGTTTTTCTAACGTGGCCAATGACATTAGGTCATTTTTACACCTCCTGCCTTACAAAATGAATATTTTTAATTAATGCGCGAACGCCCTTCTCAACGGGACTCATGGCCTCAGACATGTTTTTACTACTGTTAAAAAGATTCATTTTATTCGGCAGGTGGTGTAAAAATGACCTAATGTCATCGGCCACATCAGAAAAAAAAGTATAGCAGGCTGCTGAATCGAGATACATCGCCTTGGCGCGCTTTGTCCAAGAGTGTGGAGTCTCCTCGCGCATGCGTTGCCGCCAAACGATCCATCCTAAAGACGTTGGAGGCATTCGCCAACGGCCTGAGCTGCCCTCGCGCACTGCCTGCGTCGCATGGACGCGCTGGTGCCGACCTATGACGCCGATCACACGGAAGACCGAATAAATGAAAAAATCAAAACAAACTTAAAGAATTTTTTTCCTTAAAGGTTTTTTTGATTGATTTTTTCGTGTTTCCGGGCGCGTCAACTGCTTTGTTCATTAGTCCCGTTAGTGTAGTGCATGTTTTTTTCCTCGGGAGATGGCGGTAATCTTCCCCCGCTGGATGGCGAGATCCGGCGCCGACCTACCCTCTACCCTGGTGTAACCACGTAAAAAACCTAGGAATGCATTTAGACAGCACTCTCAGCTGGACTACGCATGTAAGTAAGATTTGTCAAAAAGTCTTCAAAGACCTCCACTCCCTAAAACGCGTACGAGAACTACTTCCTATAAACACACGTATGAACCTGATTACTTCACTAATTATGCCCCATTTCGATTACTGTGATTTCTTGCTCACTAACTTAAAAACCAAGCAACAACGGAAGTTGCAAACAGCACAAAACGCATGCATTCGTTTCATATTCGATCTTCGTAAGTACGATCATGTATCTGCGTACTACAGACAGACAAAAATTAGCTCCATTGAAAAAAGAAGAACATTGCATAGCCTCTTGCTTCTCCATAAAATATTGTACAACGGCCTTCAAACACACATGTCTAAGAACTTCAAAATGCTAACACTAGAGCGATCGCGTTCGGCATTATTGCTGTGCGTACCTCGACACAACACTGTGTCATACAGTAAATCTTACACTGTCACAGTAATTCGAAACTGGAACTCACTACCTACACATCTTAAGAGAATTAGCAACTTTAGAAAATTCAAAACTCAACTTGGTGTCTGGATAAAAAACAATGAAATGTAGTTTACACACGCTCTGTTCTATCCGCAATTTTATCTTAATTACTTTCTGAAACAATGACCATGATCCCTTTATTACATATCATCCTCCATGCTAGATCGTTTTTTCTGTTTTTTTTTAAGTCATATTTTCGAAAGTATTTCTTCCCACTCCCTTCCTCCTGGCCATCTTCCTCCTTTCCTACTTTAGGATACAGTAACAGCTAATCCTATTACTGCTGATACAATGTTTAAAATTAGAGAAATTACATAGCTATATCTAAAATACAACTTTGTTGCTATAATGTAATAGATTTCTAAATGTAAAATAAGAAAATATTGTGTAAAACTACAGCTTACAAATGTTTATGAAATTATGATGTTTGTCACTTTTATTATTATTTATATATTTTATTACTATTATTGTTACAAAGAAAATCAGTAGTCACACTATTATTTTATTGACACTTTCTGTATTTTATACTGTAAGATATCGTTTTGTAAGTGCCTTTACCTAATGATTAATGTGGTAATTTCCCTTATTGTTGATTGATATTATGCATTGTATATGTCATCAAGAACTAGCTGTTGTTATGTAATTGTAAAATTATATGTACTATATTTTCTCTTCTGATCCCCCCCCGTTATCCTTTTCATTATCACTTCTTTATTATCTCCTCTTGTCCACCTCCATTTTCTTCTCTTCCCCTTTTCTTTTGTTTTTCACTCTCAGCCCTGATATTTCTTCCTCTTAATATTTCGGCCTTAAGCCGCCATCCTGATTGAGGTTTTTTCTAGGTTTACTCAATCGCTTAAGGCGTATGCCGGGATGGTCCCTAGTATTGCATCCCAGACGTAAATGTAAAATAACCCCCTTTTTTGTTTTGTTTATTGTTACAGTTGAGGCTGTCGGGTAATGACAACTGACATTTCTGGTGAATTTTGAATTATTGATTCTAAGTGGAATAAGTGGGAACTATCTTATTATACATTTTTAAGAATGTTCCTTACATCATGTCTTTCCATTTTGCAAAATTTCAAGAATAAACAAAAAATGACAATAAATTAATTTGGCTCATACTGATAAATTAATGTAGTTGGTTAATCACAAATTGATTTTTTTTCTTCTTCTGCGACACGCCAGGTAATATTAATTACATCCGAACGCCTCAACTGTAATTTTTAAAATTGTAAATTAATTAAAGTGGTTAGGCGGAAGAGCAGGCCTTAAGGCCTGAGCCTCGCCACAAATAAAGACAATTTTATTATTATTATTATTATTATTATTATTATTATTATTATTATTATTATTATTATTATTATTATTATTATTATTATTATTATTATTACCGTAAGCTAGTGGGGTTTCCCCCCAACCAGGACTCTCCCACCAGCGGGGCACCGCCCCAGCCGGGACCAGCTCTAAGCTCCCGACCGGTCTCTCGGAATATGTGGTAGTGTAGTGCATGTTAGTTTAAGTGTGTGTAAGGGGAGAGGATAGGACAAGGAAGAGGAAGGACAGATCACGCGCGGTCCGTGACCCGTTTGGTAAGGTACTGCTCCGGCATTCGCCTGGTGTTGATCGGAGAAACCACGGAAAACTACCGATCAGACCAACGGGTCGCTAGAATTCTCCTCCAGACAGCGACTGGATTCGACCTAGCTGAAAAGCTAGTGTCGAAAATCCTGCCGCCGTCAGGACTCGAATATAGGACCTCCCGGTCAGAGGCGCTGCAGTGACATCAGTTGATGCACTGAGCTACCGCTCCCGATTTTTCCTTGGGCGTTGGCACACGGCTTATACACCCAAAGAAAACGCCACTGCCAGTAATCCAATTTTATAACCAGTGGCGGCTATTAGGGTAGTGCCAGCGTGCCATGGCACCACCAACAAAAAGGAAGAAAAAGAAATTTTTCATCACAAATGTGCGTATAAATTATCGTTTTTCAAAATATTTTTCTTTATAGTAATTCATTTGAACAAGCGCGTAGTCATTCGATGCTGTATCGATATTCTCTTCAAATGCATAGGGCGTAATGCTATCTGTCGGCCTCCTCCTGAACCCTTGAGCCACCTAGCAATTGGCACCATATCTGCCCATTTAACTCTGTATAAAGAACGTTGAATGGATTTCTATGCGTCTCTTAGGTATCACACGGTGCCAAGGAAAAGTTGAACAGTAGTTCACGTTCTGCTTCACAGAGTGCGCCAATAGCTCTATCTTCATCGAGCGGACTACCTGTCGCTCACGATGACCCCGATGCCCTGGTGTTTCGCACTTGGAGAGGTGGCGTACGCCGTGGGCGTAAGGCGAACTCAGGAAGCTGTGACTTCTTGAGATTACTATGGGCGCTCAGGCTTTCAAGCTGAGAATTATTATTTCGTCTTTTTATTTTTAGTTTGTTTTCAGTTTAATCTTCATTATCAATTAATAAACACGGTCACTGGAAAATTAAATTTTGTTGCCCATGAATTTTATTTTAGAGATTACTAAACCACTTATAAAACATCGCATTGATGTTTAAAAACATAGGTGGTTTTTGATCGATGCTTTATTAACATCGATTTCATTTTGAACATCCATAATTTGAAACATGAATGTTTTGTTATCGATGTCGCATTACTATCTGGCATCACCAATAGAATTCCGTACCGACTGTCACTGTTTATAACCAACGCATTTTGACACCTTGTGGTCCGCGACGCTCCAACGTGTTTGTGTCACAGACATCATGTAATAAGGTATTGGGCACAATACAAGGTAGTAACAAGGTATTGGGCACAATGTAAGAAATACACCGTGATAATGAGGGAAGGCCTTCCGGCCCTAACTCTCGCAACCCGGTTCACCGCCTCTGCTCTCGCTATTTTAGAAATCTCCACCATTTTTAAGAGAATTGCTTTGAACACGCTGGCTGTCACAATAATCAAAAGAATGACAAACCCTCTGGCCGAATACTGGTTAAAGTTAACTGAAAACATACTCAGCCTCCAAGCCAGATACTCGCCAGTCCAGATACTGCTGTTTCAAATGTAATAGGAGATATTGTCTACGTTTTTTAAAGTTCACATATGTAATAAAAAATAAATGTTCATAATATATAAATAAAATGTTCATGTTTCAATAATATTCATCTATTACAATCTATTTGGCCTTTTCAATCACAAAATCTTTACCAGATTTCAGGCCGTGACAGTCAACTGAATTCACCCAAGTTCCCGCCAAAACAATTTTCTATTGTTACAGTCGCATATTTTAAGCTACTTTAACTGATTTTAACACTGATTTGAGGAGCGAACGCCACCCTTCACAGCTACTGAATAAACATCACAACTAAGAATCAACTCTTGACTTACAATGCCATTCTGATGAAATCAATGACCATTTAATGGCAGCCAACGTGTTGGAAATAGTATTGCACTGACCTGCACTTCTACTAGCACATTTTCTACAACAAATCTATTCTTTCATAACACGGTATAAGAAATTCTTCTTACACCGTGTTCCACACTCATCCAAGTCCCGAGAAACAATGAATCAAACAAGGAATCAACGAAACGGTGACACCATAAACTTCTGATCCACAATTAACATAAACTGAGCCTGATATCTAATTCCTTATCAATAAAGTATTGTGTATAAAATAATTATGTAGACCCTAGATGTATTACAAACCGTTCAGGCTCATAAACTTTAGTACTTAATGAATACGCGAGAATGCGCTCGTCTCGGGTTTCAAGCCGCGCAGAGCAGTCGGGCGCCCTCTCGCTTCAGAGGGCGACGCGCGCGCCGGTACTTCTTCATCTGGCTGCCAGGTGGTGCGCACAGCAGCCAGGCGCGCGTTCTTCTGCCTGCCGCCAGGAGCGCCAGAGTCGCTGCCGATGGTCCCATCTGAAACGTTCCACATTTTCGTATCCAAAATATTGAACGGAAAGGCGTCGAAATGACGCTGATTCTGTGACAGGGCAAAGATTTAGACATTTCTTGAGAAACGTTTTCAATTGTTTTCTTAGTGTTACTTAATGTAGTTATTTTAAGGGCAAGTCTCTCCACCTTCCCTTATGTGTTTAATGTCGTTGTCTTCGATATTAATTGTGAGTTACTCGCGAGTTTCGCCTCGCACTTTAAATGCGTTTCGTGAAGTTAAACTTCTGAGAACGACCTTTTAAGGAAAGGTAATTGCGTTTATTTACTTCCGCTTTTCGTGTGCTCGGTTTGATTGATTGATAGGTTTTTTCGTGTTTCCGGGCGCGTCAACTGCTTTGGTCATTAGTCTCGTTAGTGTAGTGCATGTTTTTTTCTTGGGAGATGGCGGTGATAGTCCGCATCTGCATGGCGAGATCCGGCGCCGACCTACCGTCGGATGGCGGGGTTTCCCCCTAACCAGGACTCTCCCACCAGCAGGGCACCCCCCCCCCCCAGCCGGGACAAGCTGTAAGCTCCCGACCGGTCTCCCGGAATATGTGATAGTGCAGTGCATGTTACTGTAAGTGTGTGTGTAAGGGGAGAGGATAGGACAAGTGAATGGGAAGGACAGATCACGCGCGACCGTGGCCTGGGCTTGGTAGGGTACTGCTCCACCATTCGCCTGGTGTTGATCGGAGAAACCACGGAAAACTACCTATCAGAGCAGCCGGCTGCTAGAATTCTCCTCCAGACAGCGACTGAATTCGACCTAGCGGAAAAGCTAGTCTCGAAAAATCCTGCCGCCGTCAGGACTCGAACCTAGGGCCTCCCGGTCAGATCGTGGGCTCGGAATATCTCCGCTGCGACCGGATGATCTGATAAGTAGTGTCCTGTGGTTTCTCCTATTAACTCCAGGTGAGTGCCGAGGCAGTACCCTAACAAAATGGCCACGGACCGCGCTCTTCCTTGTTCAATTATCACCATAAAGGGTGAAGATTATTCATACTTTTACTTGGGTTTTCGTAACATGGCACGTGAGGAATTTGTCTTCACGATGGAATTTGGCAATGCCTTTCCCCGCCTTTCTCGGTCATGCCGCTAGATGTCCCTTGATCTGCAGCACTGCTTGATAAGGTCGCAATCATGCGACATTTGGTGGCACGACCGAGAAAGACGCACAAAGTCGTGCCATATTCCATCGTGAATACAAGCCTCTCACGCGCCACGTTATAAAAATCCAAGTACACGCCCCAGCCGCGACAAGCTAGAAGCTCCCGACATGTGTAATAGTGTAGTGCATGGAAGTGTAAACGTATTTACATACCAACAACGATCCGCGAACTTTCCTCGTCAACCACAAATTATAAACATCGAGCGGATTTTTAACCCCGTTACTCTGGGGTGAAAGGAAGGGTCTGGCTACTCCCCCACGGGTCGTCCGGATATACAAGGTGGAAATACAAGGGTGGGTTCCACCGGTGCACCGATTTTTGCTCTTTCTGCACATCACTAGTTTGCGTCACGAACCACGTGACTACAACACGGGCACTTCGTTTGAAGAGCCAGCCTAGGCGCAGGCTCCATGTTGCATGGAGAGCAAGTAGTGTTGAGAAACATTTTGAAAGCGGTACAAAATAACAATTTTCGACAGTAACCAACTTAAACACGAAGGTGTACAGGATGCAATTCTTTAAAAAAATGCTTCATAAATCTGTTTCAATATCTTGTAACGAGGCAATAATTTTGGTATCTAACTGCATTTAAAATTCCCACTAATATTGTGACGCAAACTGGTGTCTGAAGGTCATCGGCTGAAGTCGGATACGATGCGCAAGAGCCCTTTCTGGGTTGATGGATACTTTATTTCGTGTTTCCGGGCGCATCAACTATTTTGATCATTGTTCCCGTAAGTGCACTGCATGTTTTTTACCACGGGAGGTGGCCCTGTTATTACGCAGTTGGTTTGCGAGATCCAGCGCAGACCAGTACGTCATCTAGCGTGGTGTTTCCCTATCCAGGTATCTACCCCCACCCGAAACAAGCTCTAAGCTTTCGTCTGATCTTGTGACATGTGTTATAGGGTAGTTCATGTGTGTGTGTGTGTGTGTGTGTGTGTGTGAGTAATTAAGATGAAAGGAGAAGGAACAGGAAGAAGAGGTCGCGCGCGGTCCGTGGCCCGTTTGTTAGGGTACTGCTCCAGCATTCGCCTGGTGTTGATCGGAGAAACCACGGAAAATTACCTACCTGAACAGCCGGGACTGGAATACCATCATCGGCTGAATTCGATCTAGTTAGTGTTAGATACTAGTGTTTGCAATCTGCCCGAAACGAATTGAAACTTGTCGATTGATTTCCAGCATGGTGAAAAGATCTTTTCAACACGGTTTCTAGCTTTTTCTTCGATTTTCCTGTCAATTTGACTTTATATATAAATGAGAGTAGCTGTTGTTTTAGTGCTCGCATTTCATTTATTTTATAAAAAAGGATTATCTTGTACTAAATCCAAGAGAAATTCGTCGAAATTAATTATTATATTCACCGCGTCAAGTTGAAGTCACAAGAAAAATGGCCCAAATTCCTACTTTGAATAAACTAGTCACATCAAAACCGTTCTTAAACTAGTTCAGTACATAACAGTAACGAAATGACATAACCACAATCCACCTTAACACAATCCGAAATTAACCATGTTTGTTTCTTTCATGCTGCTTTCTTTTTGCTCGTTCTATGCAGCACCAGATACGTTACACATCACTTGACCACAACACGACACTTCGTTTGAAAAGCCAGGCCAGAAGCTGGTCGTAATGCTGCATGGAGAGCGAGAAGAGTTGGGAAACGTATCTAAAGTGACAATTTTCAACGGTGGCCAACCACAAACAACATGAAGGTGTAGTTGAAACAAAAAAATGCAATATTCTTTTTAAAAAATACCTTATACATCTGTCTAGAAAGAAGGTGATATTTCATTCATTCATTCATACATTCATTCATTTACTCATTAATGCCTTTTTGTACGTGTCGAGACTCAGGCCATGAGGCCGTCTTACCATGCAAATTTCACTACTCTCCTTTGACCATCATCTAGCGAAGAAAGAAGGTATCACTCAGGCGGTGAATCAGGTCTTTTAAATATAGCTCAAAGGATTCTTTTAGACTTGAAGATATATTGCATGCAGTAAATCTACGACATGGGACAGTCGGCTTTAATTCCTCTTCGAAGAAAACATAGATCTTGTGCCAGCTGGGGCGATCCCCCTCTGGTGGGAGATACCTGGTTAAGAAAAACCCCTCTAGCCGACGGTAGGTCGGAATCGGATCTCGCCATCCAGCGGGAGAAGACCGAGGAAAAAACATGCACCACTTACGGGACTAATGACAGCTCAGCAGACGTACGTCTTGCGTCAGGGGCAGACGTACGTATTGCGTCAGGGGCAGACGTACGTCTTGCGTCAGGGGCAGACGTACCTCGAGGGCGAGAGGTGCGGCGAAGCGCAGCGCGGTGGGCAGGTGGCGCTCCCCGGACAGCAACAGCGCATGCGCGATGACGCTCGGCAGCCCCGACAGCAGCAGCGCCCCCGACAGCAGCAGCGACGCCTGCGCACCAGCACGGCCGTCACACGAGCGTTGCGTTCACGTACGGTAAGTAACGCACGTCGTTGATTAGCACTAGGGTTGCCAGCCGTCCTCCATTTGGGAGGACAGTCCTCTATTGCCCTCTCGTCCTCATTTTATTTTAAGTGTCCTCCTTTTAGTAAATTTTTAACATTTGTTGTCGTTTATTTTATCACGGGTCTAATATCAGCTACTTTGTATCGTTTATTGTTTAATTTGGGATAAAATACATTAATATTCTTTTTTCTGAACGCTGAGACACGAGCCTATGATAGTTTCTCTGTCTAGTGACTAAAATAGTAAAGAGACGCTCAAACCATCTTCATCGGCATATTGTGAACGAATCTTTTCTCTTGAATCACAAATGGAGAGAAGAAAGAAATAGAGCAGTTGTTAGGCTACATTAAATATTAATAAAAAGAAATGTGTTGATTTTTCTTTGCTTGTCGAGTGTCCTGCCTTTTGTTGCATATCCTAATTAACACTGTATCTTATCCGGAACGGCACACGAGCGCACTTGCCGACGTGCGTTGATACCATGCGCTCATTCACGCTCAATATCCGCGCTCACGCTCGTCAAGTACGCCCATACTCAACCCACGTTGCCACCTACGCTCACGACCCACGGTCATCTCAACACGCTCATAATTATTCCTACACTCATCACTCTCAGTTACGCTCATCATGAACAATAACTACTCACAATCATCTGAAACGTTCACTATCCACGTTCATTACCTGCACTCAGCATCCACATCTCAACAATCACTCTTGTCATCCACAATCACCACTGTCACGCTCACTACCCAGGAAGAAGAAACAAGAAATAGCAAATAAAATATAAATAAAGAGAAAAGATAAAGTGAAATGAAAACACATGCCAGGAAAAAGAATTCAAAATGAAAAAAAGGGGAATGGGGAAATGAAAAGGGAGAAAAGGAGAGAAAAAGAAAAAAGGAAAGGCCCAGGAAAAGGCCAAATGCAAATGAAGAGGATTACGATTGTGAATCGCTGATTGGTAGAGCCAGTTCGTTGCTTTTCCGGATAACTGACACATTGCAAAAATCTTATTTTGTTCAAAAGAGCGTCATTTAATATTTCCACAACATTTGTTTTCCATTAATCGAGGATCAGTGTAATTTCGTTCATGATAGTGTGTGTGTGTGTGTGTGTGTGTGTGTGTGTGTATGTGTGTGTAAGGGGAGAGGATAGGACAAGGAAAAGAAAGGAAAGATCGCGCGGGGTTCGTGGCCCGTTTGTTAGGGTACTGCTCCGGCAATCGCCTGGTGTTGATCGGAGAAGCCACGGAAAACTACCGATCAGAGCAGCCGGTCGCTAGAATTCTCCTCCAGACAGCGACTGAATTCGACCCAGCTGGAAGGAACATAAGCTTGATGTTTTTCCACTACCGAAAGACCGATCGGTGATTATAGAGGCGACGAGGTGACTCTACGCGGTGGCGATGGTGTAACGGTTAGCGTATCGGGCTTTTATACCCAAGTTTGCGGGTTCAAACCCGATCGAAGCCGTGGATTTTCAAGAAATCCTTCGTACGCCTTCCTTCGGAGGGGAAGTCCCATGTTAGTAGATTTACTCCGTATAAAAAGATCCTCAAGCCTAAATGTAGCCTCTGAGCTAAATTCAAATTGCCTGTTTCGTCGCCCAAGTAGCTTCTTTCTCCCCTAGTAGGTGCAAGGAGCGTAACGAAATTTGCGTGGTCAGACGGAAGAGCAGGCCTCATGGCCCGAGTCTCGCACGTAAAAATAAGGCATTCATTCATTCATTCTATGTGATAAGCGAGGTAAACTAGTCCATCCATCTATCAGAATTAAAGCGCTAGCCCGAGCCACAGGTAGCAATTCAATTCAATGATGCCTTTTTTTTCGTGGCGAGGCTGAGGCCATGAGGCCTGCTCTTCCGCCTGACCACGCAAATTCCACTACACTCCTGTCGCCGTCTGGCGGAGAATAAAGGTAACACTCGGGCGACGAAACTGGCGTTTTGAATTTTGATCAGTGGCTTCATTTAGGCTTGAAAATCTTTCACATGCAGTAAATCTACAAGGGACGGCCGGCTTTACTCCCCCCAAAGGAAGGCGTACTAAGGATTTTTTCGCCCTTAAAAATCCACGGCTTCGATCGGGTTTGAATCCGTGAACTTGGGTGTAACAGTCGGATACGCTAACCGTTACACCACCGAACCCCAAAACCACGACCAAGCCACGCTCGCACAAAGGTTAATCCATGTTAATCCATAAAACTGTTATCCATAAAACATCGCACTGTTAATCCATAAAACAAAATGTCGATCTCTGCCCATCACGAAGTCTGTAAGGAGTGTTTAACTCCGTTGATGGGGGAATGTACGAAAAGTGACAGCAGTCAATGGCCTCACTTAGCTTCAGCGACATCACACGGCGGATTGAAGAATCTATCACTGTACTTTTGAGCCAACGGCATCCAAGCTCATATGTCATGTTAACTTTTACTCGCTAAATTGTAGATGGGGTTGGTCAAGTACGTGCATGCGCGTCGTTACTGACCGAAAATAGCCGATGAAGGTTTCTTCATTCATTCATCTTCTTTCATTCTTCTAATCCATAAAACAAAATGTCGATCTCTGTCCATCACGAAGTCTGTAAGGAGTCTTTAACTCCGTTGATGGGGGAAAGTACGAAAAGTGACAGCAAAGAATGGCCTCACTTCGCTTCAGCGACATCACACGGCGGATTGAAGAAACTTTCACTGTACTTTTAAGCCAACTGGGTTTTGTTTTATTTTAATACGATCATACAATCACTTAATGGAACATGAACAGTTAGTAGCAGAGTAGTAACTAGTGCGATGAAACGAAAGTATAAGACATGGCATAATATTCTGGAGAAATACATCTTATAGCACCCAGACTTTTAGATTACAAAAACGAATTGTACGAATAATAACCAAATCCCACCCACGTGAATTTTGGAAGCCTCTCTTCATTAATCTAGGAATTTTACCATTACCTTGTCTGTTGATTTACGAATCTGTGATTTTTGTCAAAAATGAATTGCTTAAGGGCGGGAATATATTTTCAGAAAATGCCGAAGTCTATTACTATAACACTTGACGTAGAAATCATATTCATCAGGTGACAGTATCAACAGCTCATTACAAACAATTCACATACAGTACATGTACATTATTTTACAACACCTTGCCAAATGGCATTAGATGATTAAATTCGATAGAAAAGTTTAAATCCGAAGTGGAATCGTTTCTGCTGCATAACTGTTTCTATACAATTAAAGACTATACTGAGCATCACAAGGAAAGTAACTTTAATTTTAACAGTGACACTTAATGCATTATTTACTATTTGGACTGTATAAATGTGTATAAACAACCTGTAACAAGTATTGTATTGCAGCCTCCGGGTGAATGACCCCCATCTCGATCAGGTTTTTCGTCGAGTTTCCCTGATCCATTGAGCAAATGCTGAGATCGTCCCTTGTTTTGCTTCTGGACATAAATGTAACTTCATTATCTGTGTACGTCTTTTAGAATTCAGTGGGAAATATAGTTATTCAAATTATCGTTTCCATGTTGTCGCGGTAGGAAGTATTATTCCTTGACAAAGGACATGGATAAGAGCTGAAAATGTATTGCTTATTTAACCTTGAAAATAGATTTTATTACATGGGAGCTATTTTTTAAATTCAAAATTCATGTAGTATATTACTTAGTGAAGGAATCACAAAAATTTGAAAATGTGCACAGAATTCACTTCTCCCCATAGCACGTCATACGCAGTTTTAACTGTTTTTGGACGTGAAATAAATAAATAAAGTATATTGGTTTCTTTCTTGCATTCACGGATTTATCTGAACACCCCAGCTTCGTCTGACTTTTAGCACATGTGCTAAATATTGAACGTTTACCGCGCAATACATGTCCTGAAAGAATCACTTTTATTAGTGTCATCCTAAAGTAGATATTTTTTACCCTTTCACTCTACAACATAATTTTCATTATTCTTGTTTTAGTTACTACTGTAATACGGAAAAGCGACGTGCCATTCTCTTCCATTGCCAAGCATTGGGAGAGGAATGATAGAGAGAGACAAAGAGAGTCAGAGAGAGAGGGAGAGTGAGGGTGTGTGTGTGTGTGTGAGAGAGAGAGAGAGATAATGTCTGTAAGAGAGAAAGAGAGAGAGTGTGTGTTGGAGAAATAGTATGTGTGCGTGAGAGACAGGGTGACGGAGAGAGACAGAGAGTGTCAGAGAGAGGAAGAGGGAGGGTGTGTGTGAGAAAGAAATAGTGTGTGAGAGAGGGAGAGAGAGACAGACACACAGAGAGACAGAGAGAGTCAGAGCGTCAGAGAGAGTCAGAGAGAGAGAGAAAGTGAGAGAAAGTGAGAGAGAGTGAGAGAGAGAGTGTGAGAGAGAGTGAGGGAGAGTGAGAGAGAGTGAGGAAGAGTGAGGGAGGGTGAGAGAGAGTGAGGGAGAGTGAGGGGGAGAGAGTGGGAGAGAGTGAGAGAGAGTGAGAGAGAGTGAGAGAGTGAGAGAGAGAGTGAGAGAGAGTGAGAGAGAGTGAGAGAGTGAGAGAGAGTGAGAGAGAGTGAGAGAGAGTGAGAGAGAGTGAGAGAGAGTGAGAGAGAGTGAGAGAGAGTGAGAGAGAGTGAGAGAGAGTGAGAGGGAGTGAGAGAGAGTGAGAGAGAGTGAGAGAGAGTGAGAGAGAGTGAGAGAGAGTGAGAGAGAGTGAGAGAGAGTGAGAGAGAGTGAGAGAGAGTGAGAGAGAGTGAGAGAGAGTGAGAGAGAGTGTGAGAGAGAGAGTGAGAGAGAGAGTGAGAGAGAGAGAGAGAGAGAGAGTGAGCGAGATCGCCAGTGAGACAGAGCACCTAGACACCTTCCTCCTGCGCCCGCCCCCCCCACCCACCCGACCCTGGGGTCCCGGTTTCGGATCTTTCTTGTCCCCCCTGGCTACGAGCTGGTCGCTTCATTAATATCAACCAACTTCCGCGCGCCAAGAGGCGAAAGGGGATGACGGGAGTAAGGCGAAGAGGTTCGAGAAGGGGCGGTGCCCTGACTGGTGATGGCCGGAAGGAGAAACCCCACTCGTGGAGGAAGAGTTGAGCCGGAGGTGCCATGGGAGAGGAAAGTCAAGAAGGAAGTGGAGAAAAAGAGAGATACAAAGGAGGAGGAATGTGGCCATGTGGACGCGCCCAAAATCACTAACAATCAATCAACCGAACGACAACAGGCGAATTCCCTAACAAACTGACCACGGACCACGCGCGATATTTCCTTCCTCTTCCTTGTTATATACGTACGTACACACATTTACACTTCCATGCATTACTTTACACATGTCGTCAATATAGAACTTCTCCTATCTGGAGCGGTGCTCCACTAGGGGAGATACCTGGGCGAGGAAACACAGCAAACTGATGTGTAGATCGGCACCGAATCTCTAACGGAACTAATCTTCAAGATGGAGTATGGCACGGCATTTCGCGCCTTTGTCGGTCGTTCCGCTAGATGTCGCTTGATCTGCAGCACTGATTTATACGGTCGCGGTCACGCGACATCTGGCGGCACGACTGAGAAAGAAGCAAAAAGCCGGTTCATATTCCATCGTGAGGACAGGCCTTCAAGAGCCTCGTTACGAAAATCCAAGTATAGGTAGGGTCAAAAATCTTGCCATTATCGGGATTCGAACCCTAGGAACCTTCAGTCGAACGGACGGTGGTTGATTGGGTGTTAGTGATTCCGGACGCGTTTACTGTCATGTTCCGTAAGTGTAGTGCATGTTTTTTTATCGTGAGGAGGCGGTGATCTTCCCCCGCTGGATGGCGAGATCCGACGCCGACCTGAATGTTGGCTAGCGGATTTTTCCCTCAACCAGGTATCTCCCACAGCGGAGCACCGCCCCAGCCGGGACAAGCTCTAAGCTCCCGACCGGTCTCCCGGCATGTGTGCTAGAGTCGTGCATGTTAGTGTGTGTGCGTAAGGAGAGAGGATAGGACAACGGGGCGCGTCAACTGCTTTGGTCATTAGTCCCGTTAGTGTAGTGCATTTTTTTCCTCGGGAGATGGTGGTGGTCTTCCCCCGCCGGATGGCGAGATCCGGCGCCGATCTACCGTCGGCTAGTGAGGTTTCCCCCTAACCAGGACTCTCCCACCAGCGGGGCACCACCCCAGCCGGGACAAGCTCTAAGCTCCCGACGGTCTCCCGGAATATGTGGTAGTGTAGTGCATGTTAGTGTAAGTGAGTGTGTGTAAGGGGAGAGGATAGGACAATGAAGAGGAAGGAAAGATCGCGCGCGGTCCGTGGCCCGTTTGTTAGGGTACTGCTCCGGCATTCGTCTGGTTTGAAAAACCATGGGAAACTACCGATCAGAGCAGACGGTAGAATTTTCATCCACACTGCGACTGAATTCGACCTAGCTGACAAGCTAGTGTCCAAAATCTTGCCACCGTGGGAACGCGAACCTCCCGGTCAGGGTTCTGCAGTGACATCAGATGATGCACTGAGCCACCTCTCCCGGTCGGAGGGATGACGGACAACGGTACTGAAGGTTCTGATCTATATCAACCGGTCGAGGAGAGGGAGAAAATTGGGGCTGGACGCTAGCTGAGGCATCGGCCGAAGTATTATCCAATTTAAATGTAGTGACTCCTAACGGTTAGAAGTTGGAAGGAGACCGGAGCACTGTCATCCAATCGGAAGATCGTTGTAACTTAAACTTTTGGTATTGAAGCTCCCAATTGGCTGAAACTGTCCCCCTTCCCTTCAGCCTCCGACCTTAAAGAGTCAGTACATTTAACCCTTTGTTTCCTAAGCTAAATATTTTTCAAGTTTTATAGACTGGGTACTTATTGGGCTCACTATTTTTTCAAAATAAATACCTTCTTAAAAATATTTTTTTATTAATACAAAATGATGATTATATGGATTGAGAATATAGTTCTTCCTTTTTGCAAGTAATGAAGGTCATTTTGATTTTAATTAAAAATATAAATGTATTCAATACTTATCATTTATTTTTTTTAAGTGCAAATTTTAGTTGAAGATAACTCATTCATCAGATCCCAAATCCTTTAAAGGGAGGGTATTTCAAATATTTTGTTGTAGTTTTAAAAACTGGTTATAGTTACCATAAAGTTAAAATAGGGATCAATGTCTTCTGTAAAGCACTATCGGGACCTGTTTTCTAGTAATTTGGTGTATTTAATATATTAAATATGTAGAAAAAACACACTTCTATGTGTCGTCTAACTACTAATACAACTTTAAGGGATAAATACATGAACTGCCAGAGTTATATTTTAAAACAACTAATAACCTTTTAAAAACTTATAGTGTGGGAACATATTGTGCCTAATCAGCAAACATGGGATTAAATCGTAAAATTAAACGTAGGGTTATTGAATGGTACAATTGTAAACGTAGGGTCAAATTGTAAAGTTAAACCTACGGCATGCAATCGTCAAATTGTAAACGTATGGTCAATCGTAACGTTAAACGTAGTGTTATAAAATTGTCAAATTGTAAACATAGCGTCAAATCATAAAGTTAATCTTAGGGTTATTAAATCGTAAAATTGTAACGTAGTATCAAAACGTAAAGTTAAACTTTGAGTTATTAAATCGTAAAGTTGTAAACGTAGGGTCAAATCGTAAAATTAATCTTAGGGTTATTAAATCGTAAAATTGTAACGTAGTATCAAAACGATAAGTTAAACTAAGCGTTATTAAATCATAAAATTGCATACGTAGGATCAAATCGTAACGTTTAACGTGTTATTAAATCGGAAAATTGTAAACGAAGGGTCAAATTGTTAAGTTAAACGTTAGGTTATTAAAACGTAAAATTGTAAACGGAGAATCAAATCGTAAAGTTAAACGAAGGGTTTTTAAAACGTAAAATTGTAATCGTAAGGTCTAATCATAACATTAAACGTAGCGTTATTAAGTCAAAATTTTTAAACGTAGGGTTAAAACGTTAAGTTAAACTTAAGGTTATTAAATCGTAAAATTGCAAGCGTAGGGTTAAATCGGCCAATGAGTACTCACGCGAGCAGCAGCGGCGCTAGTTCGCCGAGCAGCAGGCAGAGGGCGTTGAGGGCGGAGCGCGCGCCGCCGTCGGGTCGCCAGTCCAGCTCGCACCAGAAGCCCGAGACGTCGCACCCGAACCTGCCCCGCACACCCACGCGCCACATTCACATCGGAATGAAAAGTTTAACTTGATTTCGTAGATTCTATTTGGAACTTAACTTAAGAGAATGGTCCAGGAATTAATATAGACACCAAATTTATTTAATCGGTCACATGCGTCTTTAACCCTTTAACATGCAGAACCCTTTAACACCAGAAGCCCGAGACGTCCCACCCGAACCTGCCCCGCACACCCACGCACCACATTCACATCGGAATGAAAAGTTTAAGTTGATTTCGTAGATTCTATTTGGAACTTAACTTAAGAGAATGGTCCAGGAATTAATATAGACACCAAATTTATTTAATCGGTCACATGCGTCTTTAATCCTTTAACATGCAGAACCCTTTAACACAAGAAGCCCGAGACGTCGCACCCGAACCTGCCCCGCACACCCACGCGCCACATTCACATCGGAATGAAAAGTTTAAGTTGATTTCGTAGATTCTATTTGAAATTTAACTTAAGAGAATGGTCCAGGAATTATTATAGACACCAAATTTATTTAATCGGTCACATGCGTCTTTAACCCTTTAACATGCAGAACCCTTTAACACCAGAAGCCCGAGACGTCGCACCCGAACCTGCCCCGCACACCCACGCGCCACATTCACATCGGAATCAAAAGTTTAAGTTGATTTCGTAGATTCTATTTGAAATTTAACTTAAGAGAATGGCCCAGGAATTATTATAGACACCAAATTTATTTAATCGGTCACAGTAAATTAACAGCACTAACAGCCGCAGAACACTTTAACACAGAAGCCCGAGACGTCGCACCCGAACCTGCCCCGCACACCCACGCGCCATTCACATCGGAATCAAAAGTTTAAGTTGATTTCGTAGATTCTATTTGAAATTTAACTTAAGAGAATGGCCCAGGAATTATTATAGACACCAAATTTATTTAATCGGTCACATGCGTCTTTAACCCTTTAACATGCAGAACCCTTTAACATGCAGAACCCTTTAACATGCAGAACCCTTTAACACAAGAAGCCCGAGACGTCGCACCCGAACCTGCCCCGCACACCCACGCGCCACATTCACATCGGAATGAAAAGTTTAAGTTGATTTCGTAGATTCTATTTGGAATTTAACTTAAGAGAATGGTCCAGGAATTATTATAGACACCAAATTTATTTAATCGGTCACATGCGTCTTTAACCCTTTAACATGCAGAACCCTTTAACACCAGAAGCCCGAGACGTCGCACCCGAACCTGCCCCGCACACCCACGCGCCACATTCACATCGGAATCAAAAGTTTAAGTTGATTTCGTAGATTCTATTTGAAATTTAACTCAAGAGAATGGCCCAGGAATTATTATAGACACCAAATTTATTTAATCGGTCACATGCGTCTTTAACCCTTTAACATGCAGAACCCTTTAACACCAGAAGCCCGAGACGTCGCACCCGAACCTGCCCCGCACACCCACGCGCCACATTCACATCGGAATCAAAAGTTTAAGTTGATTTCGTAGATTCTATTTGAAATTTAACTTAAGAGAATGGCCCAGGAATTATTATAGACACCAAATTTATTTAATCGATCACATGCGTCTTTAACCCTTTAACATGCCACACAGAACCCTTTAACACCGAAGCCCGAGACGTCACTTTTGAACCTGCCCCACACACCCACGCGCCACATTCACATCGGAATGAAAAGTTTAAGTTGATTTCGTAGATTCTATTTGAAATTTAACTTAAGAGAATGGCCCAGGAATTATTATAGACACCAAATTTATTTAATCGGTCACATGCGTCTTTAACCCTTTAACATGCAGAACCCTTTAACACCAGAAGCCCGAGACGTCGCACCCGAACCTGCCCCGCACACCCACGCGCCACATTCACATCGGAATGAAAAGTTTAAGTTGATTTCGTAGATTCTATTTGGAATTTAACTTAAGAGAATGGTCCAGGAATTATTATAGACACCAAATTTATTTAATCGGTCACATGCGTCTTTAACCCTTTAACATGCAGAACCCTTTAACACCAGAAGCCCGAGACGTCGCACCCGAACCTGCCCCGCACACCCACGCGCCACATTCACATCGGAATCAAAAGTTTAAGTTGATTTCGTAGATTCTATTTGAAATTTAACTCAAGAGAATGGCCCAGGAATTATTATAGACACCAAATTTATTTAATCGGTCACATGCGTCTTTAACCCTTTAACATGCAGAACCCTTTAACATGCAGAACCCTTTAACACAAGAAGCCCGAGACGTCGCACCCGAACCTGCCCCGCACACCCACGCGCCACATTCACATCGGAATCAAAAGTTTAAGTTGATTTCGTAGATTCTATTTGAAATTTAACTCAAGAGAATGGCCCAGGAATTATTATAGACACCAAATTTATTTAATCGGTCACATGCGTCTTTAACCCTTTAACATGCAGAACCCTTTAACACAAGAAGCCCGAGACGTCGCACCCGAACCTGCCCCGCACACCCACGCGCCACATTCACATCGGAATGAAAAGTTTAAGTTGATTTCGTAGATTCTATTTGAAATTTAACTTAAGAGAATGGTCCAGGAATTATTATAGACACCAAATTTATTTAATCGGTCACATGCGTCTTTAACCCTTTAACATGCAGAACCCTTTAACACCAGAAGCCCGAGACGTCGCACCCGAACCTGCCCCGCACACCCACGCGCCACATTCACATCGGAATGAAAAGTTTAAGTTGATTTCGTAGATTCTATTTGGAATTTAACTTAAGAGAATGGTCCAGGAATTATTATAGACACCAAATTTATTTAATCGGTCACATGCGTCTTTAACCCTTTAACATGCAGAACCCTTTAACATGCAGAACCCTTTAACACAAGAAGCCCGAGACGTCGCACCCGAACCTGCCCCGCACACCCACGCGCCACATTCACATCGGAATCAAAAGTTTACGAATAGCCCCCCCCCCCGGAAAAACTCCTCCACATTTATTAAAAAACACTGGTTATAATAGGTTTTTTATAGAAACACAAACAAAAATTCGCTAGTTGCTTATAGAATTGAACATTTTCTAAAAAAATGTTAATGCATTTTTAATTTCTTGTCTACAAATTCATTTTTTTTATTTCTAATTGCTTGAATCACATTTTCTTTCTACTCTTGATTTCATACAATTTTTATATACCAATTTTAATACAAAAGACTGATTAACAATTATTTTATAGTTAAAACATTTTATTCTATTCCTTCGAATATTTAATGTTTTTTTCAGAACTTGGGGACCCCATGATCTAAGCAACTGCTAATTTTGCATGTAAGTGAATCCGACCCTAATCCTGCCCTGTGTCGAAATTTTCTTAAAATCGTTTACTTTAATTTTTGGCTAAAATATAGTAAAAAAAATTTAAAAAATGGCGTAGGTGCGAACTTTCGTTGAAAAATTTGTATTTTGAAATACTAAAAGCGAACCATTTAAACCAGTTCTTTGATTTCCTCTTCAGAGATGTTAGCTCCGTGGGTTATGATAGGATCCCAGTCCAGCCAAATATTCTTACGGATTGGAAACGCCTTTACGTTTCAAACTAATTTCACAAATTTACGTAACAGTTAAAAACAACAAGAGAACGTGTGCGCTGCACTACTAGTTTCATATTTACTTTCTGTTGCTCTCTTCTTTATTTCATCCATTCCACCCCTATCTTCCTCATTTTCTTCTCGAAATCACTATTTGTTTTTCTTTAGATTTGTAATCTTTCCTGTTTTTTGTTATTTCATCCATTATGTTTATTTCCAAAATTTTACTTTTAAAATTATTGTTGTCAGTATGCTGGAAACTTTAAATAGTTTACTGCTGCATCAAACTAACAGGAGTGACCATCGTAAAATGCACATGTCTGCAACCTCACATACCCATGCGAGTGTAAGCAAACAATGGGAGACAATTTGTAGAAAAAAAAGACGAGTATCAATTCGGAACATTATGGCTGGAGGGCAGTTACACAAGACCAGGACGAACCACCGTTACAAGAGATGGGCAGAAAAGGAAAACGAAAGTCCCTTTGCGGAGATAGAAACTATGAAGAAACAGACCATTTTCTTGAATGCACCGTTGAAGACAAAGTCAGAGAGGTTCCTTTGGTGGTTGTAGCCATAGGTGTGTAACTAGGTTACTTGTAAACGTGTCTGAAGGAACAGGTACAACCCCTTGTCCCTCCCATGTTTTGAGCTTTATTGAATATTCTAAATCGCATAAAATATATTTTAAAAATGAAATTTAAATGATATTTAAGTAATAAAATATTTGCCATAATTTGAAATAAAATACTTTTAAACTAGCTAAACCCCTGCAATTACATCACACTGTCACAATTACAATTTTTGTACGACATGTGCACTGCAAGGAAAATCGAAGACCTCAAAATATTGTTTCATGTCGTTCCGTACTTATTCCCCAAGGCTATTGAAATGAATGAAGTTGACAAATTATGGGAAAATGAATTATTATTCACTCTAAACACAGTTAAACATGTTTCTGAAAATGTAATTGAAATATTTTACATTTACCAAAATCTGCAGATTACAGTTTATAGTGGAGCATAGTATAGTGAAGTACAGTAAATCCTTTTTATCCATCTTTACTTAAAATCGTAACTGCACAAAATAGTAGATCTTAAAACGACGTAAAGATAAATGGCGACAGAAAAGCACTTATTCTATTAATTTTAAGATGTTATCAAAATTTATTGTCAATACTGTAAAACGGTTAATAAAAGCTCACTAAAAGAGATCTAAGGTCCACTGCCTTCCAAGAAAACCAAAAATCACGATATCAGGTTTAATAAAACTCTCAACTCTCTTTATAATCGTAACCTTTAGTGTTTTAAAAATGCAGGTATGAGAAGGATTTAACAAAACATATTATACAATGAAGAAAGACGAATAATGCGAAATACGAAAGAATCCCACTTTCTATTCAACGAAATAATGCTGCGGAGAAAAAAGTAACCTTCAAAAAACACGAAAAAAGAGTTACAACATGTATGTACACTTTTGTATAGATACTGATCATATTTTTCTCTGAAACGAAGTTAAGTGTGATACACAGATAGTAATTTGTGTTAATTATATATCTGTAATATGTAAACAATTATCTATTCTCTTGCAACAGTTGATTATTTGCTGTTTCTGAGCGCATCATTAGTCCAGTAAGCGTAGTGCAATTTATATCTCTGTCGGTGGAAGTGTTCCTCTCCAGTTACAACGTGAGATCCTGCGCAGACCTATACGTCGACTAGCGGTGTATCTCCCCTGAGGTACATCCACCAACGGGACTCAACCCCGTCATGTGTAATACAGGTGCGTATATAAGTGTGTACGTATAGACAATGGGAGACAAGGAAAAGGAAAGATCGCGCGCGGTCCGTGGCCCGTTTGTTAGGGTACTGCTCCGGCTTTCCCCTGGTGTTGATCGGAGAAACCACGGAAAACTACCGATCAGAGCAGCCAGCCGCTAGAATTCTCCTCCTGACGGCAACTGAATTCGACCTAGCTGAAAAGCTAGTGTCGAAAATCCTACCGCCGCCTGGAACCTCCCGTTCAGAGACACTGCAGTGACATCAGTTGATGCTCTGAGCCACCCCTGACGGTGGGAACCTCCGGTCAGGGTCACAGCAATATCAACAGTTGTTTCTCAGGGCTACAGTATTACGAAAAAAAAATATTTATCTCCACATCCTCCCGCAAAGCAGGTGCCAAGTGGCGTAACCCCCTTCTTCTGTCCACCATCATCCTCAAGCATTTCTCAGTGTCAGAAGATATACACGTCGTTGGCTCGGCGCGGTGGGAGACAGGGAAGCGGCGTTGTGAAGTTAATTTCCTGGGTAATTTCAGTGTCTCGACCTCTGAACGGCGACAGTTAGGCTCAAGCGATTATGTTTGCCACGAAGAAACAGCGCACGTGACGTCCCGCAGATAACTTGCTTTTGGAGTATAAAGTACCGAAATACCAGTAATAATAATAATAATAATAATAATAATAATAATAATAATAATAATAATAATAATAATAATATCATTGTCACCTTTCCCGTCACCTTGTTGACGCACTTACGATCGGCGAATATGTTCCGCAGACGTAAAGCTATCCAAATTGTGACCTTGGTACTGAGTAACAATGTATATTAATAATTAAATTAGTTCAAAGAATTGGTCGATCACGCGAACGAATGCGCCGGTCACTCTTTAGTCCTACTCTTCGCTTGGTCGGGTTATACAACAAACAATAGTAATAATAATAATAATAATAATAATAATAATAATAATAATAATAATAGTTGTAATAATAATAGTTAAAATATTATTATTATTATTATTATTATTATTATTATTATAGTAATGATTGACTGAAGTGGCTCAGGGAGTTGCGCGCAGACTTCGTAACTGGGAGGCCCGGGTCCGACCCCCAGGATCATGGGGCCCAGAAAGTAGTTCTCCGCCTCTCTTGTTTTAGGAACAGAAGTAGAAGGAAGACGCGGAGGAGGAAGAGACAGAGAAGAAACTGCGTTGCGTAAAGCATTCGCGACGCTGTGTTGTAAACAAAGCGTAACTAAGAGAAAGAAGTCAGCGTAGCACTTACGTTCAAAAAGGCAGCGATAGAACTGTCGATAAACCCACAGCGATAAAGCCGGCAATGAAACCTCGTTTCTTTGGCAAAGTGACGCGGGCGGCACTTGTTCAACAACGTCGGGGACGTCGGCTGAATTGATCAAGGCCGCGACGCAAACGAAGGTCAAGGACACTGGAAGGATTCACTGACAGCGGAGGCGGAGGTGGCGGCTGGAATGCAACGAAGGCGGATTGATTGGTTGATTGATGTTCCCGAACATAACTGATGAGGACAATAATCCCGTTGGTGTTTTCATATCTGGAGGTGGCAGAGATCTTCCCCCGCTGGATGATGAGATCCGGCGCCGACCTACAAGTCAGCAAGCGGAGTTTCCCTATCCAGGTATCTCCCACAGGCCCCCGCCCAACGCCCCAGCCGGGACAAGCACTAATTGATTGATTAGATATTCTGGGAGAGTCAACATGTACCAACATGAGTCAACACGATAAAAGTCAAAATCTCAAATTATTTATTCCAGTAAATGCTACATCGGGTTTTCCTTATGCCAATGGAAATAATCAATTTCCCAATATTATTATTTTAATTGGTGTTACAAAGAAGGAGATTATAATGAATGTGTGTGTGGTAACAATTATTTTATACAGGCATCTTCTCTGGCTTGCAAGAGTGGCAAAAGTCAAAAAATCAGGTACTGGGATAAATGAGGTTGAGATTTCAGATTTGTATTGAAATGAATCATTCTTGCATTCACGCTTCTGCCATTTGTTAATGGAATATTACACAGTAAGATATGATGCTGCTGCTGCTGAAAAGTAGACCAACCTGCAATTCTGGATGTGCATTAACTCAAAACTCGTATTTTTTTAAATGAACTACAATTACAGATCACGAAGAGTACCGGAAGAGCTGGCTCAAGGCATCAAGTGACGTCGCTGCAGTGCCCCTAACTGGGAGGTCTTAGGTTCGAGTCCCAACAGTGGCAGGATTTTCGACACTAGCTTTTCAGCTAGGTCGAATTCAGTCGCTGTCTGGAGGAGAATTCCAGCGGTCGGCTGCTCTGATCGATAGTTTTCCGTGGTTTCTCCGATCAACACCAGGCGAATGTCGGAGCAGTACCCTAACAAACGGGTCATGGACCACCACTCATGCCGAGAGATCGGCCGGGGGCTAATAGCTTGTCCCGGCTGGGGTAGTACAGCTGGGGCCTCCCCCGCTGGCGGGAGATACCTTGTTGAGGAAAATCCCGCTAGCCGACGGTAGGTCAGCGGTGGAATCATCCAGCGGGGGAAGATTACCGCCACCTCCCGGGAGAAAGCATGCACTACACTTACGGTAACAATGACCTTTTTCAGTTGACGCGCTCGGAATCACCAATCAATCAATGAAGTTAAAAGCCCACGAGCGGTATGTTTGATCATGTGTTGAAGTGATCTATGATGGCGACGGCGAAGGAAATTCTTGTAGACCTGGCGTCCGATGCGACGTGGTGGTGGTGCCAGTGGTAGCAATGGCAATGCTATGGTGGTGGCGGTGGGGATGCGGTAGCGGCGACGGTGGCAGGGCGGCGGTAGCGGCGGCGATAGCGGTGACGGTAGCGGCGACGGTAGCGGTAGCGGTAGCGGTGACGGTAGTACCGACGGTCGCGGTGACGGTAGCACTGACGGTAGCGGTGACGGGAGTACCGACGGTAGCGGTGACGGTAGCGCTGACGGCAGCGGTGACGGTAGCGGTGACGGTAGCAGTGACGGTAGCGGTGACGGTAGCGGTGACGGTAGCGCTGACGGTAGCGCTGACGGTAGCGGTGACGGTAGCGGTGACGGTAGCGGTGACGGTAGCGGTGACGGTAGCGGTGACGGTAGCGGTGACGGTAGCGCGACGGTAGCGGTGACGGTAGCGGTGACGGTAGCGGTGACGGTAGCGGTGACGGTAGCGGTGACGGTAGCGGTGACGGTAGCGGTGACGGTAGCGGTGACGGTAGCGGTGACGGTAGCGGTGACGGTAGCGGTGACTAGCGGTGACGGTAGCGGTGACGGGAGCGGTGACGGTAGCGGTGACGGTAGCGGTGACGGTAGCGGTGACGGTAGCGGTGACGGTAGCGGTGACGGTAGCGGTGACGGTAGCGGTGACGGTAGCGGTGACGGTAGCGGTGACGGTAGCGGTGACGGTAGCGGTGACGGCAGCGGTTACGGTAGCGTCGACGGTAGCGCCGACGGTAGCACCGACGGTAGCGGTAGCGGTGGCGGTAGCGGAGGCGACGCGGTGGCGGCAGGCGGGGTGG
Source organism: Teleogryllus occipitalis (assembly GCA_011170035.1). Taxonomy (NCBI): domain Eukaryota; kingdom Metazoa; phylum Arthropoda; class Insecta; order Orthoptera; family Gryllidae; genus Teleogryllus; species Teleogryllus occipitalis. Next base: position 94,701 of record BLKR01001671.1, on the reverse strand, counting down.
CGGCGGCGGCAGCGGAGGAAGCGAGGACTTACATCACCGGCGAATCCGCGGAGGCGTCGACGGCGCGGGAACCTGCGCGCGGAGGAAGGCAGCGGCGCCAGGATGCCCGCAATTGAGCCGCTATCCTTTTTAATTACCGCCCGACAACCCCTCCCCCACAACCTGGCTCCGCCGCCGTTATAATGGAGCGCCTTCCAAACCTGCTCGCGGCTAGCCATCGAGTCAGCGAGTGAGTGTATTGATTCTGAGCACGTCAGTTACTGAGCTCGTTAGTTCGGCACGTTTACTTGTTCAGTGTTATGTTGCGGGAGATGATGGTGTTCCAATCTCAGCTGAAATATGAGAGAGGAACACTCAGTACCGATCTACAACTCGATTGGAGAGATCTCCCCTTTCAGGTGTTTCCTCCCAAATCGGGACAAGCATGAGTAGTAGTGTAGTGTATGAAAGTGTATGTATTAATGTGCTATTCACCTGACAACGCCCCCTTCCATCCGCATACCTTTCGCCGCCCTTATAATGGAGCGTCTTCGATACCCGATTGCTGCTAGCCATTGAGTGAGCGAGTGAGTGAGAATTGATCCTGAGCACGTCAGCTACTGACGTCTTTAGTCCCGTAAGTGTGGTATTCAGTTTTATGGGAAGTGGTGATGTTCCTATCTCTGCTGAAATGTGGGATTCAGCGCCGAACCACAACTCGGCTGAAGGGACCTCTCCTCAAGTCAGGACAAGCTCTTAGCTCCCGACGTGTGCCGATATGTGTAGTAATGTAGTGCATGTGAATGAAGGTATTAACTTAGGTGGTGGGAAGGGGGCGTTGTCGGGCAAATAACACAGTTAATTCATACACTACAATACTACTCACGCTTGTCCCAATATGGGAGGAAATACCTGAAAATAGGAGACCTCTCCAGTCATGTTGTAGATCGACACTGGATGTTCCTCTCTCGCATTTCAGCTGAGATAGGGATACTATAACCTCCTGCAATATAGCACTGACCAATTAAACTTACCCCCTCCCATCTCCTCACTCCAGTAAGGATGTAGGAAAGATCGCAAGCGGTCCTTAGACCGTTTACTAAGATACAACTCTGGCAATCGCGTCGTATTGATAGGGAAAAAAACACGACAAAACTACCGATCAGAGCACTCGGGAACTAGATTTCTTTTCCAGACAGCGGTCGATTGCGATCTAGCTATCTAGCTAGTGTAGAATTCCCTATCACCGTAGGGACTCGAACCTAGGATCTCCTGGTCACAGGCACTGCAGTGACATCAATTGATGCCCAGAACCAACTACGACGCCGGTATAAGCAACGGTCCTTGCAGATCTTCCAAAGGAGAATATGAAGGGTGCTTGATCACGGTAGTATGATCACGAGAGCTTCAAGGATGGAGAAAGAAGCTGACCATTACGTGTTTACGTCGTGGCCACTTGCCAATATGCTAGTCGTAAGAGCAAAGTTATATTTCGGGAAGAGAAGTATTTTGAGCTGTATGAAATAGTATTTTATACGATTTTATAGAATCAACATATCAATCGTTTCACGTTGAATTTGTAACTCTTAAATAATAATAATAATAATAATAATAATAATAATAATAATAATAATAATAATAATTGTGCAAAAACAACAAATTTTATTCGTTGTCAGTTTTCAATTATATTAATTTATGATAGAATATTATACATGTATTTAAATTAACAAATAATATTTGATTGTATATTATGAAATGATCAACGTTTCCTTTCAGATACGAGATGCTGCTCGAATCTAGGAACAAGATTGATGTAAGTACACAGAATTTAAAGCTCCATTAATCTCGAACAAATAAGAAAAAGAAGAAGAGCGGTATAAGAAACGACGACTGCATCCATAAATGTGATGAATGAGATGCATCGAACGAGGAAAGTGATCGATGTTGTTTTGTAGAGAAAGGAAAAAGGACTGGAGCAAAAATTCATAACTTATGACGAAACCGAACAGACGTGCAAAAAATAACGATAAATGCTGAAGAGGTGCATGTGAAAATCGATATGTTTTCAGATGTGGAGAATGATAGAATTACGGTAAGCGCCACGCAATCATTGGTTTCAATCAGTTTTGGATGCCCTTATGATATAACGTTTTAGTCGAAGCTACTTTTTATTCGGGAATAACAAATGAAAGAAATTGGGCAAAAATATTTGAGCAAACACTGAGCAAAAACATTTTCCCCAATGTGTGCTCGAGATGCAAAACGTAAAATCGATGCCCGATTTATATGTGTCACATACATCCGTCTTTATATCTATCAGTTCTATATCTGTCAGCTCTTTTCGCTTGTTAACGATGTTTCCTTTCTGTTTAAATTATTATTTGATTTGTACATAGCTTTCCCTAAATATTTAAGTTTTACTTAACGATATATTTCGAATTATTTATCTTGTAACATTAATACTTGGATTGTACAGATGCAAAAAAAATCACCTCATGAGCTGATAGACATTCATCTGAAAGAAGTGTAGGTAAAAGCTTAAATATGAATATATAGAGGCTTGTATAAAATATTCGATCAGGTGCGCCGAAATTAAGCGAGGGGGAAGGAGACGGGACGGAATTAGATAGGCCTAAATGAGTCGAGTTTAAACAATCTTCTTCTTCTTCTTCTTCTTCTTCTTCTTCTTCTTCTTCTTCAAGCATTAGAACTTTCGTTCCGTTGCGTCTCATTATTGATCCATCCATCTTCTCTTCGGTCTTCCAATGCTCCTTTTTCCTCTTGGCTTGTATTTCAGAATCTGTTTTGGCATTCGCGTGTTTTTCCATTGTCTATGTGGTCTCTCCATGCTTTCCTATATTCGTCAATTTTTTTCATTTAGATTATAAATTCCTAGGTAGTTGCGTATCTCTTCATTACGAATCCTGTCTTTTCTTGTGACACTTTTCCCCATAGCCCGTCATACGCAGTTTTTAACTGTTTTTTGACGTAAATAAATAAATAGACACCAATACAACCTCTTAAAACCTTCATTTCCGCAGTCTGAATCCTGCTTCTAATTTTTGTGTCCATAGTCCAAATTTCACATCCATATAGCCCACAAGGAACTGCTGTTTTATAAAATTTCATGTTGAAACAATGAGAGGCGAAACGCAGCGAGACGGGACGGGGTTGGTAGAAAGGGACAGAGAAACAGAAGTGACGGGACGGGGTTGGTAGAAAGGGACAGAGAAACAGAAGTGGGAAGGGTGAGGCGAGGCGAAACGGAACAAGGTGGGACGAGAAGTGGGTTGAGTCGCGACGAGGCTGATACGAGGTGATACCAGTCGGGACGGAATGAAGTGAAAGAAGACCAGGCGAGTTGTGAGGAGGCGTGACGTTAACGGCGGGGGTGGGCAAGGCGAGGCAAGATAAGCCCAGGCAAGACGGAGCATGGCAAGACGGGGCGAGACGAGTCGCAGAGGGGCGATTGGTTGATTGATTTTTTCGTGTTTCCGGGCGCGTCAACTGCTTTGGTCATTAGTCCCGTTAGTGTAGTGCATGTTTTTGTCTCGGGAGATGGCGGTGATCTTCCCCCGCTGGATGGCGAGATCCGGCGCCGACCTACCGTCGGCTAGTGGGGTTTCCCCCTAACCAGGACTCTCCCACCAGCGGGGCACCGCCCCAGCCGGGATAAGCTCTACGCTCCCGTCCGGTCTCCCGGAATATGTGATAGTGTGGTGCATGTTAGTGTAAGTGTGTGTGTAAGAGGAGAGGATAGGACAAGGAAGAGGAAGGACAGATCGCGCGCGGCCCGTGGCCCGTTTGTTAGGGTACTGCTCCGGCATTCGCCTGGTGTTGATCGGAGAAACCACGGAAAACTACCGATCAGAACAGCCGGCCGCTAGAATTCTCCTCCAGACAGCGACTGAATTCGACCTAGCCGAAAAGCAAGCGTGGAAAATCCTGCCGCTGTCAGGACCTCCCGGTGAGAGGCGCTGCAGTGACATCAGTTGAAGCACTGAGCTACCGCTCCCGGTGGCAGTCCCGTGGAACGTCGCTGGGCAGGCGAGGCTCGGCGCTACGGAACGAGACGATGCAGGGCGGGAAGGGGTGCCAACAGGCGAGGAGAAGCGTGGACTGTGAGTGGATGTTCGCGGAGGGTGGCGGGGAGGCGGCGGGGGCGGGGAAGAGCCGGCCCCGTGGAGCGTGGCTGGGCCCAGCGCGACAGGGCGGGTTGGACCGAGACGAGCTGGGGACGGGGTGCCAGCAGGCGAGGCGAAGCGTGGCCCGTGCGTGGGAGGCGGCAGTGAGGGGGGCGGGGCAGGGGGGCTGTAGGGCGTGGGCGAGGGCGTGCTGAAGCGTTGGCGCGCGTCGCTGTTAAATGAAGCCTTCCCCCCTGGAGCGATCGATGCCCGCCTCCCCTCCCTTTCTCTTGGGCCCTGTCGCCGCGAGGCGCTCCCGGTGGGGGTGGGGGCGGAGGCGGAGGGGCCCCCGGCTCCACTCGCGGGCGGCAGTGTCGCGTTGCAGCACGCGCCACCGGCCGTTGCCACTCACGCACAGACAGCAGCACACACGCGCGTTGAAGCACATACACGCACACATGTACGTATACCTCATGCCCATATCCACACACGCACAGGAGCACGCGAACGCATTCACACACACACGCACACATACACGCACGCACACCCCCGCACACACACATGTACACACACGTACGCACACACGCGCACGCACACACGCACAAGCACGCACACATACGCGCACACATGGACACACGGACACACAAGCGCACACACACGGACACACAAGCACACACACGGACACACAAGCACACACACGGACACGCAAGCACACACTCGGACACAATACACACACGGACACACAAGCATACATACTCATACACACGGACACACATCTACGGCTAAAATCATTCGCACTCACACTTACACCAACACATGTAACACGCACTAACTCGCGTTGAAGACCATACACATACGCCATCACTCACGCACAGGCACTGGCACTGGGACACAGACAGACACGCACAAGCACATACATACATGCGCAGATTAACATACACATCTCCGCTCATCTCCGTACACGCTGACGGTTACACGCATGGATTCACACACAAATGCACGCATAAAACCACTCGCACTCACGCACTGACACACACCAACACACATACTAACTCGCGTTCAAGTTCATACACACACGTCACCACTCACGCACAGACACAGGCACACAGACACGTGTACAAGCACGTACTACATACGCACACATCACGCTCACATCCACACACAGGTACACGGACGTACTCACACACACGCATGCATAAAAGCATTCGCACATATGCTCTCATTCACGCACCCACACACACATACCAACACACACATCAGTTGACATCAATTGATGCACTGAGCTACCGCTCCCGGTTTATTCAATTTTAAACTTTGGGACCTATTTACGTGGCCAGACCACATTTTTCAACTATTAGACGAGACACTTCAGATTCGAAGTAGACCAGATATTTTCAACAATTTGATGAGATAGGTTACCACTATAATACTAGACCTCACTTCATTACAATGCTTTGGTGAGATAAATTACCACTTCACTACCAGACCAGATTTCAGTTAAACGATTCGATGAAATGAATACCAAATCAGATTCACTATACCAGATCACTATAATACCAAACCAGATTTCACTACAACGATTTGGTGAGATATGTTACTACCACAATTCCACAGCAGATTTTACTCCAATGATTTGTTGAAATAGGTTACCACTCTGATATCAGACGGTGTCACCTCTGAGATATCGCAGCCGATGAAATCTTGAGTTCGAAAATAAATTCCAACCCGACAAGACGGCGACTAATTCAATTCCATTCCATTCCCGGCGAAGGAAACAAGGTGGCAGCTGCGATAGTCTGTGATGTACGAGGCAATTTCAAAGACTTCCGCTCAATTTCCTTGCGTTCTCGCTCCACACACGTACGACAAAACGTGCCTCCCCCCTCTCCCACCCCGCGTCGCTCCTTTGTCTCTTTGTCCCCTCCACAATGACACCACCGGTGCGTGCGGCAGTTGTACGGTCCCGTTCCAAGCGAGCACACTAGGGCAAGGGACCGCAATTACAGAAATGAAAGAGCGATGTTAAGCAGGCTTCACTCGTCCAGGTGCAGGGCATGATACAAAGGGGGTAGCGGGATGGGAATGGTACAGAGCACCACAATGTGACAGCAGATTTTTATTTGGCGCATCGAAAAGAAATAGTTTCTGTGGTTTAAAATAGTATCGTTACCTGACAGTTGTCCACTGACACTAAGTATTGTTATTTTGATGGATTGTCTATTTATATTTTTCGTCATAAACATTGAATCCCAAAATTATTTCTTCTTCTTTTTTCTTCTTCTGCACTTCATGGATTAGGCTTGACCCTGTTCCGTCTCTTCACACGTTTTCCTGTCGTGTTTTGGGTCTGCCCCACGTCTCTTCTTCCATGCGGGTGACAAAGTAATGCTAATTTAGGTAGTCTTGTATTATCCATCCTTTGCGTATGTTGATACCAATTGTTTCAGTATTTGGTTATTTTGCTTCCAAAAATTATTTTACGACAAAAATTATTTTAAGACAGAATTCTATTCACAAATTAATATATTTTACATTTATTTTATAGTTGAATACATAATAGATTTTTTCGTTTTATTTCCCAACGTTTCGTCGTTGTATTTCAGTGTCTTCTTCAAGTATTAGGTTCCAATGTGAGATAATATGTTAGATATGCAAGGGTCCACGTAGACATACAACTACGTAAACATTTTTCTTTCTCCTCTCTAGTCGCTACAAGCATATTTTTCCTGTATTAATAATTAACAGCTGTGAACAGAGAAATGTGATGGGAAGACGTCGATTGTAAGGTTCTGAATATCATAAATGAACTGAAAATTCACGAGTGAAATTGTTTCACCTAGGGAAATAACATTGCACATAAATCCTTTACTTTTAGGTCATAAAGTATATTCAGGATTGTTTTTAAGATTTTTCTGAAGCCATTATTGAGTGAAATTTGTTTTTTATAAATATTAGTTTGTACTTGTTTTGCTATTTCTTACAAGAATATGAACAGAGAACAGATGATCAGAAACACATATCTTACAGATGTACTTCAGCCAAGAGAATCATTTAATGTCATAGGTCCCGGCACAACTGAACTTTGCGAGAAAACCTAATTTCGGAATAAGATTTCAAATCTGATCAGCGAATGTACGACGAAAAACACTTATTAACATTCTATGATAGCGCTATGTATTTCCGACACAATGGTTTCTCGATTTAAATAGGCATTTCAATAGATTATCTCTACAAAAGTCATTAAGTTAAATCACATTCAGTCAAGACAATATTGTATTCAATAAATCAAGTAATATACCACCACCACCACAACAGCATTGTTGCTCTCACACTTCAGATGAGAGTGTCAAGAATTCGTAACATTAACTTAGCACGCACTTTTATTTCATTGCAGTTTGATAGAGAATGAAAAACAAACTCGACTCGTGTGTTATTAAAGCATGTTTCAGGACGTGAACTCGAAATTATATTCTGTCGTTTCATGTTTTCGGAAACCATTTTAACGATTCTCGTTTGAATACAAGCTATAACAAATGAATTTACATAATTACAGGGCGACCAACTGAACTAATACCAACATGTAAATTCATTAAAACCGCATTTGCATCTCTCCGGGATGTATTCCGATGATAAATTGCCGACAAAACCCTAGTTACAAGGCACCGATCCGAAAGCATGTCAGCCAACTTGGAGGAATTTGAAGTGCTGAAATACAACCGTTCAGTTTATTTTAAATACCTTATCTGGAGAATGATTCGTCACGTCTCACAAGACAGGGGAAACTAATTGTAGTGTTACAAAAGCACACATTTTCTCATATTATTTGTATCTTTTTCAAAGTATATAATAATACTGAAACTTTACTATTATAAACTGAAATATTATAACTCTGAAAAATTTTTCAGACAAATCGCTGGCGATTCAGACTTGCAATTTTAGAAATTACAGAGGTTATAATGAAAATTTGACATACACTATTTTTTTGATGTTGCTCAATTCGAGCAAAAAATCTGAAGAAAAAAAAAAGTTCATTCTGGGATTCAAATCCGCGCTACCGAGTAAATGAAGCAATGCTAATATTGATAATACAACGAAGAAATAATTATACTCTCTCTAAAAAATAAAAATCTCTAATAAAACTTCGGATATTTGCAAAAATGTCATAAGAGATTTCATAAGAGATCATTGGTTTGGTGCTCACAAATGGATTCAGTACAGCTGTGATGTAACTATTAAGAATAGGTGTAATGTAAATATTAAAATGCTCCAGATTCGTTCGGAAAAAAATTAAATTGTTTTTTTTATTCAAAACGTTTGGTGAAATTGCACTTATGTCAAATAATCAGTATACTCCATTTAGTATTGTGCTCCACTGTGAATGGGGAATTAACTCGCGTGTCTGACAAAAAGATGAAAAAATATTATCGACGATTAAACTGTGTTCGGCGTATATTCTCTTATCACAGTGTATCACGTGAAAAATACACAAAGAACTAATATTAAAAGACCATGTCACAGAAGCAATACTGAATAGCATACGCAGCTGTTACTCCTGTCGCTTACATTACGCAAAAGGTAAAAACAAACACAGAACGTGCATTGTCACATGACATCGCAGTTTCCTTTCATTTACACGCTCGAAAGTGAACACATAGCATCGCAATAAATCATTTATCATGGCGATTTTTACATCTATTAATGTACCTTATCCTTCATCTACTTGGCTGACCGGGAGTCGCCTGGACCTAAACACAGATGCCAACTGGCGTCTCCCAAACAGCCGAGGTCTGAATCTCGTGAGTCTGGCTGCGGAAGCATACGATTACCTTCGTTCCTTGATTGATTGATTGATTGATTTTTTCGTGTTTCCGGGCGCGTCAACTGCTTCGGTCATTAGTCCCGTGAGTGTAGTGCATGTTTTTCTTCTCGGGAGATGGCGGTGATCTTCCCCCACTGGATGGCGAGATCCGGCGCCGACCTACCGTCGGCTATCGGGGTTTCCCCCTAACCAGGACTCTCCCACCAGCGGGGCACCGCCCCAGCTGGGACAAGCTCTAAGCTCCCGACCGGTCTCCCGGAATATGTGGTAGTGTAGTGCATGTTAGTGTAAGTGTGTGTGTAAGAGGAGAGGATAGGACAAGGAAGAGGAAGGAGAGATCGTGCGCGGTCCGTGGCCCGTTTGGTAGGGTACTGCTCCGACATTCGCCTGGTGTTGATCGGAGAAACCACGGAAAACTACCGATCAGAGCAGCCGGCCGCTAGAATTCTCATCCAGACAGCGACTGAATTCGATCTAGCTGAAGAGCTAGTGTCGAAAATCCTGCCGTCGTCAGGACTCGAACCTAGGATCTCCCGGTCAGAGGCGCTGCAGTGACGCTGCAGAGGCGCTGCAGGGGGAAAATGCACTACACTAACGGGACTAATGACCAAAGCAGTTGACACGCCCGGAAACACGAAAAAATCAATCAATCAATCAAACGCGGTGCATCGGAGGATTCGCCACTGCTTTGTTTACTGCTTGAAAGTCCTAAGCCCGAGCATAGCTCGAGTGCACGTTTCCTCGTCTTTCCGTTCACATGCCCGAGTATACGGCCATTCTGGGCACCGATTAGATGTCTCCATTGTTGTGGTTGTATTATGCTACCATATGTTGGCCAATTTGAGAACTATTTTGCGAAATGCGAGCAGGTAGGTAATGCATCATGCTTTTTGTAGTAGTTTGCGGTGGTAAATGGAGTTTTGTAGAATGGTATTTCTGTTGTGTTGAATTCAGAACACTGAATATGTCAAAAAATTAATTATGACTTTTTGGAAAATCATTCGGAAATTAGCTTCGGAACATTTCGGAAAAACTGCAGCTTTTTGTTGCTGTTCAGCAGATTTTTTTATGTTGTATTTTTGTAATACATTCAAGTTCCTGTTTTTTGGTTCAACAGCCCGCCCGGGCCTTAGTCGACCAAATATATTCAAGTGTGTCAATAAAATATCAATATTGGCTCTTTTACTTATTTTTCATTTGTTTTCAATTTACAATAAATCAAACTTTATAAAAGTAGTAAGAGTTTAGGCATTTGTTTCACCAAAATAATTACTGATGTCTCTTAAAATACCTCTAAATACCCTAGAATCTGGGACCCAACCGGTTACCAAGCACCTGTCATATGTCATGCCATCATCGATGTCGTGTGCTGCAAACGGTCATGCCGCGAGTTATCACGTTCCAGTGGAGAAGAGACACCAACACCTTCAGGAATAGAACCTACAATGCGTTGATTGGACTAATGACCATAATAGTCGATTCACCCGGAATCATTAACTAATCAATCAATCAACCCTCGTTTACGAAGCATTGGCGGCGAGCTGGAATATACGATCTCGCAGCTGGTACTAGTCAATCAAAACATTCTTTTTCACACATACAAAGCCACCAACATCGCCAATGAAAAGCGATAAACTGTCACTTCCTTAAAACATGCAGCAGTTAGTTACATCAGAGATACGTTTATAAACCAGACATAATGTGGTAGCTCTGTTCCGGAAACGCTTTAGCGAGTTTCAACGCAGTCGGCGGTCGGCAATGCTTCTCGGCGAAGGCAGAAAAACAGCCGCATACCTCTACGCGTTGATCCACGACCAGACTCCAGTGAACCGGCAGCCGAAGGCGGAACGCTCTCACGGTCTAAGAACTTGCAAAAAGCGGTCAACGTTTTCATCAACTGGCGTCTACGAACTCTACCATGGGGTAAGGCATCTTTTTTTTTTTTAAATATTATACATCGATACTGCAATTTCAGTGGACAGACGTTTTGCATCAATCGATTTTTACGTATGCACAGCGTTAGAGGGAGTAATTTACTACATATATACTTGTTTTTTTCTAACGTGGCGTCTGAAGGTAGTATCTCCAACACGAAATTCGGCACGACTTTTTGAGTCTCTCAGTCCTGCCGCAAGATGTCGCATGATGGCGACCGCATCAAGCGGTGCTGCAGATCAAGCAACTCTAGCGGTAGGACTGAGAATGACTCAAAAAGTTGTGCCGAATTTAATCTTGGAGATACTACCCTCAACCGCCAAGTTTTAAAAAACCAAGAATAGAAACAAGTTTTACCCTCTCTTCGGTTACGAGAACCCGGGAATAAGAGTTTTTCTGTCAAAAATTCGTCGGTATCTGACGCACGATTACAATACTTTCTCTTCTTACGATGTAAGGGCGAGAAAATAAAAAGAGGGCATGGCTAGTTAAAAGAGGACGAATGGTAATCCCGCATTCAGCACCTTAATTTCATAGGTTATAACTGCAAACATTCACATAATTATACCCCGGACCGCCACCGAGCGTGCATAAGGCGGGTGAGCGCGTAGCCTAACGGAAGAGTTTGTGGCAGCGCCGGTTCAGCCACACGGCGGCCGCTGCGCTGTCGAACCCGCTCGGCGGCCGCGCCGCGACGCACCGCACCGGCAGGGCTCCCCTGCAGACCGCACGCGGTCGCCAACAGCGCCAGGGCGCGGCGCGAGGCAATCGGTGCAGCCGTAACAGTGCAACCACATTGCCACACCGCCACCCCATGCCACATCATCACGTCATGCCCACCACCATGGTGACATGATGACACACCATGATGAAACGTCACCGTGATGACACGCCACCGTGGTGGCACGCCACCGTGGTGACACGCCACCGTGGTGACACGCCACCGTGGTGACACGCCACCGTGGTGACACGCCACCGTGGTGACACGCCACCGTGGTGACACGCCACCGTGGTGACACGCCACCGTGGTGACACGCCACCGTGGTGACACGCCACCGTGGTGACGCCACGCCACCACGACGCCACGCCACCACGGTGCCACGCCACCACGGTGCCACGCCACCACGGTGCCACGCCACCACGGTGCCACGCCACCACGGGGCCACGCCACCACGACGCCACGCCACCACGACGCCACGCCACCACGGTTACGCCACCACGGTGCCACGCCACCACGGTGCCACGCCACCACGACGCCACGCCACCACGACGCCACGCCACCACGACGCCACGCCACCACGACGCCACGCCACCACGACGCCACGCCACCACGACGCCACGCCACCACGACGCCACGCCACCACGACGCCACGCCACCACGACGCCACGCCACCACGACGCCACGCCACCACGACGCCACGCCACCACGACGCCACGCCACCACGACGCCACGCCACCACGACGCCACGCCACCACGACGCCACGCCACCACGACGCCACGCCACCACGACGCCACGCCACCACGACGGCCGCCACCACGACGCCATGCCAACACGACTCCACGCCACCACGACGCCACGCCACCACGACGCCACGCCACCACGATGCCACGCCACCACGACGCCACGCCACCACGGTGCCACGCCACCACGGTGCCACGCCACCACGGTGCCACACGCCACCACGGTGCCACGCCACCATCGGTGCCACGCCACCACGGTGCCACGCCACCACGGTGCCACGCCACCACGGTGCCACGCCACCACGACGCCACGCCACCACGACGCCACGCCACCACGACGCCACGCCACCACGACGCCACGCCACCACGGCGCCACGCCACCACGGTGCCACGCCACCACGGTGCCACGCCACCACGGTGCCACGCCACCACGGTGCCACGCCACCACGGTGCCACGCCACCACGGTGCCACGCCACCACGGTGCCACGCCACCACGGTGCCACGCCATCATTGTACCACGCCATCATTGTACCACGCCATCATTGTACCACGCCATCATTGTACCACGCCATCATTGTACCACGCCATCATTGTACCACGCCATCATTGTACCATGCTACACCACACTGTCTCGCCACACCACGGCACCCCGCCAATCCATACCAAACCACCATCCCACGCCACACTGCCAAATAACCCGCCCCATTCCATGCCACGCAAACATGTTTCCACGCCGCGCTGCTATTCTTCGCCGCCAGGACACGATATATTTATGAATTATAATTTTACCCAACCGTCATAAATTATTCAAGAATATCTGTGACATGTTCTGACGCCACTATTATGCAATTAAACTCTTTATATACAAAACAATTATCACATATTTATCGCATCATATTCCAAAAATTACTCGTACTACGCCAATAAAAAAATCAGTTTTTTAGATAACATTTTGTAATGGTACGTGTCATCTACGTGGGATACAAATTAAACTAGATTTGGGATAAGAGCACTTTCACGGTCAACACAAGTTTAATAATAATATGTTTGCAATATGCAATAATATATTGTGACATACCAATATGTGGGACATTGTATTGCGTGACATTTATTGTAAACAGGGTGAAAGGTAAGGATAGACAGTAAATATGGCGGCCTAGCAACGGTAGACGAGTTGTCGTCAAGGTCAACAAACTTCATTGCTTTGAACCACGGGGCGCGGCTAGTTGATAAAGTAAACTGTTTGGGTATTGGCCGAGAAAGTAATGACAGTATGGGACGCGGCTAGTTGAATTTGTAAGTGATTTAGGGATTGGCTAGGCATGGAATGACAACGTATTTCGACGGAAGTGGGTCGAATTTTTTCTGACAAAAAACAGTAGAAAATATAGACCGAGTTTTGAAGGGCTGAAAGAGGGGAATATGAATTCATTCCGACTTATGTCGTGGTGCTGTGGGGATCGTGTGTAGATAATTGATGTTGGGAGTTTGAGAATTGTGAACGTCTACTTTGGAGCGTGTGGTTGTCGGACTTTAAATATTGATGTAATGTGCGGAAACTGGAACTTGGAAATATTTCGTGTGCAGCAGCTAGAATTTAAACTGTGAACTTAGGAGAATTTGTCGGCAACAGGACTGGGAGTATTTGAAGCAGATTATAGTTTACTGAACATTAATATTTTAAGTATACGCGTAGAAAGAACTGGGAACTTTTAAAAGGAAAATTAATTAAGACTTATCAACTTATGAGGCGGTGAGGATCAGTAACTTGAGTACACTTGTGCCAGAACGGAAGAAAAGAAGATGGTATTTGGACCTGGAGCCATCGACACCGGAAAAATTGAAAATGGTTCTACGCGGCGACATCGGCCAAGAGCGCGCGAAGACTGGTACTGCAATATAAGGTTTGAGACTGGACATGACCGAAAGTACGTTCCGTATTGTTACCAATGAACATTGAATAAACTTACAAGTTTCTGTGAATAGAAAAGATGATTTTCATTTAGCCAATTCCAGCAAATGAGTAGCTAGAAATGTATATTTGCTTTTCAGATTCCTCGGCCACTCTGTACAGATGGCAGATCGAATAATCGGCTTTTAGTAGGCAATAGCGATTATTTCTTATAAGACCCATCGACCCAGTTAGCCGGATGTTAATTTATTGGAAATAGCAGTTGAAGATTAATTTCAATAATAGAATTAACGAAATCTTTTCCTGGCGCCCATATTCTTATATAAATTTGGAACGGGTTACGTTGAATTAATATTTAATAATATTAGAAGGGCAGAGGAAATATTAAATTTAAAAATTAAATTAGACAGTTTGTTTCAATATTTGCAAGATAAAGAATTGTTTGCATGTCTCCTTTCACAAAATTCCTGTGACACCCTAGTTACTATTTTAGACATTTTAAATAATTTGTAGTAGAAAAAAATTGTCAAAATCCGTGACAGTGGCGCTCCACGACACTAGCTGCTGATTTTGGAAATAAAGTTAAAAGTTTATTATTGATTGATTTTTTTCGTGTTTCCGGGCGCGTCAACTGCTTTGGTCATTAGTCCCGTTAGTGGAGTGCATGTTTTGTTCTCGGGAGATGGCGGTGATCTTCCCCCGCTGGATGGCGACATCCGGCGCCGACCTACTGTCGGCTAGTGGGATTTCCCCCAACCAGGACTCTCCCGCCAGCGGGGCACCGCCCCAGACGCGACAAGCTCTAAGCTCCCAACCGGTCTCCCGGAATGTGTGGTTGTGTAGGGCATGTTAGTGTGTGTGTGTAAGGGGAGAGGATAGGACAAGGCATAGGAAGGAAAGATCGCGCGCGGTCCGTGGCCCGTTTGTTAGGGTACTGCTCCGGAATTCGCCTGATGTTGAGCGGAGAAACCACGGAAAACTACCGACCAGAGCAGCCGACCGCTAGAATTCTCCTCCAGACAACGACTGAATTCGACCTTGCTGAGAAACTCGTGCCGAAAATCCTGCCGCCGTCAGGACTCGAACCTAGGACCTCCCGGTCAGAAGGCGAATGCTGGAGCCGTACCCTAACAAACGGGCCACGGACCGCGCGCGATCTGTCCTTCCCATTCCTTGTCCTATCCTCTCCCCTTACACACACTAACATGCACTACACCACCACATATCCCGGGAGACCGGTCGGGAGCTTAGAGCTTGTCCCGGTTGTGGCAGTGCCCCGCTGGTGGGAGAGTCCTGGTTAGGGGGACCCCCACTAACCGACGGTAGGTCGGTGCCGGATCTCGCCATCCCGCGGGGGAAGACCACCGCCATCTCCCGAGAGAGAAAACATGCACTACACTAACGGGACTAATGACCAAAGAAGTTGACGCGCCCGGAAACACGACAAAATCAATCAAACTAACGGAACTGCGAAAAAAAAGTTTCACTTCAAAATTTCATTGTATTAAAATAGTTAGGAAAGTAGCAAAACTGAAATCCTCATTCCCCACTGACATAGTTTCTAGATCCGACCCAGTCTAAAACAATTATACAAAAGAACATGCCTTGGTGAGTAAAATTAATTCAGAGCGTTGTGTATTAAAAAAGAAAAAATGCATCAGAACTATGATCTCTTCATGTACCTACTATGTTCATCTGTGTTACCCAATACACTTTCCTTCAATCCAAATGTTTTTATCCAACGATCGAGGCAAGTCACTCAACCATGTCAATTCATTTCAGAACCAGCTCGTAAAGCGCGGCGGTGGTATGGTAATCATTCTCAAATTATTAAAGCTTACGTAAAATTCAGTCTTATGTAACTGGAATATATCGTTGAAATATGTCGCGCAATATTCCGTTCTTTCAAAATATAACACAAAAATAGTAAATGTGGGTCAACAAGCATGTAAAATTTCTTGAATGAAAATGATACTCTTTGAAGACAGCTGTCCCACACCATCGAGCACACGGATTAAAATACATGTCATTAGTTCAGCGATTAAACAGTTTTCCGTGATGACGAAAGCCTTGCAAGAACCAGGAACAAAATAAAAAAATCTACAAAACGTTCTCTATTTGCATAAACCTTCTCAAAGGAATCCTGCATACGATCGTCTATTATTCGTAATTATGTTAAGTACGGCGCGACGTACAATGGCCTTTGTGTCGCAATGTTTAGACTGCGCGAGTCAAGTTGCTGCGTAAATTCTGCGTGATGTGCCCATGACCCGTGCGACAGAACTTGAGCAAGGTCTAGTTCCGCTGTGGCTTCAGAATCTCCTCCTTTCTGTACACACTGACGCAAACTTCTTCGCGGGTTTATCACACAACCACGAGAAAAAGTCTGTGGGTCGCGCCGAGCCATCCCGGCTGAAAGCAACACAAACAAGAGATCGCCGGTAATCTGTATAGGCGAATACTGTCGCGCAATAGCTTGATAAAGACGTTATGTCTGCTCCTAGGCGCTTATAACATTGAATTAAATTGGCATAAAGGACAACGGACGAAAATGAAGGAAACCAGGTGAAGTGAGGTTTTATCCCCTTCATTTTATCCGAATTTCTCATTAAAATCGTTGATGTGGCATTATTTAATCCATTGCATCTATATATACCACCAAGTATTTCGTTCTTCGTTGCAACTTAAAACAATCATTGTCTTTTACAAAAACAAAAAAGAACATTAATTTAGAGCTGCCATTCGTAATTCAATTCACGCACACTACAAATACAATTTACGTAGGTAGACATTTAGGAATGTCGATTTGTTTAAGTTTACATCACTACACATTCATTAAAACAATGAAAAGAAGTCCATCTGCGTGATGAGATGAAATATTCAGATAGTTCATTTAAATTTTCTCGCATTTATTTACAGTTATATGGATAAAATAGAGTATTCGACAGAATTTGAAAAGCTTGTTTCGTGAACATTAGCCATGATTTTATTCGGTATACTTGCGGATAAAGTGTCGTTTAACATTCTTGTACGTACGATAAATTACGATTACTACAATTTCTATTTAAAATTCGATAATGGAACCCATTATTTGGTTTAGTAAACAAGCTAGCGCAAAACATTTACTTCAATTTAATATAATTAATACTACGCAAGTTTCTTAAACAACGTACTCATTATAGTACTTAGACTAACATAATATTCTGAATCTGACACTTATAGTATTGATATCATTTCTTTCGATTAATTGGATTTAAGAAATAGGTCAATATACGACTATCGGTCATCTGGCTCCTAAATCTGGAGCGATCCCAGATAGGAAAGTGAATGCCCGCTTTTAAACAAGTACTTGCAAGAATGGCAATTGAAATGTAAGAGTAATTGAATCGAGAAGAGAAAGTTTGTCTGCATTGCCAGGAAAAGAAACAACTAACAAACGTGTTCTTGTGAAACTCAACAGTTACCGCTGGTTAAAAAAAAAGAATCATAAAGCAGTCTGTTACATAGACAATTAAAATTTCTGACTTAATTTGACCAATTATCACGCAATAATATTGATCTCCTTTTGATTCTACATCAAATGCAGCTTTAGGATTGGTATTATACACAGTCAGAGTAAGATGGAGTTAGAATATAAGACGCGATATCAAATTGTTTGAAACGTTCTTCTTCATAATTCCAATGAATATCAGAGATTGTATAGAGCTCCAGTATGAACGACATTAACCTGAAGATGCAAATTCACCTGAGGTTTTTGTACCCACTGAAAAATATAATTTAGGATAAGATTCTATAGTCTTTAAATAAAAAACATAACATATCTCAAATGTAGACACCGTTCTATGCATTTTATTGAAAGCAAAGTCATAAACGTTAAATATTGCATTTTGGAATTCATCCTAAGTTGATCTAGACATTTATTCAGAGAGAAATTAAAAATTTTGAGGAAATATCAATTCATTTAATGAACTTTCACAAATAAAACGAAAAATTATAAATTTAAAACAAGCCATTTCAGATCAATCTACTCCCACCCAACCTTCCACCCCCCCAAAAATGGCTTATAAATATTTCACCACTTATTTGCTTGTACGTTTAAATGCACGCACGTCAATAAGCAAAAAAACGCGTGCAGATGTGCGAACACAATGCATTCACGCACACACACTCAATCCCGAATGAACAATATCTTTTATCACCTTGAGTAAATTTTTATGGGTTTTTCAATTTGTTCGATTCAATGACAGGGAATCGAACAACCATTAAATGCCCTTGTAATGGCTTCGACATGCCATATCAGTACCCCAATTTATATCTATAAAGGGCAGCGCATTCGATCCCATATATCTAGATCGCAATCAACTGCACATTCACACATACAGACGCGCTCACATGAAGGCAATTACTACAGGGCAGTTTCGGTTCGTAGCCACAAGATAGCACGGTATCAATAAACGCCAATTCAATATGGACAGGGTCCTTCAAATGTAGACGATGGTTTTAATAGTACGGTTTTAGAACATACGAGTACATGGTTCCGAAAAGGACAAAAAATAGTTGCATGTTCAATTTTGTATATTTCATTCAGCTACAAAAAATATTCTACGAATGGCAAGAAACGGAAGACAAACATATAGTAACTTTTAAGAATTGTAAATGAAATCTAATATTTTCTGGGAAATTTCAAAAACGAGTAGTTCCTACTGAAAATATTGTTTGGAATCGGGACGAATCTGTAAAAATGTTAGCATTCGAAAACTGTTTCATTAGCGACAATTTCCTTATATTAAACACGCATTTCAATATCGGGCGATAACTAACAAAATTGATGAGGCTACATCAGCACATATTTTCTCGCATTATTTGTAAAGGAAACTAAATATTATAGTACTAGCTGAATCATTACAAATTTTTTCCCTATTTGAACTCGACTGCATATATATTTCCGCGACCAGTCACGTGTAACGTCTCTTGGGAATCGACTCAATGATCCAATACGTGCCTTCGAGTGTTTTAAGGCTGCCGAAAAGTGCATATGAAATTACTTAAAGTTTAGAAGAATTTTAGAATGAATTGCATTAAGAAAGAAATTTCTATTTTCAAAAACGAAGTTGGAGAGCAGACTCGAAAGAAAAGTTGAACATGGGCAGTTTTCGAAATTACAGGTGATTAAATCAAAATCACACCTTTTCCGTATTATTGAGCGCGCATTGCTCTATTTGCACAAGGAACTTCCCGAAAAAACTGGAACCATTTTTTGAGAAAAATCTGAAATGTTACCGGAGCTTTAGGGAAATTACCTCCACAACCAAAAATTACAATTTCGTTTTCGTAGGACCAGGAGTTCGGCAAGATTGAACGGAGAATATTCATTTTGGCGAAAATCTCGTGGGGTTTGGGCGTGCGTAGTTTAGGAGCGAGTGTTGTTCACACATAGGCGAACGGACGCGTAGACGGAGGCTTTTTAAAAACTTTTTTCGACATCAGGGTTCCCAATAATGTGCGTTTCCAAGAAACTTTCGTTATCAATTTTTTGTAACATTCCCTTTTTTCGCTATTCGAGAAAGTAAAAATTCAGCAGAATTTTCAGATATCGCTTACATCAGAATAAAACACTCAAATTATTCAAAAAGAGGAAATAGTTTGAATGCGATGTCCTCCATTGGGAGTCCTCAAAGCGTGCTCTGCTGTTATTGGAATTTGTAATGAGGCAATTAATGCTAATTAAAGCAAATGCTAAGAGCTATAAATGAAGACTTCCTCAAATATTTTTTAAAACAACAGAAAGTTATATCATAAGCTACTGCCAAGCAAACATATTAGTAAATAGTTGACAAATACCTATTTTAGACTGCACTTAACAACAAGCTCAAACAGTAATGAGGTGAACCAAAAACTGAAGTCTTTGTAAGAGAACTGTATATCATATTTTCAAACTAAAACGTGAATTCAACTCTTTCAAACATTGTCATATATAAACGTATTCCACCCCTAGTCCGCGTCCAAGGATCACACACCCTTGATGACTATCTAAACACAAATTCCATTTGTTGAACAATGGGATACTAGAGTGGTCCAGTACTGCAAATGAACAACAACCAACAATACACCCTGAAAGCTCACTTTCAGCTCAAAAAGTCCTCCGGCACACCCGATAGCACGGCAAATGTTCACTCTCGCTTCCATCAGGATGGATGCACAACACGAGTGCCCGGCGAGCACTAGAGTATGATTAATTATCCATGCAGCGCGTACAAGAGTAGACTTGGCCTTTCAAACGCAAGTCTGGAACGCAGTTTCACTGTCGCTTGTTATCAGATGGTTTTGATGGAGGCAAGGCAGAAACAGCCAGGAGAATGTTCCTGTGTCCCTGGAGTCGTAACGTTATTCCATTAATGGAGATTCCAAGAGAAAGTGAGTAAACCGTTTGTTAGTGTATATAATCTTCACTTTTTAAAACAGGGATTTTACCTATCTTATAAGAAAGCATTTTTGAGAATGTTCGACCTATTTACTTTTTTTTTATCTAGGGCTTTTATCCAGCCGACAGCCGGTTACCCTTTACGCCCCGATGGGACGCATATTCGACCATACACTTAGACACCAACACACTTGCGGGCTCCTCTGATCTGGGGTCAGCAGAACGCGAGGCCCTCCGCGACAACACTTACATACAAAGTCAAGGGACAAACAGCCATGCCCAAGACGGGACTCGAACCCGCGACTCTTCGGACCGAAGCGCTGAGTCGGTATTCGCTCTTAGCCACCTCGGCCATCCAGGTCGGCACCTATTTACTTCACAGTTCTAATTGTCGGCTGAATTAGTTCGCATGGCATAATATTGTTCGGGTTCGGGTTATAAGGTTTGGGAGATCAAAAATCATCTATCTTGATATTTAAAAAATGTAAATGGTTTCTTATGTTTTAGAGCAAAGCATGAACACTGCATGTTCTACGTGATACTCAAAGTAAAAGAAGTTGATATGCCGAACGTTGTAACAAGATTATTAAAGCTGGGTAGAATATGAATACCGATGTAACAAAATTCTAGAAGATATTTTTTAAGAAAATTATTCTTTGATAAAGTAATTTATTGACAAAAGAGGCGTGCTGTCCCTAACAACTCCCACTATTCTACACTCAACGAAAAATCCAACAAAACCTCATTGCCCAAACTGAATCGAATTTGACAGATTCTTTAGAACAATTTTGAAAATGTTAATCCTAAAAGGCATTCTTAAGAACCACTATTAAACTCATTTTCTCAGATCATGTGATAAATTACTTTATGAATTGAAAATAACTTTGCGAAACTTTTCTTCAGGCACATATATTTTTATATACCCGTACTTGTTCGTCGCAATAAATACTAGACGATCTACTGACGATATGAAGAACTGAAGATACATTTTTTATATTTATTATTATACTGATTTTCAAGAAATAAAGTTGTTAAAATAAAAACTTTTAAAAATTCTGTTTAAAGAGAATCGAAGATGAAATTTTGGCCATATAGATAACTATACGTAATTTTGATTTATCTGATTGAAAGGTCCGAAATGTCAAAAAAATTATTGTCTGATACAAGCAAGACTATTTTCAGCAACGACATGAGATTTACATTCCACTCTAGTAAACTGTTCCAAAGATTACAGAACGTCGAAGTCAACACAATTAAGTTGAGCCAACCAGTCAATAACACAAACGAAGCGAAAAAGTAAACAATCACTTCTGCAATGGATATTGAAAGTACAGATATAAATACACAATATCTTATCAAATTTGAATTAATATTTTCATACTAAAATCAATTACAATTAAATGAATTAAAAATAAAAAATGTTTATAAAATTAAGTTTTTTCCGAAGCCAAAATGTCGAAGCGGTTGTACTAAACCACACTCATCCTTCCTACAAAGTATCAAAATCATTGAAACTGCGTAGGGGGACTATTTAAACTTCTAGGGGTGAATGTGTCAATGAATGTGTCACGAAGCGAAGGGAAATTCTAATTTGGAGCCCTTTATTAATATGAAATATACTCGTACTTTACGTCTCTGATAGTTTTAATACGTTCAATTGATTGGTGAAATAAAAAATTCAATTGAGATTTTTAAAATATCACTAGAATTACGATTTTTTGGCGCCGATCGAGTCTATCAACTTAACATATTTCCTTTATGACACACTCCATAAAGTACTTTTATTCTACTGGGGAGCTAAGAAATAGAAGAACTTGTGGATATGATTTGTAAAATGTTTTATAACATATTTCGGTTGAGCACATCAGTAAAAATTATTACAAAATAATTACTTTTTCGGTATGATTTTAATTTGTGAAGTCACGAAGTGTCTTCAACCACAACAAATATTACACAATAAGCTTTTAAAATTAAAAACCCAATGATTCAATGAGTTAATGACACTAAGTTCTGCCTACACTTTCAAGAAAATCAACAAAAAACATTAATAAAAAAATATTTCTGAAATAAACATGTGTGTATACCAAGACAGATATCACTGACACTTGGCGTTCTATCTTACTTAAAAATCGACACCAACTTATTTCCAACCCGTAATACACAAACAATTTGAAAACAGGATACACGAACAACAAACGTAACAAGAAACCGATCTGCAACCACCACAACTCGCCACGCACGAGCGACCGAACGAATGTCAACAAACCCACGGCAGCCCAAACCCCTTTCACCACCCACGCCTGTCACAGGCAACGGGTCCGGTACAGCCACACACACGCGTGCGCGCGCTCGCGTGCGCAAAAAAAACGTCACCGCTCAGCACACCCCTTTCACTCCAGCGTCGCCCGTCACGCTCTCATAAGCACGGCTTGGTACTCACTTTTGTGCTTGGAGTTGCCTCGCCAGATCGACTTGAGGAACGCCATGGCCGCTGTGGAGAGTCAAGGGAGCGCTGGAGCCGGAGCGGCGGTGGATCGCGGACTGCGGCGTGCCGGAGCGTGCGGGGGCGTGCGGGCACGAGTCGTCGGGAGCGACGGTGAGCGCGCGAGCGTGCGGAGCGTGGAGGGAGCGTGCGCTCGCGGCGAAGGCTGGGCGCCGAATGACGGGAGTCGGCGCGGCGCGGCGCTGGCGGGCGCCGGAGATGGCGGGAGGCGGCCGAGACGGCGGCGGTGGGGGCGGCGGCGGCGGCGGCGCACTAGCGCTGTCGCTGCACGCCGCCGCCACGTGAGCGTTCGCCCCCACCCCCACCCCCGCCCCCGGCGTGCCCGCACAGGCTCCCGGGTTCAAAACCCCGGCTTGCTAGCGAGAGGCTGAGCTCAGATTCAAAGAGCTTGCGTTATATCGGCGATGTGAAGGTGCCGGAAGTCCAGTATTGCTTACCCAAATTATCATGTTATACTTGGGTTTTCGTAAAGTAGCGGATGACATTAGGTCATTTTTACACCTTCTGCCTTATAAAATAAATCTTTATAACAGTCATAAGCACATGTTTGAGGCCTTGAGCCCCGTTGAGAAGGACTCGCGAATTAATTAAAAAGATTAATTTTATAAAAGGGAGGTGTAAAAATGACCTAATATATATCCTAAAATGACCTATATATCATCAGCCACGTTACGAAAACCCAAGTATGTAAATGTGCCTTCCGGCTAGTATTGCCTCTAGTGTAATCTCTTATCTTCACATTATCTTAACTGCGTACATATTAGGTTTGTTTATTCTTTTCAAATCTTAATTTATGCCCTTTTCTTGCTGTTTCATACTTCATGTTAACACTTATTCGTATTCGCAAAGAAAAATAAAATGTACACTCAGTAAATATAGGCGCATGATCCTGCCGTCCATCGGAGAGGAAAAATGTAAACACCCCATATTGTTTCCCTCAAAGAAAAGTGAGTTTGGGATCTCAAAAATCGTCATTTTTTTAAGTGAAGAGATTTGATTAAATTAGAATACACAGACGGACCTCAATATATTGATTCTGATGGTTCCTTTGATAATATTCGATACATAGAAACTTGGATGTATAGAAATAATTATGAAATTTTTACCAATGCTTTTAAACAACTTTAACAAATATTATAATCATCCGTGTCACATATTTATGAATATTAAATTGAAATTAGTGTTGCATACGTATGTTACCAAGTTATTAAATTTAAATTTAAAAAATCGATTGTCTTCTTGCACATATGATGCACTGCGTTCAAAATATTATTTGTACTTGTTAACCCACTGAAATACTTCATCTGGACCATTTTCTCTCAATCGAAAGCCCTGCCGAATTGTTAAACATAATTTATAGTATGTACTGTTCATTTTTATTTCATAGAAAAAATAATCAAGTCAAAAAATAAATTCTATATCTAGAAATAGTTTTCCATATATAGAACGTGTATCAACGAAATTTTCAAGGAATGGAAAAATTATTCGATTTATAAAGAATTTCGATGTATAGAAGTTCGGTATATGGAGGTCCGACTGTATTTTTATTAGTGAATATTGCAGAATGCTAGATCACAATACAGTTGAGGTAAAAATGTGAAACACTTTTTGGCAGCGAAGAAAATTGCTCCTCTAAGAATAAAATTATTGTCTTGCACAATGAAAGTTTTTGGGTAGTCACCTATTATGTTCACTAACTGGATTCTCTTTAACAGAGGGCTGATCAGACGTCCTTTAAGTATTACGAGATCTCACGGTCTCGTAGACACACGGCCCTGTATATTCGGATTGAAAATAAGATATTGATATCGTGATTCCGGAGGGGTAAAGTATAATTATCCAATAATTGGATAAAACATTTTATGTACATAAAAGAGAAGAATGAGAAGATACACATTTTTGTAACTCTTCAATGCATTTATTTTATATTATCCATTTTAATGTATTATATTTAATTACGATATCGTGCAAATATATGTGATTTATCAGCAATGGAAACTTCTTGTAAATTACATTCTAAAAAGTTGGGCTTCAATAGCTTCATAGTAAAAATAAATTGCGTAGAAAATAGTTTGGATGCTTTAATGAATTTTCACGTAAATATTTTTTGAAGTGTCAACTTTTATAAATTAAATGTTGCTAAATAAGATTTCAATATATTCCAAGAAAATCATCGATACTTTTCACTTACAATGCTTATGTCCACATCTACAGGTTAATACACCGTCATTGGCATTAAAAAACGGTGAATTCAATAATTGATTTACGTTATTCCAATGAATAAATTCATTTTGAAATGCATATTACGTTTTTAATTAGCGAGTGTTGTGTCTGGTCCCAATTACTGATTCAATTTCCCACTACCTCCTAACCACTCACTGCATCAATTAACTAACTGTAGTTGCAGAGTCGTAGGTCTTGCAGCTCTCTTGCTCTGAAGTTGCACAGATATGAATACAATTGCTAGAGGTATGAATATTCAAGGTTTGAAATTCTCTTTCGAGGTATTTCAAAGAAATATTTCTTGGTATTTTAAAGAAATTAAATTCAGTACTTAACATTTTTTGCTTACAGCAATACATCCAGAAGATATTATTCAAGCTAAGGGAACATGTGATAATCTCGTGTATAAATTATGATTTTATGGAGAAACATGAAGGAGTAGAGGCTAAATCTAGTTTAGAATTCTAAACTAGATTTAATAAAGAATAGCTGGAATAGACATTAAGCAAGACGGTACCTCTGTTTGACTTGTAATGTGCACTGTTTACAAGGGGAAAAGGACATATAAATAATCCAGTTAATTTTTTGTTACTTATAGGCGTAACAAATATTTAGAAAATACACTGTTGATTTATAGAAACCCTGTTTAGTTGCAGAACGTTAAACATTGATTATTCATATTGATGTTCACACAAATGTCGTTAAATCATAATTTCAATGTACCCAAAGCACTTTCCATTTCCATTGAAGCGCTTTTTGCATGATATTTAGAGGTGCGAAAGTAGGTAAAAGGTTTGTCTTCCAACTTTCGCCATCTATACCATCGGATATCTTGCAATTGAGAAGCTGCAGGATTTCGCTTAAGAAACCTTTTAATGTTTTTATCACATACGGACAAACATAACAAAGCCGAATAATAAATAAATAAATAAATAAATAAATAAATAAATAAATAAATAAATAAATAAATAAATAAATAAATAAATAAATAAATAAATAAATAAATAAATAAATAAATAAATAAATAAAGTGAACAGAATATGTGCCTCAAACATCTACCATCCCCACCCTTACCCGCGACCAGCCTAGGATTACTCTCAAGAAGACATAGATATTACAAATATCATTGGCCGCCCATAGCAGACTGAAAGCAGCTTCATTCATTGGCACCCCTTTTACATCAACGTTTCCATACAATGATCATTCCCGCGAGTGCAGAGGATAATTAAAAACAATATTATTTACCCGGAGAGTTTGTCATTTGTTCAATAAAACGATTTGATGAGAGGAGGGTAAGGGTAGAAGGATTGAGGTAATTTATCAATTTCAAATAGTTACCAGATCGTTTTATCTGACCGCAGTACTCTAGTAAGTTAGAAAAAAATATTTGTCAAAAGATATATACCCAATATATTCATTTTAATACGAACGGGTTTTTATTACAATTATTAATTTGATTGCAATTTAAAAGCGACTATGCTAGTTGGTCAACATCCTGACAGGAAATCCATTACATGGAGAAGATAATGTTACGACAAAATTACACTACAATATGACACGTTGTGATAACATATCACAAAACAGCTTAATAATAATAATAACGATGTCATGAATGCATATGGAGATTATTTGTGTAATTCCAGTAGCCACATACTTTATTGTGAATTAAACAGGGTAGTTAAAGCAGAGGTTTCCACAATTTGTACATTCAGTATCCGGTAGGTGTATTGTCGATTATTTTACGACTGCTTTCATTGTTCTCGCATATCAGGAATTTCCTGAAACATAATCCGACTGCACAAAGAATTTGGTTCTTTTCTACACTGTAAATATTTTCTATTTTGTAATTCATAAATTAGTCCGAAGCTATTTTTGTATTATTTTTGTATAACGTACTGTTGGTAATTGAGATACTTTTATGTTTATGTTAAAAAATTATATTATACGGCAAAAAGGGAACTCCCTATATAGTGAGTGATCTGTTAGGAAACAATTTGACCAGCGATCACATCCGACAAAGAGTATTTCCGTAAATGATATTTGCTCGCGATGCTTTATCACAAAAAGAATCCTAGAAAAACCGATGCCGTATATGTAAGATTTGTGAAACTACATTTTTTGTTCTTTTTAGATCCGAGACATTCACTTTTGTGTATCACTAGCGAGGACCTATTCAGATGGAAAAGGAAGCTAGGCGAAATTGGAAGACTGAATGAATGTATTATTGTTACTCTTTTTATCAGTCACATGCGTCTCTAACCCCTATTAACATGTAACCCTGGAGGTTTGTTAAGTGCAGTTGTACCTTCCAGTATGTTAAGAAATTTAACGTCCTTAGCAACAGGTTTTAACATCCTTAGCAACGTAAATAATCATCGATTCATCGCATTGGTTTGGGGTATTATTATTCTTAATTGTAAAATTATTAATAGTACAATTATAAAAATGTATATTAGGTAAATTAATCTCATTTTCCTCATATTCCATCAAATGAAACTCTACTCCGGTAATCGTATTTACTGACGATGTGACGGTGTCGCCACTGGAAGTCATCGCGCCAATTTCCTAACCGAACGTCCTTTCTTTAGGTTCAGAAGAATTATTTGCATCCAATTTTCTCGAACCACGGTACACGAATATTGTTTCTATAGATATATCGCAAGCAGCACCCCACAATATCGTACTCACGTGCCGCAGCAACAGAATTCACGTGTTTACTATCGCAATAATGTAAATTTTCGCATAATTTGTGAGATTTTGGGGTGACCGATAAAGTGCTGAACATACCACGAAATTTTAGTGTTATTACTGCCACGTCCAAATTAAAAATCTCGGCTACGCTACACTCCGCCTCGATTTTTAACTTTTGGCCTCGACAGTAATAACACTCAAAACATTTCTAGGTATGTTAATAGCTATAAATAAATTACCTACAAATGTATAGAGCATATTTTTATAGTTACAAGAGAAAAATTGAAAAATGAACACGTTTTGCAGGTTTCTCAGAAAGCACATTCACAAGTTGGGTCATTTAACACTCAATAAACTTAAGGAATGATAGGGAAAACGCTTCTATATATTTCCCGCTAAACTACCATTTGACTGGGCCAGGTATTGATCGAGGAAACCGTGGTACACTACCGATCAGAGAAACCGGACGCTAAAATTCACCTCCCGTTCTCTGCTGAATCCAACCCAGCTGACCGGCTTAGCTGGTCCAGGGCATCATCTGAAATCTCTGCAGTCCCTCTGACGGGGAGGTTCTAGAGTTCCATCCGACCATGTCAGGATGTTCTTAGGTAGCTGGGTCGAAATCAGCCGCTGTCGCTGTGGAGAATTCTAGCGGCGAATTCTGCATGGTCCTTTGTGTCGAAGTATGTCTTGACACCTTTCAACGCTACTTGCAGAGTTGGAAAACCGTTCCACTCTCCAAAAGCCCTTTTACTCACCTAATTATATGCAAGATTCAATTAATTTCCAGGATTTATTTCCTAAGTTCACTATAGCGGAGGTTCAGGTTCACTGTAACCGAATCTTCGTATGCTTATTTGTAATCTAAGTGAAACGGGACTAGTGGCTTAAGTTCACTATAACCGAGGGTTCATTATATCTGAGTTCTCTATAATCGGAGTCGACTGTAGTTGTGCGGTTTACAGGCTCCCACAGACCGACGCGGAAGATCCGCAGCCTACGCGGATTGGCCGCAGCGGAAGTTTCGCGTCACGTGTTGCCTAATGAGCACGTCCAGATCTGCGCGGCAGGCGAGCGTCGTGGCAACGGATTGGCAGCGATTAATCGGCGGCAAAATTTGTAACGCAGTCAGACGCGTTTCTTCCGCTTCAGCTCGAGTTTCGTGGTAGTCCGCCCGTGTTCGGGAGTCTTCGCTTCCCCCTGGGTCGAGCGACCTTGCCAACCGTCACCAAACGCTGACTCGTAATTGACGCTCCGGTGTGAACGGTCCCGCGAATTCCGCCGCTGCATCTAGCGCGGAATTTTCCGCGCCGCACCCGCTGCGGATCTACCGCGACGGTCTGTGGGAGTCTTACACGTCCTGCTGTTGATCGCCCCTGCGGAGAGTAGCGGGGTGGAAAACACGCCGCCCGTTGCGGAACCAAAGCGCGTGTCGTTCGGACGCGTGCACTCGCCAGACCTCGCCCTTGCGCGGCCCAACGCGCGGCGCACACGGCGGCGGCGGCGGCGGCGGCGGCGGCGGCGGCGGCGGCGGCGGCGCGTCTAAAAATACAGGCACAAGCTCCTGCCCTGCCCTGCCCCGCCTTGTCTTGCTCTGCCCTCCTTTGCTCTCGGAGTGACGACGCGGAGGCGAAGAGTGCTAGGTTGGGCTGCCTGCTGCAGGGCGAATTGTTGTACCCTCTATGAATGGTCTTTGTTGTTTGGCGAGTAGGGCAAAGACATCAGTTAGAGCAAAGAAGTGGTCACTTCTAGCACAAATATTGGGAAATAAGAATTGGACGTATTCCACTTCCTTCAAAATTGCCAAACGTTTAGGTTGTGTCTTCTTGTCTTCTAGTTGGGAGATTTAAAACAAAAAAATATTTATTTATTTCTCTTTACAATCGTTTCAAAGAAATCTGCTTCTGCCCTGGCCTGCCCTTCCCCGCCTTGTCTTGCTCTGCCCTCCTTTGCTCTCGGAGTGACGACGCGGAGGCGAAGAGTGCTAGGTTGGGCTGCCTGCTGCAGGGCGAATTGTTGTACCCTCTATGAATGGTCTTTGTTGTTTGGCGAGTAGGGCAAAGACATCAGTTAGAGCAAAGAAGTGGTCACTTCTAGCACAAATATTGGGAAATAAGAATTGGACGTATTCCACTTCCTTCAAAATTGCCAAACGTTTAGGTTGTGTCTTCTTGTCTTCTAGTTGGGAGATTTAAAACAAAAAATTATTTATTTATTTCTCTTTACAATCGTTTCAAAGAAATCTGCTTCTGCCCTGGCCTGCCCTTCCCCGCCTTGTCTTGCTCTGCCCTCCTTTGCTCTCGGAGTGACGACGCGGAGGCGAAGAGTGCTAGGTTGGGCTGCCTGCTGCAGGGCGAATTGTTGTACCCTCTATGAATGGTCTTTGTTGTTTGGCGAGTAGGGCAAAGACATCAGTTAGAAGCATCAGTTAGTGCAAAGAAGTGGTCACTTCTAGCATTAAAGTTGGGAAATAAGAATTGGACGTATTCCACTTCCTTCAAAATTGCCAAACGTTAAGGTTGTTTCTTTTTGTCTTCTAGTTGGGGGAATGAAAACAAACATTATTTATGTATTCCTTACTTTCATTTCAAAGAAATCTGCTTCTGCTCTGTCTTGCCCTTCCCCGCCTTGTCTTGCTCTGCCCTCCTTTGCTCTCGGAGTGGCGACGCGGAGGCGACGAGCGCTACGTCGGGCTGCCTGCTGCAGGAGGAATTGTTGCACCCTCTGCGTATTATCTTTGTGTTGATTAGCGAGTACGGGAAAGACATCACTACGGGCCACATCTAGCAGAAAATTTGGATATAAGAATTGAAGGTTTTCCACTTGCTTGAAACTAGTAAAACGTGAAGCTATGACTTTCTGTTAGAAGAATTAAAACGAAAAATATTTATTTATTTCCCTTTACTTTTATTACAAAGAGGGCTGCCCCTGCTAATGTCATTAGCCCCGTAAGTGTAGTGTTTTCCTCGGGAGGTAGTAGTGGTAGTCTTCTTCCGCTAGATGGCGACATCAGGCGCCGTCCCATTGTCGGTTAGCTGGGATTTCCCCAACCGGGTATCACCCACCAGGGGGCACCACCCCAGCGGAGATAAGCTCTAAGCTCCCGACCGGTCTCACGGCATGTGTGCTAGTGTAGTGCATGTTAGTGTAAGTGTGTGTGTAAGGGATGAGTATAAGACAAGGGAGAGGAAGGAAAGATCACGCGCCGTCCGTGGCCCGTTTATTAGGGCACTGCTCCGGCATTCGCCTGCCGCCGGATCTCGCCATCCAGCGGGCGAAGATAAACGCCACAACACGACGCTAATGACCTTAGCAGATGACGCTCCTGGGAACATTAATCAATCAATACAGCCTTGGGATGTTGCCTTAAAGCTAACTGCTAACGACGTTGACGAGTAAGGTAATTAGAAGGTAAATTTGAAAATTAAAATATAATCTTCGCGAGGCTTAATTCAAATACTTTTATTTACAAAAGAATAAAATGTGAGAAAAAATAATTAGTAGAGGAGTATGAAAAATGGGGAATGAAAAGTATTGTGCATGAGTATATGTATAAAGTATTGCGACTGAGTATATGGTAATGGGAAATAAGTAATATTATTTAGAAATTAGTATAGGAATTGTAAAAGGTGTTAGGTAATACAAATATTCGCAAGTCACACTAACAGCAAATAGTAGGGACGAACAGAATGTGAAATATAGAAATATAAGAGGAAAATAGTCTCTGAGCTAAATTCAAATTGCCTCTGTCGTCGCCTAAATAATTCCTTCTTTCTCCCCTAGTAGGTGAAAGGAGCGTAGCGAAATTTGCGTGGTCAGACGGAAGAGTAGGCCTCATGGCCTGAGTCTCGTCACGGAAAATAAGGCATCAATTTAATTCAAATAGTATAACTAGACAGTTAAATATAGCGCTATGGAACTCTACGCTATGGAACATTTCATGAAAGGTAAAGAATCACATTCAGCAAAGACAGTTGAAAATAGCGCTATGGAACTCAAACACTTCAGCAAAGGCAAATCATCACAGCTCCTACACACCCACACAGAGAGAGAGAGAGAAAGAAAGACACAGAAAGAGAGAGAGAGAGAGAGAGAGAGAGAGAGAGAGAGAGAGAGAGAGAGAAATATCAGTTAATGAGCACTTAATTCAAGGGCTATATCAACAAATAGTACATAATAATACTCATAATATGTTAAATGAAAACTCTTTATCCCATCTAGTTTAAAAACTATTATATGCTGAATGCCGTGAGGAACAGCGTGGTTGGGTTGTATTGTTGCAATAGTTTTTGCTAAAGTTAATAAGCATTTAAGTCAAGGGATATAACAACAAATACTACATGATCATATATACAATATATTTAAAGGAATCTGTTCTGCTGTCTAGTTTAAGTTATTACGATTTGAATAGACTGAAGCAAAGCGTTCTTGAGCGATTGGACTGTATTTCTGCAACATTGTTTGCTAAAGTTGACGAGCAGTTAATTCAAGGGATATAACAACAAGTACTATATAATCATATGTATAATATGTTGGTAGGAAACTGTGTTCTGCTCTCTAGTTTATAAGTTATTACGATTTGAATAGGTTGCCGCAGAGCGTACTTGAACGGTTGGGTTGTATTTTTTTGCTTAAGTTGATGAGCACTTAATTCAAGAGATATAACAACAAATACTGCATGATATAGAAAGGAAACTGTGTTCTGCTGGCTAGTTTAAAGGTAATTGCGATTTGAAAAGTCTGCCGGAAAGCTTACTTCTGCGATTAGGTTGTATTGTTACAACAAATTTGGCGTAAGTTGATGAGCACGTAATTCAAAGGATGAGTATAAAATAGTACATAACCAAATGCATGATATGTTGAAAGGAAACTGTCTTCTGCTTGATAGTTTAAAAGTTATTACGATTTGATAGTCCGCCGCAGAACGTACTTCACCGGTTGGGTTGTATTATTGAGACATTTTTAGCTGAAGTTGGCGATCACTTAATTCAAGGATATTTCGACAAATAGTAAATAATGTTATGAATAGTATGTTAAAAATATTAACTGTGTTCTGCTCGTTAGTTTAAAAATTATTACGAGTTGAATGGTGTTGCAATTCATTATTATTTTTTTAGATTAATAAATGTTAATATTTATTTATAATTTTAGTATTTATGGTGGGCCTATAACTAGCCTATAATTCTTGTATAAGTAGTTTTGTTCTAATTTTAATATTTGATTTGGTGTCAGTTGGCTTTATTCTAAAGCTGACTGAACATCGATTTGTGAGAAAACTACAAGAGTCTAAAATTTGGGAATAGAGCATTTAATTAGCCAAACATTATGAGCTAGTTTTCTTTGTGTTTTGCTATAGTGAGTCAGCCAGCTGTGTGGATCAAAAAATGAAACAAAAAATATTCGGGACACTAACAAAAAAGATGAGAAAGAAAATTCAGGCAACAGAAATGATATTCTGGCGAATATGTTCTCTTTTTCAATTAGAAAAAATAAGAAATAACGGAATAAGAAATAAAATGAAATTGAAAACAACCTTGATGATCGAAATTAAACAACTAAATTGGTCTGGGCTTATTAGAATGCTGATATCAGATAAACTTCCACAAAAATCTTGGTAATGGATTCCCGATCAAAGAATATGTAGGGGAAGACCAAGAAAGACATGGAACACGGCAGTGTGTGAATAGACAAGACAAGACAAATAGAATAGACAAAGAAAACGACGTGTGTGATAGAGAGGGATGGAAATTGAGATCCGGAAAACAGCCAAAGCTGTAAAATAACTGCTAAGCAGATAGATAAATAGATAAAATGTGAAATGTGTCTAGACACAAAACAAAATATGAACTCATCATTTATCTAACAGTGGAGTGAACTTTTAGTGTGTCTATACAGTGGATGCACACGTTTGCCACAAACGCAAACTGTCATGCAAGCATAGGCGTGAAGAATGCACTTTATAATAACAATTCTCTCGGAAGAAAGTGATTCACCCATACATCGTTACAGAGATTCTATGACTTCCTCTATGACTATAAAGATCACCGCGAGTCATGAAAATCTGTTCTGAAACTTAAGATTAATATCTACACACTCCATTAACATCAGTCGAAGAAAGTATAAGAAAGTTACAACAGACATGCAGGTGATGGATTTCAGAGCCTTATTTTCTATTATTTTTTTTTTCTAATTTGTCCTTTAATAAGAATATCTTACATCACTGAAGTTGCTAATCATTTTATTGTTATTATTGTTTTAGAAACACTTTCATTTTCATAAGAGCAAATATAAAGATTATTTTAAGATATAAAATATGAAGGGTATAAGACATAATTACATATAAAATATGTTAGGATTTATCGCGAGGCGTGAAGCATAGAGATTATGGCGGGAGCCACTAACTGCCCGGTCTGTGGGTTTGAATCCCGCTTTAGGGATTGACCAAATACTCCCAACCTGACAAAATTTCAGTTCGAGAACAAAATTTTGTCACAATGACTAAACCTCATTGCCACGCCCTATCCGCTTAACTGGAAGGCAAAATTCGACAACGCGATACGGTTTTGGTGTCAGTTGACATCCGTTTTGTGAAAGGATGTGCTATCTGATCTTGGCGATATAAGTGTCACTCGAGTGTAGTGCAATTTGAAGTTTCTAGAAAATTAACATTAAGACAATGACAATTATATATCTAATTTTCAAAAATTAACAATTCTCGAGATTTTTATGTAAAAAAATACTGAAAGAATAATTGATAGAATAGTGATTCCGGACGCGTCAACTGCTAAGAACATTATCCCCTTAAATGTAGTGCATATCTTCGTCCTAACGGTGCCGGTAATCTTCTGCCGCTGGATGGTGAGATTTTGGCGCCAACCATTCCGTCGCCAAGTTGGGGTTTTCCTAAACAGGTATCTCTCTAGCGGGTCACCGTCCCAGCTGGGACAAGCTCTAAGCTTCCGATTGACCTCCCGCCATGTGTGGTAGTGTAGTGCATGTAAGTGTACGTGTGTAAGTAAGGAATGAGAATAGGATAAGGAGCGGGAAAGAAAGATCGCGCGCGGTTTGTGGCCCGTTAGTTATGGGACTGTTCCGGTATTTGCCTGGCGTTGATCGGAGAAACCGCGGAAAACTATCGATCAGATCAGCCGGCCGCTAGAATTCTGCTGCATACTGCGACTAAATTCGCCAAAGCTATCTAGCTAGTGTCGAAAATGTTGCCACCGTTCCGACTCGATCCTCGGACCTCCCGGTTAGAGGCACTGCAGTGATATCTGTTGATGCCCTGAGCCACCTCTCCCGATTAGTATAATGAACTTATGTTCGAAGTACGGAGCAACAAAGCGGGTTCCAGCAAAAGAAAACGGAACTGGAAGCCACAAAAGATAAAGCTGGTTATGGTATCATCCACATCTCCAGTCATTTGCACACAGCAAAAGCGGCCGCATGTTTCAAAGGCTCATATGACGCGTTTCTGACTCATTCAGCAACTGAAGTCTGGAAACTCAAGCCAGCGCTTGGCAGCGCGGAAATCTCGGCGCGACGATTCAGGTGGTGGAGGCTAGTGATTTTTCGCCAAATATCGATGCAGCATCAAAATGTTTTCGATGTTGATGAATCGCTGTTAAATATGATTTAACATTTCGAAGTAAAATATGGTTCTAACATGATTCATAAAACATCAGTATCAGTTTAAAGAATAGGCTGCATTAAATCTGACCGTTATTTTAATTTTCTAATCAATATTCTATATAGTCAACGTTCGTAATGATATTACCACATACAACAGAATCAAAAAAGATATCAACACTGGTGAAAAGTTGCGTATAGCAAACGATTTCTCGCCGCCTGGGGATGGACAACAGTGACAGTTATCAATGGCTGTTGATTGCGAGCAATTCACGCAAAAAGTTAGATACTGGAAATCTTATTTATTTCATGAGAAATTGATTTTGTAATCATCAGTGTTTCTGGACAAATATATCGATCTGAACATGGTGGAAATAACAGTTCAAATAACAAATAAGTTATTTCCACCATGGATCTGAATATATATTTGTTCATGTGATATATCAATCTGTTTCTGGGCAAAGATATGGATGTTTGTGTTAGAAAAATTCCATTAATCAAATTTTTTCCCAACTTTAGGCGGGGCGGGTTTCATGGCTAGGAATGCGACATCGATATGAACGTTTTCAAAGCATCTATTTTTTTGCAAACATCGTTGTATTTGAGGTCGATTTACCGAAGCCGATGTTTTTTAACATAGGAGATTGAACTCGATATTTTTCTTGATTGATATTTTATTTTGAATAAAAAATATAAGAATAAAAACTTTAATATTGTTTAACAGATGCGTTATTTAAACATTCTTCAGATCAAAGTCACCAAGAGTGAAAAATCAGTTAATCAAATATTTGTTAATAAACGTAGTGTATTATTTTTTAATTATCCAATAATAAAATACACGTATCTTTTTTGTTCTGTTTTTTACGATAGTTTTGTCAGCTAAATCTCAATTGTAAATTAATAAATTGACTATCGTACCATGAAATTGCTCACCCCCCCTCCAAGGCCAGCATGTGAGAGGTTATAAAAATAGTTTTACAAACATCGATGTTGAAGTTTAGATGTTGAAAATATAGATGGTTTCCGGACGATATATTTTGAACATCAAGTTTTAAAATTTGAACATCCATATTTTGTAATCGGTGTCGCATCCCTTGTAATATTATGAGCTCTTCTCAACTTCGTGCTAATATTTCGCTTCCCCGAAGTATTTATTTATTTAGTCAAAAACAGTCAAAAACTGTATGTGACGTAAGGGGGAGAAAATCATCTGCACACGCTTTCTTGAGTTTCAGAATCCCTTCCCAACAATTTAACTATTAATTGATGAAATAATAATAATAATAATAATAATAATAATAATAAACTTAAAAAAGCGAGAAATTTACATATCAAAAACTAAATATTTTCGTCGTCGAATTATAGAAAACTTATTTGTAACGGTAAACGAACGAACAGATTTGATTTCTCTGTATTGCTCACAAAATAGAAACTCACCCTAAGCTCTACTACTACTACAAGCAAGAGGAAAGCTCAACAAAACGTGCGCATAGTGAAGCTACATTTACGTCCAGAAGCAAATCAAGGGGCCATCTCAGCATTTGCTCAATTGATCAGGGAAATTGAACAAAACCCCGATCGAGATGGGGGTAAGTAACTCCAGTGCTACTGCAATTATGACAAGTCCATAGACCAAGAACCCTAGAGAACAAGAGGTGTTGTTGCCGATGATTCAAAAGTAAAGTAATTTAAAACTAGTGGTGCTAAAGTACTTAAATTTTCGAAAAATTGTACACGACATTTAACATTTAAAATCTATCTTTAAGGAACAAATTTCATTAAAAAAAAGTTCTATCTTCATAATTGTTCCTGTAGGAAGATGCCGAAAAAATTGTGATCTTTTGCAATTTTCGAAAAGTCAGGGTTTTTAACAAACATGAGACCTGCACTATTCTCTTAAACGTCCTTCATACTATCCAACAACAAAAATTAATTAAAAATGATTAAGCTTTTTTTTTGATATTTTGAAAATGTTCTAATGACTTCATGTGTACCCCCAAAATTTAAATATCGATTTCAAATACAAGAGGCCGCGATATCAGCCACATCGATTTGGGAATACTAAATTTGGAGATAATCGGCTGAACGGTTTAACCGCTAGCGTTGGTCACAGACGGACGGACGGAGCGACAGACGGACAGTCGTTTTGCCGTCATTCGATTTTTCGGTGTCAAGGACTCACAAAACATGGACTCTGACCTCACCACGTGATACAGATTTTTTTTCTAATTTAGCTACTGGATTTATCCACATTTTTGCTGCCAGGGCACTGTAATAAGAGTTTTTCTGCCGAAAATTCTCCGTCTTTTCCGCGGAGCATTACATAACTTTCTCTCTACTGTCTAGAGAGAAAGTAAAATTGTCACTTTGCATAAGATTAGGTTAATTTTTTTATTATTATTATTTTTATATTGTTTGACATTACATTGTTCAGTTTACATATTGACTGTGCAAATGTTTGATGGACTTAATCTATCTTATACTAACTTCAACTTAAAATTATACACATTACAATTATTTTAAAAAATATATAGAGGGAGAGGAAGCAGGAAGCACCTCAGATAAGTATTATTCCAGGTTTGCGAACATTTTATAGAATGAATGAAGTGGATATCGGTTTTTAATTCTTGTTGGATAATTGGGGTTTTTGCCTAGTTTATAGAAGGATGATGCTTGTTTTGGGGGAAGGTTTGTGTAGAAATTGTGTGCAAGATAGGCTATTTGATTTTTTATTGTTTTATATTCAGATATATTATGTAGTTGGTTGTTACTGATGAACCAAGGTGCTTTTGTGATTAATCTTAATATTTTATTTTGGATCACTTGCATTCTGTTTAGGGTTGTATTGGCAGCGTTTGTCCAGATAGGGCAAGCATCAAGTAGAGTCGGTCGGATTATTGATTTGTAGAGTAATAGTGCATTTGATGTGGAGAGGTGGCTGTGTTGGTTCAGTAAGGGTCATAGTTGAATTAGTTTAGTTTTGGCTTGCTGAGTTTTTACCTCTATATGTTGCTTCCAGTTGAATCGAGTATCGAAGTTTAAGCCCAAGTGTTTTATTAAGATTAGGTTTTTCGTCCAGTTACCCTTGATCCATTGAGGAAATGCAGGGATGGTTTCTTGTTTTACCTCTGAATATGGAGGTAGCTACACTGTAAGGACGATTTGTTGAGAGAAAGATCTTGTTGACAGATGTGTTAGGAGTAGGGCCCGGGATGTGGGTTGCTGTTTTGTTAGCTATGCAATAAAATGAAATATGTACTTTGTTTACCGATTCTAATGCGTATTACTCGTGTTTCCCAAGGAAGCAAATATTTGTAGTTAACAATTTTTTTAACCAAGCTTTGTTGGTATTTTTATTCATCATTCAACTCCGTGTGCTAAAAGAGAGGAAAGTGATTCTATATCTCAATAAAACGCGTGCACATCACATTTCTCACATAATTACTGCTTTTAAACAATAAATGAGTAAATTTTAAAAACAGTACTGAGTTTGTAAACATGCAAACTAGAAAACAAGTGAGTTGATATCTGTTCATTGATATATTGTCGGGGTGCAAGACAAGGGACAAAAAATGTTTTCTTTGGAAGATCCTAACGTGTCTAGGTCTTAAAAATATCTACAACTGATTGATCTGTCTCAAATTTCATCTTCAGATATCGTTAGATTTATTTTTGTATACAGAAGCCATAGTTAGGCAAGTATGGACATAAATATGTTAATTTACTTTTAATGAAATCATCGAATTTTTTTTAGATGGATGTGTATGCACATTTTCGTGCAATTCACGAGATTTTCCGAATCCTTTTTAATTGTTTAGTGTTCAGTAGCACTCATCACATATCTCTTTCAAGCAGAAAAACATCTTTACATATTGTATTCTGAATCGCATAACTGGAAGACTAGAAGTAGTACTACGAAAACCTAAAGATGACCAGTACATTTAATGAAGACTTCAGGAGCTCAAAATATTTCAGAAAATGTTAGAGAACGTCATCTTTGGAGACATAGCAACAAAAATCTCCATTTCCTTTTAGAATAGGTACACCAAAAATAAGAGTGGGATCGTTTGGACTGAGAAGAAGAAATAACGACACAAAGCAAGAATGAAGAAATTAGGGCACAGAAAAAAGATAGAGAACGTGAAAATCAACATAATTTCTAGTGATTTGTCCGAAATATATATTTAGAAAGAAATAAGAAATGGAGGAAAGTTGACATCATTCGTTCATGACAATCATTCGTTTTTTAGTTCAAATAGTTAGTTCTGATTAATTTTGTCACAAATACTATTGTATGAATATGTCTTTGGTTAATGTCCCTGACAATATTATGTTCATGAGTGGCGGTGAATCGAACACTGAGTGACGATCTTCAATGATGAGCCCTTGATAATGACGAACATCAATGGCTGTAAAAAAGCCTTGCCCTCCTGTTCACTTTATGTCCTTTCCCACGCAACTAATAAGTCCTTCTAAGTAGTTTCCGTTACATAGTTCTGTGAGGATAAGGATGATTATTTTTTACTATATAATTAAATAGGATACAAGTAAATAGAACAAACAAATTACAAATAATCCAAGTAATGATTACGGATTCATCAGAGACAAAGAACGAATACATCAGAGACTTAAGAGAATCGGAATTATTCAATGACGATTTTATGATCGGTTTGATGTGTCACAGCAATTACTCCTCATCAAAATAACAGCATACTAATCCAACGTATATCAGGTATTGTAAAACAACACAATGGGTTGAATACATGAAATCTTAGAATTTTCCTTTGCTTTGTCTATAGGAAAAAGTGTTTGTAGTATCATCTGCATAATCTGGGATTGTCTGCTGTGCAAGAAATACTACGCGACTAACGGGAGCGGGAGCTCAGTGCATCAACTGATGTCACTGCAGCGCCTCTGACCGGAAGGTCCTAGGTTCGAGTCCTGACGGCGGCAGGATTTTTGACACTAGCTCTTCAGCTAGGTCGAATTCAGTCGCTGTCTGGAGGAGAATTCTAGCGGCCGGCTTCTCTGATCGGCAGTTTTCCGTGGTTTCTCCGATCAACACCAGGCGAACACCGGAGCAGTACCCTACCAAACGGGCCACGGACCGCGCGCGATCTGTCCTTCCTCTTCCTTGTCTTATCCTCTCCCCTTACACACTCACTTACACTAACATGCACTACTCTACCACATATTCCGGGAGACCGGTCGGGAGCTTAGAGCTTGTCCCGGCTGGGCTGGTGCCCCGCTGGTGGGAGAGTCCTGGTTAGGGGGAAACTTCACTAGCCGACGGTAGGTCGGCGCCGGATTTCGCCATCCAGCGGGGGAAGATCCCCGCTATCTCTCGATGAAAAAACATGCACTACACTTACGGGACTAATGGCCACCGCTGTTGACGCGCCCGGAATCACTAACCAACCAACTAAAAGGAGAAGAATCTTCCCTTCTCTAAAGTCCACACTTGAATGGGGTGTGGTCACCGCTGCATATTCCCGCCCCAATATGCCGTCGGATGACTGGCTCTAGTGTACAAGAGAGAGGAGAGCACGGCCGACGCGAAAGTGAATAGAGGAGAGATATCTAAAATTACCTCTGGCGAGTTGATCCACCTACATTTATAGTACCTACTAGAGTTCCTTTAGCTGTTCAAGGAAACGATAATTTAAACATAGCATCTAACTTGTATTTAAAAACAGCGGCTTTCCAGTAATTAAACACGAAAGGTTTTAGAACCGATGTTACTCCAGCTTCTCCCTTGTGTGTTGCTATTCCTTCTGTGGTCGGCACTCTAAGCCTGACCGACTCCCTCCATCTGTAAGTGCAATCTGGAACTACTGAGGCCTCATCGCTTCCCCGATCGATATATATCGAAGAGTTAACACTACTCATGAACTCAAGCCAAGGTATCCCCTCCTTTTTTTCTTTTTAATTTAAGGTTGCATTAACGAGGTCATTAGAGACTACTATTGATTAACGTTAGAGGTATTTGAAATCTGAATGAAGGGCTATAGTGAGGATGAAGGGTAAAAGGACCAACACAAATACGATCATGCCCGAGGAGAGACTCGAGTTCGCGATCATCCGGCCCGAGATCTCCACGGCACTACTGCTTAACGATCTCGGCCACCCGGATCGGCGAGGTAGACCTTGGCGCTTTCGTTCCTGTTCTTCACTCACGGCAATGCACGTACTACCTTTGGACCCAATTTATTTAATTCCAATGAGGATAAAATTAAAGAAAAACATTGGAACGGTTTTTGAGAAATAAATTGCCTCTATTTCGCGCAAAATTACACGAAAACTACTCACATTTTCAAAAAGTTGAACATGAACTTATTTAAGATCCGTATTTAAGGAACAAAATTCGTTAAGGAAAAACCTCCCTCATCAATATTATAGTTGTAGGAAGACGCCACAAAAATTTAGCACTTTTTCAATTTTCATAAAATCTGTGCCATTCCAGTCAGTGAGAACAAACTTTCACTAAAACCAGTATCGAATTGAACTGAAGTGCCTAGGGAAGGTGTTCTCCAAAAGACACCTATGACTGAGTAGTCCATCAGCCATCACGCGAGCAGAACCGCTGCAACAATGAATGGTAGTGGTGCGTGGCATGCTGCCCATTTCAGCTCAGCTGAATATTTTTAATGGTAATTTTTGTTCCTTTTAAGATATCAAGAAAATTTAATAGCATCTAGAACATCCTAAAAACAATATTATTGCATATTTTCATGAATTTAAAAAGATTGTCTACCTAATAATTGCGTTTTAAAGAAGTTTATTTTTTATTGTATGTCCAGAATAACACGATATAAAATTAACATTTAATGAATTATTGTACTACATATCTTATATATACTCACAAATTTATAGAATTTGTAGAAACGTTATATGTGGGCAAAAAATAAAGAATATAGGGGTGTTCACAAGAAGTCTTAGATTTTAAGAGTGCATTGTTGAAGAACAATCAGAAAATTTTAATATTGAACTTCGACAATGTAGGCATCACGGACTACAATATCCCAAAATATTTTCAACTTTGAAGGAGTCATGTCATAAAATCTACTTTTTTGCATGGAACGGCCCAGTTGGCACTCTACAATGAAGTTTCCTCGGTCTGGGTTTATCCTAGAAATTAGGGCATGAGTAATGTATTCACCCAAAATCATTCACGGAGAATCCTTACGACCACAAATATAATGAAGACTGGTT
The DNA here is from genome assembly GCA_011170035.1 of Teleogryllus occipitalis. NCBI lineage: Eukaryota > Metazoa > Arthropoda > Insecta > Orthoptera > Gryllidae > Teleogryllus > Teleogryllus occipitalis. Next base: position 51,790 of record BLKR01001671.1, on the reverse strand, counting down.
CGTGAGGTTTGGTCAATAGAAAGTAACAAAATTATTTAGTTTTATTTTACTTTTCATTGATTGAATTCCGTGAACCAGTCTTCATCACATTATTCATCCTCGTCTTCCACGCATTTGGATTCTCGCTAATAAGCACCAAGGACACGCAAAAATTCTATAATTCAGTTTGATTGATTAATTTTTTTCGTGTTTCCGGGCGCGTCAACGGCTTTGGCCATTAGTCACGTTAATGCAGTGCATGTTTTTTCTCGAGAGATGGCGGTGATCTTCCCCCTCTGGATGGCGAGATCCGGCGCCGACCTACCGTCGGCTAGTGGGGTTTCCCCCTAACCAGGACTCTCCCACCAGCGGGGCACCGCCCCAGCCGGGACAAGCTCTAAGCACCCGACCGGTCTCCCGTAATATGTGTTAGTGTAGTACATGTTAGTGTAAGTGTGTGTGTGTAAGGGGAGAGGATAGGACAAGGAAGACGAAGGAAAAATCGTGCGCGGTCCGTGGCCCGTTTGATAGGGTACTGCTCCGGCATTCGCCTGGTGTTGATCGGAGAAACCACAGAAAACTACCGATTAGAGCAGCCGGCCGCGAGAATTCTCCCCCCGACAGCGACTGAATGCGACCTAGCTCGAAAGCTAGTGTCGAAAATTCTGCCACCATCAGGACTCGAACCTAGGACCTCCCGGTCAGAGACGCTGCGGTGACATAAGTTCATGCACTGAGCTACCGCTCCCGGTTTCAGATTGATAAAACACGTAAAGAAAGAGGCATAAATTTTCCCTTAAATCACACAGACAATGCTTGTAAACATTTTATGTCACATCAGGCAAGCACTTCATCTTCTGAATCTTAAAACACGATTGACCTTATGATTGCGTTTCTCCTCCTACCAAGTCAATAGAAGCGGAGTAATGTTCATTGGACCTAGGGGGTTTAACATTCTAAAATCGGCCTGGGTCTGTCTTAGATATTAGGTCAGACTTATAGTTTTCACCCAAAAAACATATCCTCACTTTCTTCCTCTTACCATTACCAACTTTCACGCCAAGGTCATCAAATAATTTTACCAAATTGATGAACAATGTAACGAAATAGTCACGTGTCTTCTCTTCATATGGACAAAGCTTGACAACACACCTCTACCTCTGCAGAGTCTTTAAATACAAGTTGTCTGAAGACGATGTGTTTCTCATAGATGACATGGCAATAGAGAAGGTCAAAGTTCATTGTACCTAGATCGCCTTCTACTCCAAATGATGGGTGGGCCTGTCCTAGATATTACGGACGTGATAATGTTTTCACCCAAATAACTCATACTCCTCTTCCCCTGACGTATATTTAGAAGCGAGCCAAGGCGTGTGGAGAAACGGAAGCAAAATATTTCGTAACTTTACGCCGAATCTTAGCGTTCCATTGACCTCTTGCATCAAAAGCGAGGGGATCGAAATAGAATTCGATAACAAGTTAAGTTCTCGCGAGACGCACTTTATGCATTTAGATCAAGGATTCCCAACTCTTTCCTTTCATTCGTCCCTTTAAAATTTGATTGCATTACATTACTTAACATTTTGATTGCATTACATTAACATTACTTTAAGGTTTGATTGCACCCTACATTATTCTCTATTATATACACAGCACAAATAATCATGTATAGCATTAAGGATTGCACATAAATGTCTTAAAGGTAACAATTTCGTACGCCAATATTTTGATAAATATCTGGATTTTCAATAACCGTAAACACCTTTGCCTGTGAAAAGCTGAATTTCTAATATACCTCATACATAAATCATTAGGTTATAGAAATGAAAGATTCTTAATATTAGATGACACATTGTTACAGAACAAAATTAGTGAAACTGAAATAAGGAAAGTACACATTCAAAATGAGTTTATTAACACAGCAAATTATAAATGTTAATCACCATTATTCCCTGCAGAATGGTTTTGCACTCGAATCTTAGGCTCCATCAAATCCAATGCACCCCATGATTTTTAGTATTACATTTCGTCAAAAAAGTTGCGCATTACATTCGCGTAAATACGCTATTTGTTGTACAATGTTTTCAAAACGGTTGTCGGGAGTTTAGATTTGGTCCCGGCCGGAGCAGTGCCCCGCTGATGGAAGATACCTGGTTGAGGAAAACTCCGCCAAGTAACGTGTAGTTAGGCGCATGATCTCGCCAACCAGCGGGGTAACAACACCACCATCTCCTGGTATTAAAGAATTCACTATACTTACGGAAATAATGACCTTAGTAGTTGACGTATGAAAAATAAGAATTGTAGTCTTCAAACTTGCAGAACGCGAAGCTAATACCTTATTGTGGAGAATATTACAACAAATATAATTTATTTCTTTTCCCTCATTTTATATTTAAATAACAACATGAAAATTTTTTATCAATATTGGCTTTGGAATATCGTAACCTGAAAGACATTTCTTGGACATTGCTGGTGTCAAGCACGTTCAGGGATTTAAAATCGATTAGCAATTGCTGATCGAGTATCTGATCACTACCAAACTTCATTTTTTTTAGATCCCACTGCTGCAACAAAAAAGGTTTGAAAATAAATTAATAACAATTGGAACTAATTAAAAATTCGACATTTTTCGGCAGGGGCTTAAAAAGAGGTATGCTAATACCCCTTTGAGTTTCACATAAAGGCTTTCATTCTGCAGCCCAAGAATTTTGAGAAAAGTACGGAAATATTCTTAATTAAGGTCACTACCGATACCTTTTACGCTAAATGTGATTAAAATATCAGTAAAATAGTTTTATTTTGAGAAGATGTTTGGCAGACAGGGCATGTGACTATTTGACTCTGCCAACCAATCCCGATTGAAAAGTGCCAATCAATCCCGAAGAAGATTATTGATTAGAGATGATCGCTCAAGTGACAAGGAAACTCAAAATGGAAAAAAAATTATTGAAAAAAATCAAGAGCTTCGTTGAAGGTTTCAGGTGAAAAAAAAGTGAGAGGCAAAATCTTTGTTTTTCAAAGGTAATTCCACGAGTGGTTTGGAAATTGCCGATAAATCCTCGACTTGCGAAGCGAGGAGGGGATTTATATACAATTTCCACACCACGAGTGAAATTTACTAAGACTATTACACGAATTAAATTTCATAAATATAATGTACTATTAATAATTAACATTGTTATATTCAAATATTTTTACATTGAACAGAAATACATACATAAGGGCAATTATAAACAAGAAAATAAACACAAGACAAACTAAGAGCAAAATTACTTGAAAACACAGTTATTGAATACACAATCTTTAAGAAATATAGTAATTAATAATTAAATTGTATTTTTTTCATTATATACATAAGGGCAATTATAAACCACAAAATAAACATAAGACAAACTAAGAGCAAAATTACTTGAAAACACAGTTATTGAATACACAATCTTAAGAAATAAGAATTCTTTTTTTTTCTTTTATTGAAATTTAATTTTTACTTATGAATTTTCATTTATCAAACCAATTTAATGCTACTTAATTTTTGTACAGATGAATATGAGAATAAAATCTATTAATAAATAAAACCAATTTATAACAATAATAATAAATTAATAACAATATTAATGTAGGCTGCATATTAACATATTTCTTCTCATCAAAAGAGAGAAAAAATGTTTCTATTAGGTGAAGCAAGCAAGAGCCTTTCTTCATTCCCAGAATCCACCTTATTCAGATGGAATGAAAACGAGCATGAATGTGGTGCAATTAATACCGGAAGACATCGCGTCTTCACTTCACCAATTATTCCCTAAGACAGAAACGGCGTTTCCTCCTACAGAAGACTCGAGAAGACACGCGCTTTCGGAATGAGAAACGGGTCTTTTCTTCCTAGAAACTCCAGGCCCGCGTCGCCCTGCCGATAAAGTAGGTCACTTTCAGGTCTGCCGCCCCGCCCGACTTACAATCCGCCAGACATCCATGACTCGCCCGAAATCACATCCTGCATCGGCAACATTTGTATCTATGACCTCTTCATGTTACACGATACCTCTCAGAACTACCGAGGATGCCAAAACAATTGTATACACACTTCAAACAAATAAAAACTGACTTAACATGACAAAGCTGAATTCACACAAACAGTAAATGATGAGCACTAATCATCTTAGACTTTTACAGGCACAACCGTTACAAAAGATGCTTCAAATTTCATCGGCGTCGAAACACATATGTGTAGTTGAATTACTCTTCGAGCAACATTTGCGAAAGTGTCCTCAGCGATTGCAGGACATACCGTTTCAATTTATTCCCAAAGTGCTGCAAGAGTAGTAGGTTTACTATGGTTTACATTACTCTTAAGACTTCCCCATAAGCAGAAGTCAAACGGAGTTAGATCAGGAGAACGTGATGGAAACTCAGTCGGACCTCTTCGTCCTATCCTACACTGTCAGAAATTACATTAAATTTAATGTAGATTTAATGTATGACTGTACATGAATTTTAATATCTTGTACATTAAAGGAATATTAATGTATTTCTACATTATACATAATGCGTAAATTAAAATCAATGTAGATTTAATGTACGACTGTTGACTTAACTTACTTGTCTGCATTAAATTTAATTGTTCACGTACGTTAAATTTAATTTACACGTACATTAAATTTAATCTACATGTTCATTAAAGTTGCTGTACGTGTGCATTATATTTAATTTACGTACATGATAATTACTTTCATGTAATTTACATTAAAAGTAATGCAGAAATTTTTGAGAGTGTAATGTTCAACTACTCAGAAGTGTATCGACGCCGATAGTGGGCGTTTGGAGCATCCGTTAAACCGGTTGTACCTGTAAAAGTCTAATTTGCTTAGTGTTCATCATATACTGTTTGTGTGAATTCAGCTTTGTTATGTTAAGACAGTTCTTTTTTTTTTTGCTTCAAGTGTGTATAGTGCTTATGTGATGTAGTACACAAGTAGTCCCCAAACGAAGTTTTGTAGGAGTGCTTGGTATTATAACAGAGTATAAAAATTGAGAACATTTGGCTGAAATAAAGAGAAATCTGGCGGGATAGCGGGAAACATGTCGATATTCAGGACATATCCCGCTTTTCCAGGACGTATGACAACCCTAAATACTTCAGAACCGCAGTTAGCGCAGATACATCAGAAACGATCTTTACTCGAGATCCGAATCCACCACTAACCGCTGAGCGGTTCAACCGCAGTGGGCTGAGCCATTAAAATCAGCCTAGCGCTTTTACGAGCAAAAACTTAAAAATTCTAGTGAGTAGCATAAATTACATGTATGTAGGCAAATAGGGCGAAACGTAGAAGCACAGCGGCTCCTTTCAGTGGCAGATAAGACATTTTGACGTGAAAAAAAACACGATGTCGGCGCCCTCTTTAACACATTCAAACGAGATAAATTGTTTCAGAAAAAAGTCAGGAAGCGATAACACATGGCACGCGTCGGCCCAAAAGCCAAACGCATCCAATTTTCAGCAAAATGATAATAATTTCAACTCGACGCGGTCGTCTCCTGTTAGTAAATACAGATCGTATCGTCGTTCCGCAAGCCAAGTCAGCGGTTCACGCTCACTTCTGTCGACAGACTTTGGAACTAAACACAAATCTGTCCGCACGTGGCACGAAGACTGACGGCCACTAAATGCGGGGCTTCAAGAGTCTTTTTAGTTGCGACAGTATATCATACGAACCAGGCGGCGGATTGATATGGGCGATGCCGAAACTGGACAATTTTTAAACGTACCCCCCCCCCGAAACGTACCCCTCCCGGTGCCGAAACTGAACAATTTTTAAACGTACCCCCACCCCCGAAAAAATCGGAAATGTGAAAGTTTTATCAAGAAACTATATTAATTATTTTACTCCAACAGATACCAAAAATTACGTTTAAGCTAGAAAAAGGTTTTGGAAATATATATTAAACAATAGGTTTAACTAAAAGTATTTAGTGATCAAATGATTGTATTTACTAGGTGAATTTAAAACGCTAAAATATTGTTGTGTTTAGTTAGCGTTTAATAAAATTACTTGTTGTTAAATACATGAAATAATAAATATGAATTTCAGTTCAACGTATTTTAATGTTAGCGTGATTTCATTCATTTCGAATCGTACCTCGTACCTTTCGAGTAAGAGATGACTATAACGAACTATTTAAGGTAAAAAATGAATTGACAATTTATGAATTATTAGTCTACTGCACAGTAACTTATGAAATTACGATAACGATGTTATCGATTTATAATTTCTTTTTACATTTTTTACATTTTTTCCCCATCAGTCCCATCATTGGGCCCCTTGACTTGCGGGGCCCCGCCTTCCCATGCCTCGCTCCGGCATTGGACCGGGGAATGGGGTGGATCACCCCCCCCCCCCCTAGAAAGTTACGGCTATGGTGGCTCAGGACGTGCACTGATGTCACCGCAATGCCTCTGACCTGGAGGTCCTAAGGTTTGAGTCCCTACAGGTGCAGGATTTTCGACATGTTTTCGACAATTAGAGACTATACTGATCATCAAAAATAGTATAATGCTTATTTTCACAAAACAATGATATATAATGAATTGTATTATTTAAAGCAAGACTTAATATGCCTGTAACAGGTCTTATACTTCAGCTTCCGGGTAAATGATCTCATCTCGATCAGTTTCCCTGATTCATTGAGCAAACGCTGAGACGGCCCCTTGTTTTGCTTCGGGACGTAAATATAGCTTCACTAAGCGCACGTTTTATTGAGCTCTTCTTTTGCTTGTAGTGGCAGGAGTAGAGCTGAGAGTGAGTTACTATATTGTCAGCAATGCAGAAAAATCAAATCTGCAGTTCGTTTACCATTCAAAGAGTTTTTCTATAACTCGGGAACGAAAATATCTAGCTTTTCAAATGTTACTAATCTGACGATTTTTTCAATTTGATTATTATTATTATTATTATTATTATTATTATTATTATTATTATTATTATTATTATTATTGTTGTTGTTGTTGTTGTTGTTGTTTTAACTTTCATTCATCTTTAAAGTATCGTTAAAATGCTAGGATGGGATTCTGGTACTCAAGGAAACGTGCACAGATAATCTCCCCCTTACGTCATGCACAGTTTCTACTGTTTGTTGACAAAGTAAATCAAGTCAAATAGAACTCCGAATTCGGCTACTGCCTGGAGAAGAAATCTGCGGTCGGCTGCTCTGATCCGCACTTTTCCGTGGTTTCTCCGATCAACACCAGGCGAATGCCGGAGCAGTGCCCTAACAAACGGGCCACGAATCGCGCGCGATCTTTCCTTCCTCTTCCTTGACGTATCCTCTGCCATTACACACACACTTACTCTAACATGCACTACAGTGACACATATTCCGGGAGATCCGTCGGGAGCTTAGAGCTTGTCCCGGCTGGGGCGGTGCCCCGCTGGTGGGAGAGTCCAGGTTAGGGGGAAGCCCCACTAGCCGACGGTAGGTCGGCGCCGGATCTCACAATCCCGCTAAGGAATAACACAGCATTAGAAGACTAATAAGCATAGCCGTTGACGCCCCCGGAAACAGGAAATAATCAATCAACCCTAGACAGTTTGATGGCACGTGCTGGAAAAGTATTAATTTGTTTTTACTTGAGAAACAATCTCAATGTGTCTCGTTTATGATTTCCTCGATTTAAGTGTACAAATCAAGGAAATTGAACAAGAAAACATTTCTGATAGTATTCTTAGGATTCATTCAGAATTCATTCAATCATTTTTAGGGTAAATGAAGAAAGTCTTTACTATTAATTGTTCGATTCCTCCCCTCATTGAGTTGTGCATGTTCCTTTCAGGAGAAATTGACCAATTTGCAACCTGACAAGAACACAGAAATTTGAAACCGTTTACCCAAATACGATTCAATGAAATTCATATGACCCGGGTATCCTGCAAATCCTGGACCAACACCCATAAATAATTTTATTGTGTAACATACCCTCTGGAAGGCTAAAAAGTAATTTCTTGGTATATATCTCAAACCTGAAGATTGTAAGGTTCTTTTACTTATGCAAGAGGAAAACTCAGGCTGCTGGAACGTACGTCAGGTTTGTCTACAATCTGCCCGTATTTAAATAAAAAACAGGTTTCAATTACTCGTAGAACAAGAGTAAGAGAACAACCTTACTTGTGATTTCATAATGCATGAATTCATATTAAAACTTTTCATTAGTTTCGAAAAATCTCTGATTAATCTACAAAAAACAGGTAATAAAAGACATAACAAAGTATTTTTCGACAAAGACGGCATACAAATACCGCGAAATAATACATATCTAATATGAAAGTCAAATGAAAACAATAGAGTGATATTTTTCATGAGTTGGAACAATGTATTTCTTTAATATTAGTTTTCTTTAGAAAATCTTAAACATTTACAAATCTGCAGGAATGTCTAAGTTGTGTGTATTTTCATCAAAAAACTTTTTCTTAAAATAGAATCCAGTTGCATCGCTTCTTGTTATAAAGGCAGACCAGGAGATGTGGCTCAGTGCCTCAATGCAGCCTCTGACCGGGAGGTCCTAGATTCGAGTCCTGACAGTGGCAAGATTTTCGATAGTAGCTCTTCAGCTAGATCAAATTCAGTCGCTGTTTGGAGGAGAATTCTAGAAGTCGGATGATCTGATCGGTAGTTGTCCGTGGTTTCTCCGATCAACACCAGGCGAATGCCGGAGCAGTACCCTAACAAACGGGTCATGGACCGCGCGCGATCTTTCCTTCCTCTTCCTTGTTCTATCTTCGCCCCTTACATACCCACACTTACACTTACTACACTACCACATATGCCGGGAGACCGGTCGGGAGCTCATCGATACATTGATGTATCGATTGATTGATTGACTGTTTCGTGTTTCCGGGCGCGTCAACTGCTTTGGTCATTAGTCCCGTGAGTGTAGTTTTTTTTTTCTCGGGAGGTAGCGGTGATCTTCCCCCGCTGGATGGCGAGATCCGACGCCGACCTACCGTCGGCTAGTGGGGTTTCCCCCTAACCAGGACTCTCCCATCAGCGGGGCACCGCCCCAGCCGGGACAAGCTCTAAGCTCCCGACCGGTCTCCCGGAATATGTGGTAGTGTAGTGCATGTTAGTGTAAGTGTGTGTGTAATGGGAGAGGACAGGACAAGGAAGAGGAAGGACAGATCGCGCGCGGTCCGTGGCCCGTTTGTTAGGGTACTGCTCCGGCATTCGCCTGGTGTTGATCGGAGAAACCACGGAAAACTACCGATCAGAGCAGCCACCCGCTAGAATTCTCCTCCAGACAGCGACTGAATTCGACGTAGCTGAAAAGCTAGCGTGCCGCCATCAGGAACTCGCCATCAGGATGCCATCAGGACTCGAACCTAAAACCTCCCGGTCAGAGGCGCTGCAGTGACATCAGTTGATGCACTGAGCTACCGCTTCCGGTCCGTTGTATCGATGTTTTGGTAAAATATGCCATCACTAGACTCACTAACGCAGAACAGTGTATCGAAAGAGGTCAAACAGACGGATGAACAGGAGGCAACATGCAAGCTACCACTCGTAGGATTAAAATATGTACTCGTAGGATAGTATACATTGAATCAAATTCAAAGAAAAGACTCTACCTGATGAACTGGAACTGAAAAGAGCGACGTAAACATACATTTTTACACATTGTCTGAAACCTGTAACTCCCTCAAGCTACCGCTCGTTAAAGTGTATACTCGTAGGATAGTACACATTGAATCAAATTCAAAGAAAAGACTCTACCTAATGAACTGGAACTGAAAAGGGCGACGTAAACATACATTTTTACAAATTTTCTGAAATCTGTAACTCCCGTAACGTCAGATTTCACGTAAATAAACCTGCGATAGCCTGCGTTATTATTCTGAGCACAAGTGAAACAGGAATTTGGATAAGGCGACTTTCCTTTAAGAAATTTACAATGCAAAACACTAGTCGCACCGCAGCAGTAACGATGTAGTCCCACTACGAAAAGGTTTGGACCTCACACTTCGCCTCATAGCGACGAAAGCACTGAGTAAGATCGCCAAAATGGAGCTGTTAGGTCCTTCTTACTTTTCTCCATTCTTTTACTTCCTCCTTATTGTTTTGCTCCTTTTGTTATTGTATATATATATATATATATATATATATATATATATATATATATATATATATATATTTTCTGAAATCTGTAACTTGTAACGTCCAGATTTCACGTAAATAAACCTGCGATAGCCTGCGTTATTATTCTGAGCACAAGTGAAACAGGAATTTGGATAAGGCGACTTTCCTTTAAGAAATTTACAATGCAAAACACTAGTCGCACCGCAGCAGTAACGATGTAGTCCCACTACGAAAAGGTTTGGACCTCACACTTCGCCTCATAGCGACGAAAGCACTGAGTAAGATCGCCAAAATGGAGCTGTTAGGTCCTTCTTACTTTTCTCCATTCTTTTACTTCCTCCTTATTGTTTTGCTCCTTTTGTTATTGTATATATATATATATATATATATATATATATATATATATATATATATATAATTCTTTCTCTTAATGATTTGTTAACGACCATAAAAACTTCACTTTCTAAAACTAGAAAGATATATTCTTACTAATGTTACAACGTTTCCACCACAGATCGTGGTGTTCTATAGAAAAGTGAATGTGTCGTTACATTTTGTTACAACAAACGTAGTAACATGAGAAGTGATATGTCTTAATATTTAAAAATACTGTTAACTACTGTCATCTGAATATGAATTTTTTACAAAAATAAAAGGATTTCTTCGTCCTTTCAGAACATTATCCACGAATGGGAATAAATAATAAGATATTCTATGTGTACGTCTGTTTTTACATTGCAATGTTAACCATAAAAAAATTCATAGTCAGATTACAGTAGTTAACAGTATTTTTAAATATTTATTCAGTACTTAACAGTATTTTTAAATATAGAGTTCTTGATTTGTAAAATTGTAGGTTCCGGAACGCACACCAAAGTAATTAATAATTTAATAAAAATAGTCATATATTTATAATATCATTTAATAATAGAGTCCCTAGGTACCGGAACGCCGTTTATCGCGTTCCGCCAGAAATCAAGCCATATATATATATATATATATATATATATATATATATATATATATATATATCAGTGCGGCGTTGCAACAATGGATTACAACAGGCAACAATGACCGCTAACATGCGAAATCACGCGAAAACGTGCAAAAACGTGCGTTCTCACACAGGAACGCTGTCGAACGGGATAAACAGTATCCTATGTCCGTCTCCTGGCTCAAAGCTTCCTGCTCACCAATTTTCAGCCAAATCAGTACAGCCGTTCTTGAGTTATAAATAGTGTAACTAACACGACTTTCTTTTATATATATACTAGCTGACCCGGCGAACTCTGTTCCGCCTTAACAGCCAGTCCCATCTTTTTCTCGCGTCGCACTCACTGTGAGAAACTGTACTATACTTGTTGCACTCGTGATAATAAAGCAATTGCAAATTTGTGTTTTTCTCTGAAACAAAGAATTTAAAAAAAAATGATATTAAATAGATAATTAAAAAATCTATTACGTTCAAGAGCGTTTTTTAAAATTGATTTTTAAGAGAGAAATACAAAGCTGTAATCATAGGGACCGGCTGTTAAAGGCAATAAATAAGCAGATTTTGGAATTTATTAAGTTAAATTGTTTATTAGAAAATACAAATAAAAAAATTAAGTAGATTAATCATTCATTATTGTTCCTGTATTTTGGTGCACTCTTCAGTTAAGTACCTTCACGCGAAAACATGCGAAATCACGCGAAAACGTGCGAAAACGTGCGTTCTCACACAGGAACGCTGTCGAACGGGATAAACAGTATCCTATGTCCGTCTCCTGGTTCTAAGCTTCCTGCTCACCAATTTTCAGCCAAATCGTACAGCCGTTCTTGAGTTATAAATAGTGTAACTAACACGACTTTCTTTTATATATATAGATATATATATATATATATATATATATATGTGTGTGTGTGTGTGTGTGTGTGTGTGTGTGTGTGTGTGTGTGTGTTTATTTGGCACTTGTGGGCGGATTAAATCGACTTTTGCCAGGTAGCAGTGAACCCTGTTTTTATTATCAATGCTTCAGGGTAGGGAGACATGCGGCGAGAATGATATACTTCCATCACCGCACGTAGCTTACTTGGGCTGCCTCGTCACACAGCGGAGTAACTGCGACTGTTTGTATTGGAAAGTACAACTTCATTTTTGCCCCGACCGGGAATCTTTCTTTTTCCTTGCGTTTGTGTTGTGCAGTAGCAGTGTCCGCATGTTCGTTTGATTGATTGATTTTTTCATGTTTCCAGGCGCGTCAACTGCTCTGGTCATTAGTCCCGTTAGTGTAGTGCATGTTTTTTCTCGGGAGATGGCAGTGATCTTCCCCCTCTGGATGGCGAGATCCGACGCCGACGTACCGTCGGCTAGTGGAGTTTCCCCCTAACCAGGACTCTCCCACCAGCGGGGCACCGCCCCAGCCGGGACAAGCTCTAAGCTCCCGACCGGTCTCCCGGGATATGTGGTAGTGTAGTGCATGTTAGTGTAAGTGTGTGTGTGTGTAAGGGGAGAGGATAGGACAAGGAAGAGTAAGGACAGAACGCGTTTTCCGTGGCCCGTTTGATAGGGTACTGCTACGGCATTCGCCTGGTGTTGATCGGAGAAACCACGGAAAACTACCGATCAGAGCAGCCGGCCGCTAGAATTCTCCTCCAGACAGCAGCTGAATTCGACCTAGCTGAAAAGCTAGTGTCGAAAATCCTGCCGCGGTGGGGAGTGGGAACCTAGGACCTCCCGGTCAGAGGCGCTGCAGTGACATCAGTTGATGCACTGAGCTACCGCTCCCGGTGCGCATGTTCGTAGGTGGAGTCGTGGCCAGGCGAGGTCGCGGTGGCAATCTTGTAATTGTCACACAAAATCTGCTATTAAGAAACAAGCGTTACGAAATTAATTACTAAGATGGGGACAGTCGGATATCTTTCTAATGCTAACAGCCTAATCCGTGATGTTGATAATACAAAATGTAAGATGTTGAGCCACTGTTAATGTATGTGGCAATAACCTTAGTCTCCTTGAAACACTAGCAGTAGAACATGGTTTCAGGTATAATGATGGATAAATGGATATAAATAGGAACGGAGATTTTACTTTATTATCGAACTTATATACACACGTTCATGCTACAGTACTACATTGGGGGATATAAAGCAATAAGTACGCTGATATTCGTGTGTACGATTGTGCTCATCCATAATATCTTGCAGACACAAACTTTTTTTTCCTAGACCTCTTATATAAACTGCAACAGATGTGTTTGATTGATTAGTGATTACGGGCGTGTCAACGGCTAATTTCATTATTCCCGTAAGTGAAATACATGAATTTGATTGCGGGATGTGGAAGTGATCTTCCTCCGCTGAATGACGAAATCCGGTGCCGACCTTCCCACCGGTTTGCGGGTTTTCCCCAACCATGAATCTCCCACCTGCGTGGCACCGCCGCAGCCGGTACAAGTTGTAAGTTCCCGTCTGGTCTCCGGACACATGTGTGGTAGTGCAGTGCATGTGAGTGTAAGAGTGTGTAAGTAAGGGGGTGACGAAAGGGCAAGGACGGAAAATCCTGTCTCCGTCGGGACTCGAACCATAGGTTCTCTCGCTCAGAGGCACTGCAATGACATCAGTTGATGCACTGAGCTGCCGCTCCCGGAAACTGCAACGGTCATTAGTCCCGTAAGTGTAGAGCATGTTTTATGATGGCAGATGCCGGTGATCTTGCCCAGTTGAATTTCGAGATTCCGCATGGACCAACACGTTGGCATGTGAGGCAGGTGAGATATCTCTTCCGGCAAGGAACAGCACCAAGCGAATCAAGCTCTAAGATGCCGACATGTGCGTTAGTGCAAGTAAGAGTAGTTGAATTAAGCAATGGGTAAGATAAGGAAGAGGAAGCAAAGATCACGTGCGGTCCGCGGCCCGTTTGTTAGGGTAATGCTGCAGAACACGCCTGGTATTGATCGGAGATATCACAGGAAACTACAAATCAGAGTAGCCGGCCTCTAGAATTCTCCTCGAGACAGAGACTGAATTCGACCTAGCTATGTAGATAGTGACGAAAATCCTGTCTCCGTCGGGACTCGAACCCTAGGACCTCTCACTCAGAGGCACTGCAATGACATCAGTTGATGCCCTGAGCCACCTGTGCCTGTATAACAGATACAATCCTACACTGACTTCGATGACTGTGTCAACATACGGCAATTTCTGTTGGTGCATCGACAATCTTCTAACCCTCTAACCAATACCAATACCAATACCAATATCAATACCAATAACTAATACCAATACTACCAATAACTAATACCAATACTAATACCAATAACCCTCTCCAATCACTAGGCATGTAGTCTGACTAATATCATTCCCAAAACTATGGGTCGAGGTCACTCTTGCCAACTTTTGAACAAGAGCGTTCGTCTGATCTTTCTTCGTATAGACTCTTCTCATCGTTAGAGACTAAAACCACTCACAAAAATAAATATTCTTCTTGTGATCTCAGATTTGCAATTCTTTCACTGCCATTACAATATAAGGAAATAAGTTCTTTTCTTGTGTGCCGTGCCTAACGTGATGGCGGTCCCTTGAGTTGATAACAAATGTTGTGCCGCTATGTAACGTTTTTAACCAAGATTTGAAGTTTATACTCTGGCAAAACATGTAAACGACCACTTTCGGACACACTGCTACGGAACCAGTTTGTTGAAAATTCTCAATTAAATCGTGTTCAGAACCGCGATGTGGCATTACATATTTTGGAATTTTTGCAACAAATTTTGTTTCACATCGTCTGTGAAATTCTTCCCTTTACAAAAACATATTGGACTAAAACTATACATTGTTTCAATGAGAGCCTGTAGTTACATAATTAGACTACCACCACAAACTACGAGTACGTAAAAAATATATGTTTCATTAATTTAATTCGTAATTATGACAAATACAAATTAAATAACTTGATACTATGTGGCTAGGCCCAAGGCCTTTAAGCCATTACAATATTTACATTCTACCGTGTTCTAACCTTTTGAACTCTGGCTGAGGAAAAACCCCTGTGGAAAAACCTGCCATCAGAAGCCGAGTATATGCTAATCTACCAGACTTTTTAAAGCTTCTTCTCATTCTTCTTCTTCTTCTGCACTTCATGGATTAGGCTTGAGCCTGATCCGTCTACACAAGTTTTCCTTTCATCGTTTTTTGGGTCTGCCCCCGACTCTAAAATCTATTTATTTATTTCCTTTCGCGGACGTCACGCATTCTCATTCCAGCGTTTGGCCTTCTCAGCATCTGAAATCAAACAGAGCCACAGAAGATCGTACGCGCCATTGCCTCTACATTTGCATTTACGACACCCACTTCCCTTGCCGCCAAACGTGCTCATTAATTTGACAGTTTCATTTTATTTTACTGACTTACTTAAAAAAAATTATACATGGCACTGGATCTGAAGAACACGTTTTACTGACAATCCTACAACTGCCTGCTTGCGGTGTACTTTCTAGCCTGATTCAATAGGTCGCTATTTCTATATATTCCATTGCATTTGTATAAGCATTCCTTCCAATGCATTCACTGTATTTCGTTTGCATATTATATTGCATATCATCTTGTATAACAAGCGTCATTATTGTGGTTCCATAACAGACTGTGGGGAAGACACGGTCGGATTGCAACGTTGCCATTTCCGGGCAAAAGGAAGGTAAGTCCTGGAGCAACCAATGCGGAAAGGTATTTTGAACTTTCTGAATTTTAGCATCTCGATCAGGTTTTTGTCCAGTTTCCCTGATCCATTGAGCAAATGCTGAGATGGCCCCTTGATTTGCTTCTGGACGTAAATGTAGCTTCACTATGCGCACGCTTTGTTGAACTTTCCTTTGCTTGTAGTGGTAGTAGAGCTTAGGGTGAGTTTCTATTTTGTTAACAATACAGAAAAATGAAGTCTGTTCGTTTCTTTACCGTTAAAAATAAGTTTTCTATAATTTGGCAACGAAAATATCTAGTTTTCGAAATGTTAATCTCTCGCTTTTTTAAATTTGTTATTATTATTATTATTATTATTATTATTATTATTATTATTATTAAATCTTTCAACTATTAATAGTTAAATTGTTGGGAAGGGATTCTGAAACTCAAGAAAGCGTGCACAGATGATTTTCTCCCCCATACGTCACATACAGTTTTTGACTGTTTTTATTGACTAAATAAATAAATAGCAGGCCACAACACATCGTTATATACCGCTCATTGTAGAAAAAGAAATACGAATGTTATTTTTTAAATATGGATCGTTTGCAGTCTCTATTTTGATGTAAAACTAACGAGGATAGATCACATAAAAATCAAAGTGTTGGAAGCCCATCAGAAACTTCATCAACTTCAAAACATTACAAACCGCAAAAGTGGCCTCAGACTCGAAAATGCAATGCTCCTGTATAAATCCATTCTCCGACCATTTCTCCGATACGTATTCCCGATAGGTGTCATTCAGCAATATCCCAAATAAACAAGATTACAATTTTCCAAAACAAAATCCTCCGCATTGCATCCAAAGCCCCATTGTTTGACAGAAACGCAACCCTCCATTTCGATGTCAAACTAAAACTAATAAAAGATCAAATCATTCACACACCCCAGAATTTCTTCTACCTCCTATCTAACACAACCGGACCATTCGTTTGTAACCTCGGTGTAAATAATCCTCCCTTCCTGTTAATAAAAAATATATACTTCATTTCTAAACTGTTTTTCTACTTTTCATTAAAAAGAAATAATTTCAGTAATTTATATCATCTCCGAGTGACTTTTTGGCGGTGCGTGATGAATCTGCTGTGTAGTTTTCCGTGGTTTCTCTAATCAATACCAGGCGACAGACGGAGTAACCTTTAACGGAGGACGTTATCGAACGGGCCGTGGCAATTTTTCTTTCTCCATTCGTGTTCCCTTCTCTTTTCTTACACACATATGATACTTACAGTTACATCACGTCACAACAAACACGTGTTGGGAAGCTCTTTACTTTTTAAGCTGAGAATAAAACATCAATCATCTGTAGAGACGAAAGGCTGAATGATATATATTCTGACAATAAATAAATGAATTGTTAAAAGAAGTCCGTTTGTGAACGAGAGTGAGATTGACGCACAGTCGCCCTAGTGCGCATAAATGTCTTATTCCAGCACGCCTTGTCTGCGTTTTGACGTCTTTTTCCAGCTGTCTGTGAGCTGAGCTGTTGAACTTTACATTCTACTCCGGTTATAGTGAACTGGGATATAGTGAACCCTCGGTTAAAGTGAACTTAAGTCACTGGTCCCGTTTCACTTACATTAGAAATAAACATAAAAAGATTCGGTTATAGTGAACCTGAACCTGGGATATAGTGAACCTAGGAAATAAGTTCTGGAAATTCATTGAATTTCGTATGTTATTAGGCGATTGAAAGGGCCTGCCTTCGAAGAGTGGATTGGTGTTCCAACAGTGCATTGAAAGGTGCCAAGACTGAATTACGAAACAAAGAGACAGAGGACGATGCAGAATCAAGGATGGAGAGAGCATGAACTCAGGATAAGGATCTAATAAAAAATGTACTTAGCAAACAATTAAAAATAATTAATTTGTTTACGTGCAAGTAACAACTTTGAAATTGTCAGTTCGTGCTGTTAATCAATTTTGCTGTTTATTAATAAAATCAGTTATTGTGGAGATATTACATTTAATTTTGTCATCATCGGATATAGTGAACCTCTGATATAGTGAACCAAACATGTTAGTCCCCATAAGTTGACTATAACCGGGGTCGACTGTATAATGTTTCAGAAATTTGAGTTGCCCGCCGATGTCGCCGTGTTTCTGTACAAACACATGGTCTAATCAGGTCTCTTGGATGGAAACAACTGGATCGTCCTCATTACAGTCCAGAGCTTGCACCCATTAACACAGTTTTGGTGTTTAAAGGATTTTCTTGGTGGTCATCTCTTCAACGACGACAAATAAGTGAAAACTAGTTATGGATTGGGTTCTTCATAGGCGACAATTTCATTCACGTCGGAAATCAAAAACTTGTTAAATAATATAAAAGATAGTTCACCAAAAATAAAAATTATGTAGAAATGAAGATGAAAGTATGTAGAATATTGAAAAAACCTATTTTAATTATATACACAATATTTTTCTTATTATTAACAAACAGACCTATTTAAAAAAACAGCCCTCGTACGTTCAGAAAGACTGTCCACAGTGATTTTCTGGTCAAAGGGATCCCTGTTAAACAAAAATAGCAACATTGCGATGGTCTCTACCGCATTCTATTCTTTTTATAATGGAAACTTGGTAATGATTTTTTTCCTCTTCTAAAATATCACTTTTTTTTAAATAGGTGTTGTTAAATAATTTTTTTAATAATCCATTTCAGCTTGTTCTCGGGAACATAGCAAACGCTTATCGATTCGCAAGCGAAAACGCGTTGCGGAACACCGGGCTGTTTCCGGTACATCTCCATCATCAACCATTAATTGCGGTTCTCACACCCACCTAGACTCATTACTTTTGCATTCGCCTGTGGATTAATAAGCACTTTCCAGTGACTAATCAGAGCCTGATTAACCGGGCTGCGAAACTAACATACCGGACGGTTTCCCCATTACAATGGCCTTAATGTGAACCACACTCTGAAACCGAAGTGGGCAATAGGACATGGTTATATCCAACTGCCCATTCTTTTCCTTTCAGATAATCGCAATTATCATAGGTTTAATACTACGAATGCTTTGAAAATTGTCGATAAATTGTCGACTCGCTAAGTGATGAGTTCCAAAATGCACCAAATATTGAAAATAATTGAATGCATGTTAAAATCAAAAAAGTTATGTTCTAGTGCATACGCTGTTTATTGCACATTACACAGCGATCGGTACATACCGCCTTCTAAGATATATGAGACGCAGCTTATTATTGGCCAGCAGAGAGGGGTGGTAAGCAAAATCGGAGAGAAAAAGCAATATATTTTTTGAGATACACCACCCTGATTGGGATATTTTATATGTTTAGTTAAACACTATTGGTTTTAATTTCACGAGTGGAATTGTCATATTACTTATTTTTTAACTTTTATTTCTCAATGCAAATGTCTCAGAGTATGTGTTACAAATGTCTGGAACAGAAAGAGGCGCAGAAAATAATTACTTTTTGCTAATGAATATGTGGAAATTTCATTTAACGGAGTTATTATGTCTTGGGCCACTTGTTATTAGACAACCCCGTACGCACAGGTGTTTGGCACGGACATGAACTCTGCTTGATTGCCTCAGAGCGCGGCCTGCCGAATATCTGTGTTGAAGACGTTTCTTTTAGTATATATATATATATATATATATATATATATATATATATATATATATATATATATATATATACCCCGGACCCCGGTGAATAAGCTGATAAGTCAAAAAAACTTAATTTTACAGAAGAGCAAAAAACAACGTTTAAATGAATTAAATCAGGGATTAATAATATACAAACGAATGCGATATTTAAACAAAACTATTTTTATGTAGTTTTTGTTTGAATATCATCAATCCTTTATTTGTAGTATTACTTTAAAGTTGTTTTTCGCTCCCCTGTAAAATTAAGTTGTTTTGACTTATCACCGGGGTCAAATATACATATATATATATATATATATATATATATATATATATATATATATATATATATGACCCCGGAAGAGCACCTCCTGCAATTTTCAATGGTTGCAGTTATTGCAATGAATTTTCACGGAAGTGCATGAAAGAATGGAGCTATTTGATTCGTGTATTCATTAATATTTCATCACTTGCATTTTACGTGATACTCAGGTAACTTAGAGTTTTTCAAATGGAACTATACATATTTTTTAGTTCATTATGACGAGCGTAAAAATGATTACAATTATATAGATATAATCACATGCTAGATAAGCATCTTTTTAGTAATTTTAATATTTTGCGACTCGTATGTAACGTATATTTTAAATTTAACATTCCACAAACCAAGGTCGCGCAACGCTCTCTCTGCTAGCACGAGCTCGGAGCGTCACAATATCCGTTAAATACGGGTCGCAAAAATCAAAATTACTCCAGAAAATGCTTATCTATCATATGGCAATATGTACATCATTGGATTCGTCTGTTTACGCTCGTCATGATGACTATCCCTAGAAGTTTGTAACATTTATTCTGAGGCTTCCTGTGTCTTGTTCATGAGTAGCAAGGGCTGCAGGTTAACACAGAAGCCATACTCGGAGCAAACTCAAATTCTTAAAATCTACGATTATCGGGAGACTTCCGATGCCAAGAGTAACATACCTTGCGAAGCAACACATCTTCATTAATTGATTGATTGATTGATTAGTGATTCAGAGCGCGTCAACAGCTAAGGTCACTAGTGCCATTGGTAGTGCATGTTTATTCACGGGAGGTGGCGGTTATTTTCCCCGGAATTCCCGGCCATCGGCACTGCAGTAACATCAGTTGATGCACTGAGCCACCTCAGCCAGCACGAAGCCCTTGATGTATTCAGAGAGATTACTAGAAGAAGGGACCGCTTTGACAGCTACTGCTTGGCCACTGCTGGCAACATAACTGCAGTTTATGTGCATGAGCTCATTTTGTCAGTGCGTTCGTTTACAGTCAGCTCACTTGTAAATAGCTTCATCTCTCTCCCTCCCCCCCCCCCTCTCTCTCCCTCTCTCTTCCTCCCTCTCTCTTCCTCCCTCTCTCTTTCTCCCTCGCTCCCTCTCTTTCTCCCTCCCTCCCTCTTTATCCTCCTCTCCCTCTCTCTTCCTTTCTCTCCCTCTCCATCCCTATCTCTCCCTCTCTCTCCTTCTCTCTCCCTCTCTCCTTCTCTCTCCCTCTCTCTCTCCCTCTTTCCCTCTCTCTCCCTCTTTCCCTCTCTCTCCCCTCTTTCCCTCTCTCTTCCTCTCTCTCCCTCTCTCCCTCCCTCTCTCTTCCTCCTCTCCCTCTCTCTCCCTCTCTCCCCCTCTCCCTCCCTCTCTCTCTCCTCTTCTCCCTCTCTCCCTCCTCTCCTCCTCCCTCTCTCACTCTCTCTCCCCTTTCCCTCCCTCTCTCCCCCCTCTCTCTCACCCTCCCCTTTCCCTCTCTCTCCCTCTCTCTCTTAGAATGTTATCGCCCAGCATCATTTGTTTCCCGACCTGTCAAAGTGGTCCCTTCTTAGGGTGACTCCTCTCCACCGGAGCCGGAGTGGAGCGGGTTGAGCGCGGTTCCTGACGAAATCCGCGTGTGCCGCGCCGCCGCGCCGCCCGCCGCAGTCTTCGCAGGAAGTGGGGCAAGGCCGGCGGCGCAACGTAATGGTCGTCTGGAGTGGCTGATCGAGTGATTAAGCGCATGGGCGGGGGGAAAACGCTCCAAGCATTAATTCCCCCTCCCGCCGCCCCCAGTATGTCAACATCGCGGTGAGGGGGATATTCAATGGAGTGCAAGCTCGGAGCCCGAAATTTGGTGTAATTAGAGACAAAATAATCAGTTTTCAAGCTAGTGCTTCGTACTTGATGACGACTAAGCTAGCTCGGAGGCAGCATTGTACCGACTCTAATCGGGAGGTCCGAGGTTTCGAGTCGAGAAGGTAGCGAATTATCGACACTAGCTACATAGCTAGGTCGAATTCAGCCGCTGTCTGGAAGAGAATTCTAGTCGCCGGCTGCTCTGATCGGTAGTTTTCCGTGGTTTCTCCTCTCAACATCAGGCGAATACCGCAACAGTAGCCTAACAAATGGACCACTGATCGCGCACAATCTCTCTTTGCTCTTTCTCGACTTATCCTCACCCCTTACCTACACACACCTGCACTTACATGCCCTACTCTATCACCCATGCCGGAAGACAAGTCGAGAGTTTAGAGCTTGTCGGCGGCGGCGATGGTGTAGCGGTTAGCGTATCGGACTGCTATACCCAGTGGGTTCGAACCCGATCGAAGCCGTGGATTTTTAAGGGCGAAAAAATCCTTCGTACGCCTTCCTTCGGAGGGGAAGTAAAGCCGGCTGTCCCATGTTAGTAGATTTACTGCTTGTAAAAGATCCTCAAGCCTAAATGAGGCCTCTGAGCTAAATTCAAATCGCCTGTTTCGTCGCCCAAGTAATACCTTCTTTCTCTTGTTGAAAGGAGTGTAACGAAATTTGCGTGGTCAGACGGAAGAGCAGGCCTCATGGCCTGAGTCTCGCCACCAATTCAATTCAATTCAATTCTTGTCCCGGGTTGGGCCGGTAGGACATTGGTGGGAGATACCTGATTGGGGAGAAAAACCCGCGACGGTTAGTTCAGCGATGGTTAGTTCAGAATCTCTCAAGCTAGTGGGGGAAGATCCCCGTGGGGGAAGACCTTCCCCCTAGTGGGGGAAGACCTCGAGAAAAAAGTGCACTTCACTTACAGGACTAAAGACCTTAGCCGTTGACGTGCCCAGAATCACTAATCAATCGGCAAAATATTGCCGATTTTATGAAGGGTAACCATGTTTAGTACGGGTAGGAAGAGGATTTGAAGGGTAATTCATGATGGTTTCGTCTTTCACCATACCACAACACACAACGGCCAGGCCTTACGCAGAATTGAAGTCCGGATAAAACGCTTTTGGAGCGCAAATATCCAAAGCTGTAGGCCTGCCAGGAGTGGAAATAAGATGGTGGAAATATGAAGCATCATGATTGTCCCATCATGCCACAACACAGAAACACACATCCAAGCCCATGGAGAGAATCGAACCACCAACCCTTCGAACCGTGACTAGAAAGGTGCAACTGCTGTTGCAATCTCAACTTTTAAGGTCGAATTTACATATTTCATTTTATGATAAAATAATTACAAGTCTGATGATGATCGCTTCAGCAGCGACAATTACTTAAGATTTTAATTTATTAGATATTTATACAACACTGGTGTTTCAATCATTAATTAAAAAATTAATGAATAACAGATGCGCATCGAGGATTTTTCTCATATATGAGAGCAAGGGGAATTACATGTACACTCTCCAACCGACGTGATATTTTCTTATAAAGAAGTGTTCATTTACGCAGAATATAAAATGTAGTTTTATTTGTTGGCTCATTGTTAATATTTATAATGTTAACAATTGAAATATTGAATGACTTTAGTTAGTATTGAAAATTAGAAAAAGCAACATTTAAGTGGATCATTGTTTTCTCACAGGCAGTAGCCCCGCGATCATTCCCCTTGATTGCGCCACTTATTAATAATTATTCAATCATAATTAAATTCAATGTTTATTAATTAACCAATCAATTATAATTAATTGATGATTCCGAGCGCGTCAAATTATAAGGGCATTAGTCCCGTAAGTATAGTGCATGTTTTATTGCGGGAGGTGGCGGACATCTTCCTCCGCTGGATGCTGAGATCCGGGACCGACCTATGTCGGCTTGCTGGGATCTTCCCCACACAGGTGTCTTCCTTTAGCAGGGCACCGCCCCAGCCTGGATTGATTGATTGATTTTTTCGTGTTTCCGGGCGCGTCAACTGCTTTGGTCATTAGTCCCCTTAGTGTAGTGCGTGTTTTATCTCGGGAGATGGTGATCGTCCCCCGCTGGATGGCGAGATCCGGCGCCGACCTACCGTCAGCTAGTGGGGTTTCCCCTTAACCAGGACTCTCCCACCAGCGGGGCACCGCCCCAGCCGGAACAAGCACTAAGCTCTCGACCGGTCTCCCGGAATATGTGGTAGTGTAGTGCCTGTTAGAATAAGTGTGTGTGTAAGGGGAGAGGATAGGACAGGGAAGATGAAGGACAGATCGCGCCCGTGGTCCGTGCTCCGGCATTCACCTGAAGTTGGTCGGAGAAACCACGGAAAACTACCGATCAGAGCAGCCGGCCGCTAGAATTCTCCTCCAGACAGCGACTGAATTCGACTCAGCAGTGTCCAAAATCCTGTCGCTGTCAGGACTCGAACATTGGACCTCCCGGTCAGAGGCGCTGTTGTGACATCAGTTGATGTACTGAGCTACCGCTCCCGGTCCCAGCCTGGACAAGCTCCAAGTTCCTTACTACCGATAATTTTACGGGATATGGCAAGGAAGGGGAAGGAAAGATCGCGCACGGTTCATTTCATAGGGTGCTGATCCGGCATTCACCAGCCGGCAGCTAGAATTCTCCACCAGACAGCTGCTGAATTCGACCTAGTGTCGAAAATCCAGCCACCGTCGGGACTCGATCCCTAGGGCCTCCCGGTCAAAGGTTGATTCCCTCAGCCACCTAAGCCGATAACTAATTAATGAACAAATTAACACTTTTCTAGCAGGGGCATTAAAGTCTCCTGGGAGAATGATTCCCGGTGCCCGCTATTTTGCCACGTCACACCGCCGCTTAGAGTTGACATGAAGAAAGCTTTGGCCTTGGAGATGCGAGCCTGCCGTGCTGCACAGTGTGGGAATTGTGGGGAAACTTGCATCGAGGCGCATTACATCACACAAACGGCCTTTCACACGTTTCAGCATTGCACATCTATTCCGAGGTCCGTTGTTCACGCATTAACACCCAGCAGATTCCGAGGTTGAGAGTTCAAGTCCCACAGTGATTCTTTCTGACATGTCATATTCTTTGCTAGATGAATCCGGAAATAAACTTTGAACAATTTCTGACAAATTGCGGATTTTGTTTTGGTTATGATTCCAGCACTTGCGTCTGTGTCTCAGCATTTGAAATGTACAATAAAGAGATTGGCAGACGATAGTAAGAGTAATATTATTTCTGATAGTAATATTAATCCATTTCTTAAAGAATACAAAGACTACAGCAATAAATATCGTTCATTGAATAGGATCGACTTCAATGATAGCATACTAACTTTACGTTAAACTTTTGTTTTATTCAGTATTTAAGTTAAAAGAACGGCCGGAAGAAATAATAGTACCGTTTCTAATTCATTTTGTGCCGTGGCTTGGTAGGACAGACCCAACCATCAATGCATCATCATAGATCCTTTCCCTCCAGATACCACCAACTACCGAATATCGGGTAGCTTAGCTGAGATGACCCCGTGGGATACCTCGAAAGTCTCTATCTCGCGAAAAAAAGATATATCAATGGGATACCTCAGAAAACAGTTCAAAGGAAGTTTCCCAAACTGACACTTAATAGAATGTCACACAAATGTCTGGTTTGACTCTAAAACCTATCGATCCCTAGATGTGCACGATACTTGTGAAGTGCAGTCTGTTATGGGTTGGGTCAGTACGTTAGTAATGAAGTAGTAGCTAGTAAGTCAGTAAATTTTGGTAATGAAATCTAAATATGACTGATATGTAACACAATTTCAGTCATCCCCCTCCTATTTTGTTCAAATACCTTTCAAATGATACTATAACTTTCTTAAACGGCTCAGTATTACGGACGGAAATGGATCTCTCCAATATAAATAATGAGATGAAGGAGCAAAGATGGAATGAGAAGCAGAGAAAACGGGAGCGTCCGGAGGAAGCGTGGCGCAAACCCTCTTGGTCCACCAGAAATTCCACACAGATCGACCGGGATTTGAATCCGGCACCCAGAGGCAAGGGCGCCCAGAGAAAACTGGAGGCCTGGGGCAGTTGATCCTCGGGGGCCCCTTAAGGGCACAAGGACGTGAATTTTTGAAAAAAAATCTATTTTTGTTTTTTTGTTGCAAAAAAATATTTGCAGTTTTCTGAACAATTTGATATATTTAAAAGTCATGTAACGCATCTGGAAGGCATTTAAATAGAAATTTAAAGTTGGCGTGCCGCGTGGCACGGACAAGGCCACGCCCCTCTTTTGCTGCTACAGTTTCGGATCGGTGTTTGCTCTTCTCTAAAATAAATTTGGATGTAGTAATTTTTGTTTCCATACGTTTTCTGCAGTGTGTAGTACGTTGGCATCACTGTTATGCCGCGAAACGTACTGTTTTCGTCGTTCACGTGTGTTTATTAGCATCTTTCCCTGTTCGTGTACTCGCCAGCCTGTAATATTGTGTAGTTTCTTTTTGTTTCTTGAATTAATAAGCTGCATATTTGAAGCAAAGTAGACTAAACTTAATTTTCTAGCACTAAAATTAAATAAAATTTCCATATTATAAAGTTTTAAAAAAACTGTATTTTTCATGCTAAATTTTAAAAATTTATTTCTCTAAAACTATTGCAGTAAATAATGTGGTTCTAGTCTACTTTTGAGATACTATTATGGTTTCCACGTGTGTAAAATTTGAAGTCTGTATCTGCAATAGCTTTTGAGCCTATACAATAAACATGTGGATTGGTAAAAAAAGAAAAAAAAACATGCGCCTTTAAAAATTGTTATAAAAAAATAACTACGCGGTATAATAAATTACAGTCAGTTTTAAAATGCTCAAAACATTCCCTTTTTATTGCCATATAATTTCTATTTATATCTGGTAAGTAGTTTCTTCAAATCATGCAATGCAAGTTTAGCACATTTTCATATTTTATGCATAGCGTTCACGTCCTTCTGCCCTTAATCCAAACACGAAATTCCCTCCTTCTCCAATGCGTAAACAGAATTCATGTCTCCATGCATCTGAAATAGCTTATAGAGTTAATTTTGGATTAGAGTTAAATATACTTTTCTTTTCTTTCGATGAAAAAACGAATTCGATGCTCAGTTAAGTTGGAGCCTGGGGCAAGTTCCGCAACCTGCCTCCACGACCCTTCTTCTGGACGCCCCTGCCCAGAGGTGGGAAGTTCGCGCACTGGTCGCTTACATTTTGCTCCACTATGTTGCCCATACGCGCACCTTTTAACATTCATTATTCTTTTCAATGTTGCCTCTGGTAATACCTGACATGGATAAATGAAATTACTGCTAAAATGATAAGGTCTCAGAAAGTGACTGCAGTTAATGTGAAAAATGTCGAAATGTGTTGCAAAAAATAGACAACGAACTGACGAAAAAACCGTAATAAGCACCAACAGCAACGGACCCAAAACTCAAGACAAATGGAACTATTGGAGCAAAGTACCCTTATAAATGTACACGCGCGAGCGCACACACACACACACACACACACACACACACACACACACCACACACACACACACACCCAAACACACACCCACACCCACACCCACACCCACACACACACACACACACCACACACACACACACACCGACACCCACACCCACACCCACACCCACACCCACACACACACACACCCCACACCCACACACACACACACACCGACACCCACACCCACACCCACACCCACACTCACACCCACACATACACCCACACACACCCACACCCGCACACACACACACACACACACTTCGCTTTTTCTATAGTAGCCGATGACATTAGGTCATTGTTATTCCTTCTACCTTATAAAATGAATATTTTTAATTAATTTTCGAACGTCCTTGTCAACGGGGCTCGTGGCGTCAGAAATGTTAAAAAGATTCATTTTTATCAGGCAGGAGGTGTAACAATGAAATAATGTTGTCATCGGTCACTACAGAAAAATCGAAGTGTAAGTCCGATTTTCAATAAAACTGAATTATCCGAAATGGCTAATCTTTTAAAATTGCAAATTCGAATCCCTCACAATTCTTTTGCTGAAGAGAGTGTTTTCGAGAAGGCTGGAGAAATAGTAGAATACAAATTGCAGTTCAAAATAATTCGAGAAAGTATGTGCTGTTGCAGAACCACTAGTTCCAGCTGCATTACATAACTTTCCCTTATACGAGAAAGTAAAAAAAGAGAAGAGATTGAGATAAGCGACTGAGTTTTTCTATGAAATCAGAAAAGGGAAGCACACCCCACAGGTTAAAGTCCTTTGATCTCGGCGGACGGACGGCGATAGCTGCTAATGTTTCTTCCTTGCGGTCTACCAGCGTCGCGTCGCCTCATTTCTCTCTTTTTGCACCATGAGCATGGTGGGGAGGAGGACGGAGACGAGGTGGGCCAGGTCAGATAGAGAAGGGGCGGGGCAGAGAGATGCGGCTGGATGGTGAGATCCGGCACCGACCTACATGTTGGCCAACGCTGTTTTTCCTACCTAGGTACCTCCCAGCAGCAGGGCACCGACACAGCCGGGACGACTTCTAAGTTCCCGATTGGTCCCAAGAAATATACGGCAGTGTAATGCGTACGGATAACTGATGCGTCGTGTATGTATATATATATATATATATATATATATATATATATATATATATATATATATATATATATATATATATATATATATATGTGTGTGTGTGTGTGTGTGTGTGTGTGTGTGTAATGCGTCGTATAAGTGAAAATGTAAGTGTGTGTGCACCTAGGGAGTGAGGATAGGTCAACGAAGAGGAAGGAGAGATCGCGCGCGGTCCGTGGCTTTTCTGTTAGGGTACTGCTCCGGAATTCTTGTGTTGATTGGAGAAACCACGAAAAAACTATCTATCCGAGCAGCCGGGCGGTAGAATTCTCCTCCAGACAGCAGCTGAATGATACCTATGTAGCTAGAGTCGAAATTCCTACCACCGTCGTGACATGAACACCAGGACTTTCCGGTCAGAGGCACTGCAGTGGCATCAGTAGCCATCCAAGCTGGTAGGGTTAAGTGGAGTGTGGCAGGGCAGGGTGAAGCAGGGAAGTGGGCGGGGTGGGGCTGGGCGAGGCGGGGCGGAGTGGTGCTGGGGGATGGGGCGCGGAAGGTCAGGGCGGGGTGGAACGAGGTGGGGTGGGTAGCGGGGCGATGTGGGGCGGGGTAGCGGGCCGGAGTGGCCGAGGTGGTGCGGGGCGGGGCGAGTTGGGGCGAGGCGACGCCGGGCGGAGCAGGGTGGGCGGGGTAGCGGGCGGAGGGAGTGGATGCGTGGGCGGGCGGGGGGTAGCGGGGCGGAGTGGGCGGGCGGGGCGGGTTGGGGCGAGGCGAAGCGGAGCGTGTTGCAGGTGGGCGGCAGCGGGGGAGCGTTGCAGGCGGGGCGGGGTAGCGGGGCGGAGGGAGATGCGGGGCGGGGCGGGCTGGGGCGAGGAGGGGGCGGAGCAGGGTGGGGCGGGTAGCGGGCGAGGTTGGGGCGAGGCGGAAGGGGCGTTGCAGGGTGGGGCGGGGTAGCGGGGCGGAGTGGGAGAGGTGATGCGGGCGGGGCGGGTTGGGGCGAGGCGAGGCAGGGTGGGGCGGGGTAGCGGGGCGTTGTGGGCGGGGCGGGTGGGGCGAGGCGAAAGCGTTGCAGGGTGGGCGGGGTAGCGGGGCGGAGTGGAGAGGTGATGCGGGGGCGGTGGTCGGGGCGAGGCGAAGCGGGCGGAGCAGGGTGGGGCGGGTAGGGGCGGAGTGGGAGAGTGATGTGGGCGGGGCGGGTTGGGGCGAGGCGAAGGCGGAGCAGGGTGGGGCGGGGTAGCGGGCGGAGTGGGAGAGGTGATGCGGGCGGGGCGGGTTGGGGCGAGGCGAAGCGGAGCGTTGCAGGGTGGGGCGGGTAGCGGGGCGGAGTGGAGAGGTGATGCGGGGCGGGGCGGGTTGGGGGCGAGGCGAAGCGGGCGTTGCAGGGTTGCAGGGTGGGGCGGGGTAGCGGGGGCGGGAGGGGAGAGGTGATGCGGGGCGGGGCGGGTTGGGGCGAGGCGAAGCGGGGCGGAGCAGGGGGTGGGGGTAGCGGGGCGGAGTGGGAGAGGTGATGCGGGGCGGTTGGGGCGAGGCGAAGCGGGGCGGAGCAGGGTGGGGCGGGGTAGCGGGGCGGAGTGGAGAGGTGATGCGGGGCGGGGCGGGTTGGGGCGAGGCGAAGCGGGGCGTTGCAGGGTGGGGGCGGGGTAGCGGGCGCAGTGGGGAGAGGTGATGCGGGGCGGGGCGGGCTGGGGCGAGGCGAAGCGGGCGGAGCAGGGGTGGGGCGGGGTAGCGGGGCGGAGTGGGTGAGGTGGTGCGGGGCGGGGCGGGTTGGGGCGAGGCGATGCCGGGCGGAGCAGGGTGGGGCGGGGTAGCGGGGCGGAGTGGGCGAGGTGGTGCGGGGCGGGGCGGGTTGGGGCGAGGCGAAGCGGGGCGGAGCATGGTGGCGCGGGGTAGGGCAGGAAGGGCCAGGGCGGTGTGAGGCGGGGTGGGATGTTCCGGGATAGGGTGGGCGGGGCAGGGCGGGCCAGGGAGAGGCAGAGCGGAGCGGGGAGGGGCAGACCGGGACGGGGCAAGGCCGTGCGAGGCGATGCGCAGAAGGAGCTCGTGGCCGGGGAAGCGAGCTGCGGAGGCGGGTTGGGCCGGGGCGAAGTGGGGCGGGAGCAAGCGGCTTCAAGAGAAACGCGACGAGGCTCGACGCGCGGTCTCCGTCTACGGCAGCCCGCCCCACCGCCGCCGCCGCCACCCGGGCGAGCGGTTACGGCTGGCTGCCTGGCACGTGCCGGCGCGTAATCGTGCGCGGCGTTGCCATACTTAACTAGTTACGGAGGTCATAATATACGAAGGACTGAAATTTCGAAGACAAATACCGGCAACGTTCCCTCAGGCCATCATGTGATCACACTGTAGTGCCTCGAACCGAGAGGTCCTGGGGACAAGTTCCGACGGTGGCAGGATTTTCGACACTGGTTTGTCATCTGGGTCGAATTCAGTCGCTGTCTGGGAGAGAATTCTAGCGGCTGGCTGCTCTGATCGGTAGTTTTCTGTGGTTTCTCCACTCAACATCAGGCGAACGCCGGAGCAGTGCCCTTACAAACGGGCCACGGACCGCGTGTGATTATTCCTTCCTCTTACTTATCCTATCCTCTCCTCTTCCACACACTACGCTACCACATATTCCGAGAGACCGATCAGGACCTTAGAGCTTGTCCCGTCTGGGGCGGTGCCCCGCTGGGGGGAGGTACCCGGTTAGGGGGAAAATCCGCAAGCCGACGTCGGTCGGTGGCGTATCTTGCCATCCAGAGGTGGAAGATCATGACCAATTCCAGCAATAAACACTTCCACTATACTTATGGGATTAATGACTGCATCAATTGACACGTCCGGAGCCATTAATCAATCGATGAGTCAATCGGAGGTAATAATGCAGGGAGGACTGAAATTTCGAAGAAAAAGTTCGTGAGGTTGTTCCTTGCTGGGAAGAAAAAAAATATCACATAACCTGTTCTGCCTGACCGCCTATCGGAGACGGCTGAGTCGGTAATCAGTGTGCGTTGCGACTGTGGATTCGAATCTTGCAAAACGGGCCTCCTTCCTCCATGTTCCTCTGGTGGTGGCTGTGTGGTTAGTTAATGATTTCGAGCGCAGTAACTAACATGATCATTCGTTCCGTAAGTGTAGAGGGTGATATATTCCGGGAGGTAACGGTGTATCTCTATCGCTGGACTACCGAATACCTGACCTACTGTCCCGCTTGCTTGGTTTCCACTTCCAGGTATCACCCTCAGTCGGGCATCACCCCAACTGGGTCAAGTTCTACGCTCCTGACATGTGTGATAGTGTAGCGCATGTACAGTGCATCAACTGATGTCACTGCAACGCCTCTGACCGGGAGGTCCTAGGTTCGAGTCCTGACGGCGGCAGGATTTTCGACATTAGCTTTTCAACTAGGTCGAATTCAGTCGCTGTCTGGAGGAGAATTCTAGCGGCCGGCTGCTCTGATCGCTAGTTTTCCGTGGTTTCTCCGACCACCACCAGGCGAATGCCGGAGCAGTACCCTATCAAACGGGCCACGGACCGGGCGCGATCTGTCCTTCCCCTTCTTTGTCCTATCCTCACCCCGTACACACACACACTAACATGCACTACACTACCACATATTCCGGGAGACCGGACGGTAGCTTAGAGTTTATCTTGGCTGGGGCGGTGCCCCGCTGGTGGGAGAGTCCAGGTTAGGGGGGAAATCCCACTAGCCGACGGTAGGTCGGTGCCGTATCTCGCCATCCAGCGGGGGAAGATCACCACCATCTCCCGAGAAAAAACATATACCACACTAACGGGACTACTGACCAATGCAGTTGACGCGCGCGGGAACACGAAAAAATCAATCAATCAATTGTAGCACGTGTATGTTTATGTTTGCATGTATGTGTGTGTGTGAGGGGGAGAGGAGGGACAAGGTTATCGAGTGGAAAGACCGCGCGCGGTCCATATTTCGTTGCTAAGGTAATTCTGCGGCATTCGCCTGGCATCGCAACTACGGAAAACTACTGGCCAGAGCAGCGTGCCGCTAGAATTCTTCTCCTACAGTGGCTGAATTCGACCCTAGGTACTCGTATATAGCTTATTTCGGAAATCTATCGCCGTCCGGACTTGAACCGTACGGCATCTCGGTGAGCGACGCTGCAGATCATTGTCAATGCTGTTATTGCAATCACCGTCCCTACTAGTGTTGATTCATTCAACCATTCATTACCATTCATTCAAAACGCGAGTTTGTTGCTTCATCGGCTGAGGCAGTGTTTTCGATCGGCGAAAAAAATTGATCGATCGTTAGTAAAGATTAATGTGTACAGCATAATATTTAACAACAAAGCTTTTGTTGAAAAAATAAACTGATACAGTAATGTTATCAAATAACATACGAGAAAAAAAGCTGTGAAATTTATTTTCAATTTATTTGTTTGTATCAATGATTCGCTTCACTTAACAAGTTGTCAATTTTTAATTTAATTCTATTTATAATGACAACAGTACGTCAGTTAAAATAATTCTCTTATATTTTTAGGGTTACAATTAATCATTAATAGATTTTCATAGAACTTCCTCTGTGTGAATTTAATTCAAATATTTTTGATTCAGGGTCAAAAATGTTCAATAGAACTTGTATATCAGTATTCAGGAAGTGATTATTTTATTAGGGATCTATTGCTAGATCCTAATTTTGTAATTTAATTATATTATAAAGCATAATTTTATTGAATTGTGTTCCATTTGCATTTGAATGTATATTGTATCTTGTTATGATTGTACAACTCTGATCAAGGCTAAATTCATCGAGAACGCGTTGACAAATTGATAACTAGGGCCCGGATTTTAATAATCTAAAAATCAGCGAAATATGCAAGCATTTATGACCTAAAACCTATATAAATATGACTTAAAAAATTATATATGACGTTATGCACTTTTTTAAATTCTTGTTAACTTTTTAGGTATAACAAATACAAAATTCACTCAAGAGTAGATTGTGAGTACAGTACATGCGGCTTGCAGTCTTTGGAACTAACTAGCATTTTAAAAAATTGCTTGTGTCTGTAAAACAAATCAAGTACAGTACAATAAAACCCATCAAACCAAACGACTTGCTTTACTACCGCATACTTGTTTAAAATAATCCTCCTTTTTCAAATAATCCTTTGTAGTATAATTTTTTAGTTTATTTGTGACAATATTACCTGATACGTTGTCATGCGCGACCCAAATTTTCAACCTTTTATTCTTGTCCTTAATATATGCATTTATGGCAGAATTTGACCCAACTATGACTTTCACTAAAACTCTGTAAATATGACTTTATATGCACAATAAAAATACTTTTTCCTGATCGACAATACCTGGATTCGTGCATAAATTGTTTTAAAATTCACCCGAAGGCTCAGAAAAAATATATGACTTGTCATTAAAATCCGGGCCCTATTGATTACATGTTTTAATTGATATAAACTCATGAAGAAACTTTATATCTACATTTATAATTGAAAGAAACAATCACAGTATTATAAAAAAAAGTGAATTGACTTGTCAATACTTTTCTGTATTAACATCTGGTCGGATCCTATCGATTCCAACTCTAGTATCGCCTATCAAAGTTGATATGAGGTTGACATTTACATAAATTTTAGAAATTAAAAAAAATGTGATTTTAAAATAAATTTTTGAAAGAAAACAAACCCTAAAGCATATATTTCGCAAACAGTATCAGCAGCGAAACCCCATACATCATTTAACAACCCCAATCACAACAACTAAAAATCGACAAATACGAAATCAAGCAACCCATTTCTGACTGTAAACGACCTCCTATAACTCAAACTTTTTCGCGACGTTGAATACAAGCTCTTCCGCGAAGATTCGCAGAAAGGAGATGGAATAGCCCGAAGAGAAGAAGGACGCCTGCGGTTCGCGACCTTTTTGGCGTCAGTGGTCGGACGTGTAAAAAACCACTTCGTCATCGCGGACGAGATACGGCGCGTCTGTGGTCTGTGGGTGCAACTGCGTTAGTGAATGCATGGAGCTCTGATCCCCACTGCACAAGGAAGCCAGTGACGTATGTAGCATATGGCAGGAATGGTACTGGTATTTTATTTATTTACTTAACGTCAATGTACAACTAAAAACGTATGGTCATACGGAACTGTATGTGACGTATGCAGTGCCAGATTACCCAATAGGCTGAATAGGCTGCAGTCTGGGGCGCGCAATTTTTGGGGGTGGGCGAATTTCGGGGGATGCAAAATTTCATAAGGCGAACTTTTGAATGTTGTTTATATATAGACTAGCTGACCCGGCGAACTCTGTTCCGCCTTAACAGCCGGTCCCATCTTTTTCTCGCGTCGCACTCACTGTGAGAAACTGTACTATCCTTGTTGCACTCGTGATAATAAAGCTATTGCAGATTTGAGCTTTTCTCTCAAACAAAGAAGAATTTCAAAAAAACGCTCTGATATTAAATAGATAATTAAAAAATCTATTACGTAGCAGAGCGTTTTTTTTTGGAATTGATTTTTGTTTAAGAGAGAAATACAAAGCTGTAATCATAGGGATCAGCTGTTAAAGGCAATAAATAAGTAGATTTTGGAATTTATTAAGTTAAATTGTTTATTAGAAAATGCAAATAAAAAAATTAAGTAGATTAATCATTCATTATTGTTCCTGTATTTTGGTGCATACGTTAAGTATATATAGGTATAACGTAAGTATATAATAGGTGCAGTATATATAGATATAACGGCGAACGAAAGGCGGCTTTCATTATCGCCTTCTGTTATCAGTGCGGCGTTACAACAATGGGTTACAACGGGCAACAATGACCGCTAACATGCGAAATCACGCGAAAACGTGCGAAAACGTGCAAAAACGTGCGTTATCACGCAGGAACGCTGTCGAACGGGATAAACAGTATCCTATGTCCGTCTCCTGGCTCTAAGCTTCCTGCTCACCAATTTTCAGCCAAATCGATATAGCCGTTCTTGAGTTATAAATAGTGTAACTAACACGACTTTCTTTTATATATATACTAGCTGACCCGGCGAACTTTGTTCCGCCTTAACAGCCGGTTCCATCTTTTTCTCGCGTCCCACTCACTGTGAGAAACTGTACTATCCTTGTTGTACTGCGTACGTGCAAAAACGTGCGTTCTCACACAGGAACGCTGTCGAACGGGATAAACAGTATCCTATGTCCGTCTCCTGGCTCTAAGCTTCCTGCTCACCAAATCGGTACAGCCGTTCTTGAGTTATAAATAGTGTAACTAACACGATTTTTATATAGATATAACGGCGAACGAAAGGCGGCTATCATTATCGCCTTCTGTTATCAGTGTGGCGTTACAACAATGGGTTACAACAGGCAACAATGACCGCTAACATGCGAAATTACGCGAAAACGTGCGAAAACGTGCAAAAACGTGCAAAAACGTGCGTTGTCACACAGGAACGCTGTCGAACGGGATAAACAGTATCCTATGTCCGTCTCCTGGCTCTAAGCTTCCTGCTCACCAATTTTCAGCCAAATCGATATAGCCGTTCTTGAGTTATAAATAGTGTAACTAACACGACTTTCTTTTATATATATATAGATTTCTTTTCATATGTGTAACAAAAGAATGTGTTATCCATTGGAATTAATTATCCATTGGTATATACAGATGAAATTAATACAAAATTATCGTATATTTAATAAATCAATATCGAGGTGAGAATTATTTATACGTATACGTATAATCAATAATTTATAAGTACACAATATTTGCGTCGGTTACAAATATCGTACAACATTTTTTTATTCAAAATATTATAAATAGCTTTAATGTTTTTTTAAAAAAAGCAAATTAAAAGGGCGCTAAAACATTTCACAGCCTAGGGCGCACAAAAGTCAAAGTCAGGTACTGGACGTATGCCAGAGAAGTGCAATCCGTGCCCGTTTTCATGAACACCGAAATCTCTTCCTCCTCCCATTTACTCGTACTCTACTTAATTGAATTGGAATAAAGTGAATGAGTGATAGTTATTACATTTACATATTATTAAATAAACTAAAATATACATCATAATATTAATTTACTAAGAATTTAAAATAATTGTGATTTATTTATTTATTTTTGTAAAGAAGGACAAAAATTAGTGGGTTTTTGGTGGAGGAGCACAAAAATTGAGGCTTGCCATGGGCGCCAATTTTTGTAGATACGTCTCTGTCGGAAGCCAACCCATTCCGGAACGCTGATCAAGATGATAAATTGCCAATGCCTTATTTAGACAGCAAAGTGGTACGGTGGCCAAATTTTGCAGATCTCATGGTGCTGCAGACCAATTCCAGCCTTGCCCAGACATCCGCACACTGAATGCGGAAGATGATTGAGATCATGAGGGATGGGCCATGTGACACTATGGGATCATGGTTGGTTGGTTGGTTGTTAGTGATTCCGGGCACGTCAACAGCTTAGGGCATTAATCCCGTACGTGTAGTGCATGTTTTTTTCCTCTGGAGATGGCGGTGATCTTGCCCCGTTGGATGGCGAGATCCCGCGCCAACCTACCGCTGGCTAGCGGGGTTTCCCCCTAACCAGGACTCTCCCACCACCGGGGCACCACCCCAGACAAGCTCTAAGCTCCCGACCGGTCTCCCGGAATATATGGTAGTGTAATGCATGTTAGTGTAAGTGTGTGTGTAAGGGGAGAGGATTGGGCAAGGAAGAGGAAGGAAAGATCCCGCGCGGTCCGTGGCCCGTTTGTTAGGGTACTGCTCCGGCATTCGCCTGGTGTTGATCGGTGAAACGGAAAACTACCGATCAGGGCAGCCGGCCGCTAGAATTCTCCTCCAGACAGCGACAGAATTCGACCTAGCTGAACAGCGTCTTTCTTGGCCCCGCCGCAAGATGTCGCATGTTCGCCACAGTAGCAAGTAGTGCTGCAGATCAACCGACTCTAACAACAAGAGCAAGAAAGACCCAAAACGTCGTGCTTCATTCCATCTTGAAGATACTACCCTCAGATGCCTTGTTAGAAAAACCCACTAGGTTCATTCGGCCGCTGCCTGAAGAAGAATTCTATCTGCCGGCTGCTCTGATTTCTGTGGTTTCTTTGATCACGACCAGACGTTTGCCGGGATAGTACCTTAACAAACTGGCCTCGGACATCGGACGATCTTTCCTTCCTCATCCTTGGATCCTTGCTTACTCCTTTCTCCTTTCACACACACAAACAAAAACACACACACACACTTACATTCAAAACACTACCACATATGTCAGAAGAGCATTCGTGAGCTTAAAGTTTATACCAGCGGCGGTCAACAGCAGGCGAATGCCGGAACAGTACCCAAACAAACGGACCAAGGACCGAACGCGATATTTCCTTCCTCTTCCTTGTCCTATCCTCTCCCCTTACACACACACTAACATGCACCACACTACCACATATTCCGGGAGACCGGTCGGGAGCTTAGAGCTTGTCCCGGCTGGGGCGGTGCCCCGCTTGTGGGAGAGTCCTGGTTAGGGGAAAACCCCGTTAGCCGACGGTAGGTCGGCGCCGGATCTTGCCATCCAGCAGGGGAAGATCACCGCCATCTCCCGAGGCACGCACTACACTTACAGGACTAATGACCTAAGCTGCTTGCGCGCCTGGAATCACTAATCAACCAGCTAACCAAATGTATCTACAAGAGAACGTTATTACCCCACGAGCGACGATAGGAGTGAGGTATCTTTCTCCAGTAGATAAAGTATCTTTATCATCGTGTGTAATATTGCATTTTATTTTATCTCATTATTTTTCATAAATACGATTTAAAACACAGGATGATTCTTACGTACCTTAAGTTGCTGATACAGAGAATTGAGAGAAACAGTTGACACTCATTGTCTAGAACTGTTGCGCGCGCGAAACAAATGAATTATTGATGTCGCTTGCCTGAACGAATTATCTGCGAAATGGCACGTAGCACGCCAACAACAGCTAGCATTTAGATTTGCACAACAGCGCATTCTTTGAGCCGTACTATAAACTACTTGAACTGGTAGTAGCGGATTAGATGCCTATTGCCTGCAGGAGTTTGCATGCGCATAAGAGAGAAGATAAAAACCTTTTTTTAATACTCGTGGGTGGTAAAGACGTACTGTAACAGCATATTATTGACAATTAAGAATAGTCTGTGATCTTCTGAATAAAATAAATGAAATGGAAAACCCACCTCACACATTTTACTCTTTCCTCTTGGACAGTCTAATGATTAGCTCGTGCTTTGGGAACCATCGCCATCAGTGACACATCACGTGAATGCAATAAACAACATTCAAATTGTTAGATATTCTGAACAATTGAAAACCACCATTTCGTCCTTATAATGCAGAATCTGTGTATAGTAAAGAGAGT
This sequence comes from Teleogryllus occipitalis, assembly GCA_011170035.1. Classification (NCBI taxonomy): domain Eukaryota; kingdom Metazoa; phylum Arthropoda; class Insecta; order Orthoptera; family Gryllidae; genus Teleogryllus; species Teleogryllus occipitalis. The sequence goes on along the minus strand of BLKR01001671.1, from coordinate 13,235 downwards.
GAAGAACGCATATTGCTCTTCGAATTGTATCCTAAATACTGTCACACAAATTGTCCTACAAAATAATAACAATATTCATTATTTTACAGATGTTGTATACGTTTACTTCATAATGAATAAAAAGGCAGGCAGATGCATCCAAAATGGAAATAACTTATTGCCTTTACAATGTATGTAATCGCCCCACAAATGAGAATTGCCATTGTTTTGATTACCAGTTGGATCACATCCATCATAGAAATTAATAATTAGTACCATATGCGAAGCAGAAGCGCTTCAGTAAACAGCAATACTAGCTCCAATAAAAATAAATTATTGAAAAGCAATAAATATTGAGTACAATTTGAAAAAATATTCGGAAAGTATGTACTGTGTCAACTTCAGTACATTAATTTTCATTTTAACATGCGTTTCATTTTGAGGAGGAAACGTTGTAATCATTATTTTTTATTAAAAGTAAACCAAGAGTTTAATATAAATGTATTTTTATGAAAGATGTAAATGTGTCGACAGATTGCAGTGCATAAAAATGGAATTGACTAAATAGATGATAATGTTTTATTGGCGTTAATTCACTTCTCTAGACTACAAAATTTGTAGTATCATAATTTGTAGGTCATTTTTTTCTATTTTTTTGGTTCTTTGCGCCATTTTTAAAATTTTTACGCATTTTGTTTCCTTCTCCTGTGTTTGTTAATAAATTTTCATGATTTTACAATGACACACGATATCAAAGATTTTTCTGCATCAGTTCGCAACGAAATTCTCTTCTAGTGTAATATTTATTCTTAAATTCTATTTACATAGCTAACTTATGGCCTAGCTTAAAAACTAGATACTTACAAACTAATCTAAATCTACTTTGTCTTACATCCTGACTTAATCTAACAACGAACATTATTTACATTATTTACGGTAAGCAATACATACACATATAACACAAAAACATACCCTTTTAAGGCTGTGTTTTATGAACACTTCAAATTACACTGATCTTTGGTATCTTCTTTCAAAACGATCGGACCTAAGGATAACATTCCCCCTAAAATAAAGACTTTATATTAAATATAATTTTATGTAAATACATTTTATTTTAAGTTGTAAAAAATTCAGTATTTTTTAAAATATGAGACATCTTCCCCTTATTTTTAAGTCATTTTATAAGTCAATTTCAAAGAAATTTAGGTCATCAGATTCCGAGCCCTGATAATTAACAAAGCTTTTAATAGAAGTAGGAGACGAGGCTCTTACATTGAAAGTGATTTTTTTTAACGAAAAGTTAGGTAGTATAAGTAGTATAAAAATAGGTAGTATAAGTGTGTATTCGAAATCATTACACTACTTATATTCAGAGAAGAAGAAAAATAATTTCAATGAATCAGAGGGCATACACTACGAATTTCACTGATAAAATTTGCTTTTTTTATCAGCGCATATCACATTCCACGTGTCGTCACACATTCCACATCTCGTGCATGGCATTCTCTGATTGAGATAATTTTTTTTTTGGGGGGGGGGGTTCGTTTCGGCGTTGCCATACGCCATCGATATTCTTCGGTCTCAATCATCATAAAGGTTGTACCGGGAGCAGTGGGTCAGTGCATCAACTGATATTACTGCAGTTCCTCTGGCCGGAAGGTTCTAGGTTCGAGTTCGGACAGTGGCAGAATTTTCAACACTAGCTTGTCAGCTAGGTCGAATTCAGTCACTGGAGGACAATTCTAGCCGGCAGCTGCTCAGATCGGTAGTTTATATTACTATCACTTTATCTCTTTATCTTATCGCGTTTACCGCCTAACAATGCATGGGGTGACATAAACGCATTATGTACGACAAGTGTAATATAAAATAGTTCATAATTAAATCGTTAGAATGCGTTTATGACCCGAAAAATATTGTTACACTATGCAATAAAGGGATTCCTTTCCTTTTCTTTTTTTATTATTATTTTTTTAAGGATTTATATTACGTAAGGCGTGGCTTCGCCCTCTGCAACTGAAGTGGTTCTTTCACTGTGCGGCGGTGGCGGTGGCGGCGACGGCGGCGACCTGCTTCAGCAGGCCGTTCCTGCAGCTCCGCCGGCTGATGAAACCTTCCTGAGTCGGAGGCTCAGCGACCGCCGAGCAGCCACGGGCGACCAGGCCTGCTTTTTCTGCCTCCCAGCGGCGACGGCTGATGCAACCGCCCCTGCACACCACCATCGCTACCGCGGTCATCTCACAGCACCGTAACTAGGGGGCGGATTTTGATGACCTAAAACATTGCTGATGACCTAACATAGCTAGGCCTTTTCTCAGACACACGCCTCAATCACATCGACAATAAAGTCATACAAGCAAAAATTAAATTACACCAACTAAAACCAATAATAAATAGATCAGCTAAATTACCCTACAATACTGCCTTACTGCTATACAAAATTATCATACGACCACTATTATTACATGCATGCCAAGTTTGGATCAGCGCAGCTAAATCAAACACCAAACAACTGCAAGTAATCCAAAATCAGTTCTTACACACCATCACGAATGTCCAATGGTAGTACGTCTCCAATGCACAACTCTATAAAGAATTCCAGATAGAACCGATTACCAACCACATTATTTTTTTGTCCACCCACTTCTTCCAAAACATACCAAATATACCCAAACTAACCCCGCTATGACTCTGCCATAACCCAACTCACAGAATCCGCATTAAAAATAAATTTTCTTTCCATACATTCCTAAATAAATTATCAGATCTCGATCCAAAGTAGAGATATTTTACAAAGACCTTTACCACCCTTGTAGCAATGTAAGATGTATTTAAAGATTATTTGTAAGATTATTGTAAGTTAATTGTTAGTATAAGCAACTATAACAAATGTAGAATATTTTAACACTGATCTTTTTATTATTCTATCGAAAATAAAATAAATAAAAAAATAAAAACCTAAAAACATTGCCAAAAATAATCAATAAAATTCTCTTAAAATATTTTTAAAATGTCCTAAAAACGACTTAAAATTATCAAGACCACTTCAGATGAACAGCTCAACCTGTAATCGTAATCGAGGCTTCTTCCTGTTGTTCAAGGCACTCGCCTTGCAAACTTTTGGTATGGGCTGTTTTTTTATTGTTTTTTTTTTTTAAGAAAATCGCTGCTTTTATCGCGAAATCGGACGAACTGACAATGGCACATATAAGCGTCACAGGAATTTTAGATCACACAGTATTCACAGCGGCCGGCATTACAATATATGAGCGAAGAAATCGAATAGGATACTCAGGAATTCTCTGATGAACATTTGTTTCATCTCGTAAATATCGATTGAAGCATGCACAATTAAAATGATATCAAAATCGATTAAATCAGCGAAGAATGCATTAAGAATTACGTAAAAGGCAAAAAATTGCATATTAGTTAAAATCGACGAAAAATGAAAAAAAAAACAACAAAAAGATAAAAAACGACTTATTAGTTGAAATCGACGAAAAAAGACAAATAAAAATGGGATATTTCCTTTTGTCATAACATAAAATTAATTTCTATACTATACGGCATTGTTCTAAAGTGAAGACCGGGAGCGGTAGTTCAGTGCATCAACTGATGTCACTGCAGCGCCTCTGACCGGGAGGTCCTAAGTTCGAGTCCTGACGGCGGAAGGATTTTCGACACTAGCATTTCTGCTAGGTCGAATTCAGTCGCTGTCTGGAGGAGAATTCTAGCGGCCGGCTGCTCTCATCGGTAGTTTTCCGTAGTTTCTCTCCCCTTACACACACACACCCACACACTAACATACACTACCACACATTCCGGGAGACCGGTCGGGAGCTTAGAGCTTGTCCCGGCTGGGGCGGTGCCCCGCTGGTGGGAGAGTTCTGGTTGGGGGAATCCCCACTAACCGACGGTAGGTCGGCGCCGGATCTCGCCATCCAGAGGGGGAAGATCACCGCCATCTCCCGCGGAAAATATATGCACTACAGTTACGTTACTAATGACGAAAGCAGTAAACATGAAAAAATCAATTAACTAATCTGTACCACCATTATTTCTTCCGTGTTTTTGAAATTTCTTTTGTGGCCTTGGCGCCCTCTGGGTGGTTTCGGCCCACTGTGCCGCTGGCCGCGCTGCGGACGTTGTAAGTCGCAGCGCGGGTCGCGGGCCCCGCAATCAAGCTGCGTGGAAATTAACGCTAAATGGCGGGTATCGGTGACGCGGCGGCGGAGGGGGAGGCGTAATGTTTCGGAACCGGCCGGCGCGCGGCGCGTGAGGGTGGCGGAGGGGGCAGAAATGGCGGCTGCGATAGTGACGGTCTTCTCTCCGGAAGCAGCTGGGGCTGGTTGGCGAGATAGTCAAGTTTTCTGCTAATCTATGTGTTTAAAACACTAAGGGGTTTTCGTGTAGAAAGAAGTTTGAGCTTTCTACTCAACTAGATTTCGTGATTTTTTTTCTTGTAATGAAGGGGAGTGGATCCCAGATGTGATTGATTTTTTCGTGTTTCCGGGTGCGTCAACTGCTTTGGTCATTAGTCCCGTTAGTGTAGTGCATATTTTTTCTCCGGAGATAGCAGTGATCTTCCCCTGTTGGATGGCGAGATCCGGCGCCGACCGAGTGTCGAAAATCCTGCCGCCGTCAGGATTCGAACCTAGGACCTCCCGATCAGAAGCGCTGCAGTGATATCAGTAGATGTACTGAGCTACCGCTCCCGGTATGGTGGTACAACAGCACTTGGTAGGAGATACCTGGTTGGGGAAACCCCGATAGACGACGGTAGATTGGCGCCGGATCTCACCTTCCAGCGGGGGAATATCACCGTCACCACCAGAGGAAAAAATAATGCACTACGCTTTCGGGAAAAATGAGATCAGTAGTTGACGCGCCCGGAATCATTAACAGCCAGCCAACCAACCTTTTCCTGTCATATTTGTAATAAGTGATTGGTTTGTGATTCCGGGAGCAGTAACTGCTAAGGTCGTTAGTTTCGAATGTGTAGTGCATGTTTTTATCGCGGGACGTGGCGGTGATCTTCTCTAACTGGAGAGCTAGAACTGTCGCCGACCTACCCATCGTCTTGCAGGGTTTTCCACAGCCAAGTATCTCCTAGCAGCAAGGCACCGCCCCATCCGAAACAAGCTCCAAACTCCCGACCGTTTTCCAGGCCTGTGTGGTAGTGTGGTGCATGTTAGTGTTTACTTGTAAAGGGTGAAGATAGAACAAGGAAAAAGTAGCAAAGATCACGCGCGGTCCGTGGCCCGTTTGTAATGGTACTGCCCCGGCATTCGCCTGGTGTTGATCGGATAAACCACGTAAAACTACCAATCAGAGCAGCCGGTCGCTAGAATTCTCCTACAGACAGCGGCAGAACTATGCCTATCTAGCTAGCTAGTGTTGAAAACTGTCGGAACTCGAACCCTGGCAAGAGGTCCCAGTCACAGGCACGGTAGTGTCATCAATTGATGCCCTGATCCGAGTCGGTGTGTAATGATTGCAGTAGCGGCAAGTTTCTTAAGAGGTCAGAAGAAGTCAATTGAACATAAGCATTCGCAACCGAAAACAAGATGGGGACCAATCACATTTCTGGGTCTCTTATCTAGTATTAAACTTTTTACTTTCTCCCTACGGAATAGAGAGAAAGTTGTGTTATGCTGCACGAAATTCAGCGAATCTTCGGAAGAAAATCTCTTATTACAGGACCCTGGTAACGAAAAAGTGGATGAATCCAGTTGCTAAAAAATTTAGAAAAAAATCCTCCAACATGTGATGTAGCCAGAATCCATGTTTCGTGGGTCCTTGATACCGAAAAAGCGAATGAATGCAAAACGTCTGTTCGTCTGTAAACAACGCTAGCAGCTAAACCGTTCAGCCGATTTTCTTCAAAATTGATATCCCCCTTCGATCTGCCTGTTGGCATGGCCACTTGAATTTGAAGCCGATATTGCAATTTTGGCGGGTTCTTTACTCGAAGCCTCTGGGACATTTTCCAAATTTTCAAAAAACGGGACAATATTTTTGATTAAATTTTGTTGTTAGATGGTGTGAAGGACGTTCCTCCATCGAGCCCTTAATCTTCTTTGATATCCTTTCAACTTTCATCGTCCCCCAAGGGGTCAGTACCAATTCCGTTCAGAAGCCCTCGTTGAAACATCACTCATATAAATAAAAATAAAAACCACTAGTATAATATATTTATAACAGTCTTTTTATAATGATGCAATAGTTTTATGAAATGCGAAAACCAATCCTTTGTTCCGGGAGATTTTTGTTTCTCAGTAATAAGGCCTCCGAGCGTTTCTTGGAACCTCATTGGAAGGTGACAGACTTACCATTATCCTCCGAGATTGTACTACAGGTGGCCTTACTCGGACGGTGCTCTGTTGCGTCATCACAGTTAGTTGCTTTGTTTGGTAAGAGTAGTCAGCTGACAGCCCAACGGAATGCTGCTGCTAAATCCAGTTGCATGTGCCATCGAGTATTATCGCATTCTAATTCGCACGTTTAAGGAGTGATTGGTCGCTGATACTAGCGCCCTTCAGCAGCTCAGGAGCCTCCCAACACAATTTAGTGTGTGTAAGGCATCATTCACAATGCAAACTTAAACGTAAACTTAATGTAGCTACAAATGAGTTACTAATGAGACCATTCACAATGCCTTGACGTAATCGTAAACGTAAGTCCGTAAACTTAACAGTACACGAGCTCCAAGCTTTTACGTTAAGTTTACGTTGGAATTCTACCGAACACCAATCATAGAGCATTTCAGATTTGTTGAGGTAGTTTGTCGTTATGTCATTTTGTTATTGTAATGTAGAAAACTAGTTTGCGAACAGTTTTGATGCGTGTAGTGAATTCAAAGTAAGAATTTGGGCAATTTTTATCGTGACTTTCACTGGATATGGCGAATGAACTAATGATTTATTTATTTTATTTATTTATTTTACGTCAAAAAACAGTTAAAAACTGTGTATGACGTGCTATGGGGAAAAGTGATGTTCGACGAATTACTAGTAAATTTGATACAAGAGAATCCTTGTTTATACAATGAAGAAAATGCGAGCACTACTATTTTTTTTTTATTTTACGTCAAAAAAACAGTTAAAAACTGCGTATGACGTGCTATGGGGAAAAGTGAATTGTGTGCACATTTTCAAAATTCTGTGATCCCTACACTAAGTCATATACTACTTAAATTTTGAATTTTTGAAAGGGAGAAAAAAGAAACTCCCATGTAATAAAATCTATTTTCAAGGATAAACAAGCAATAAATTTTGAATTTTGAAAGGGAGAAAAAAAACTCCTATGTAAAAAAATCTATTTACAAGGGTAAATAAGCAATAAATTTTGAATTTTGAAAGGGAGAAAAAAAACAAAAAAACTCCCATGTAATAAAATCTATTTTCAAAGATAAATAAACAATAAATACAACAGCTACTCGCTATAAAGACAAATCGTTAGAAATGTCGAAGAAAAAGCTAGAAACTAGGGTGGAAAAATCTTTCCACCGTGGCAGAAACGAATCGATCAAGTTTCAGTACGTTGGATTCTGATTGCTTCAGGCGAAACTTACGTTCCAGCTTACGTTCGTCATTGATTGATTGATTGGTTTTTTCGTGTTTCCGGGAGCGTCAACTGCTTTGGTCATTAGTCCTGTTAGTGTAGTGAATGTTGTTACTCGGGAGATAGCGGTGATCTTCCCCCGCTGGATGGCGAGATCCGGCGCCGACATACCGTCGGCTAGTGGGGTTTCCCCCTAACCAGGACTCTCCCACCAACGGGGCACCGCCCCAGCCGAGACAAGCTCTAAGTTCCCGACCGGTCTCCCGGAATATGTGGTAGTGTAGTGCATGTTAGTGTAAGTGTGTGTGTGTGTGTGTGTGTGTGTGTGTGTGTGTGTGTAAGGGGAGAGGAAGGACAAGGAAGAGGAAGGACAGATCGCGCGCAGTCCGTGGCCCGTTTGGTAGAGTACTGCTCTGGCATTCGCCTGGTGTTGATCGGAGAAACCACGGAAAATTACCGATCAGAGCAGCCGACCGCTGGAATTCTCCTCCAGACAGCGACTGCATTCGACCTAGCTGGCAAGCTAGAGTCTAAAAATCTGCCGTCGAACCTAGGACCTCCCGGTCAGGGGCGCTGCAGTGACATCAGTTGATGCACTGAGCTACCGCTCCCGGTACGTTCGTCATTGTGAATGCTTTTTTTTTTACGTGTAAATTTTACGGCTAAGTTTACAGCATTACGTTACGTTTAAGTTTGCATTGTGAATGAAGCCTTAATCATCTCCTTTCGTAAACCGGCTGCAATGGCTCAACATTGTTGCCTCAACAGCATAGGAATATATTTGGATTCGAGTCCCGATGGTTGCGGATTTTCGACAATATGCAGTGGAGAGATGGGTCGAATTCAACCATTGTCTGCAAAAGAGTTCTAGTGACCGGCTACTCTGATCGGTAGTTGTTTTTTGGTTTCTCAGATCAATAGCAGATAATTCTAAAACCACGGTCAAAGGCCGCGCGAGATCTCTCCTTTCTCATCCTTGGCCCATCGTCATTCCTTAAACAGACACACACTTATTGCACCACACTAACACACACATGTCGGGAGACTAGTCAGGAGCCTAGAGTAAGGTGAGAATTGGAAATTTTGTCATGAAATGGAGTCTTCGAGATATCAGCAGTGCCTCAATCTCATTCTAATAATGCTCCTTCCCAATTCTCTTGATTTGAACATTTCAAAGAGAGAAAGTTTTCTCTCTCCACGGAAACACGAGATAATCAATTATTTAAATCACTGATTATCTCATGTTTCCGGGGACTATGGTCATTAGTCCCGTAAGTGTAGTTGCATGTTTTCATCACAGGCGTTTGCGGTAATCTTCCTTTGCTGGATGGTGAATTCCACCGCTGGTTTACTCGCTCCTGACAAGTGTATAGAAACTCTTTATAAGGGACCGCTTTGACAGCTACTGCTGATAGTATAACTGCGGGAAATGTCCGTGTACTCAAATCGTCAATCCGTTCGTTTAATTAGTTCATTAATAAATGGTTTTCATCACCATCTCTTGCGATGCCATCGCTCTACATGACATTTATTTGTTCCCCGACATGTCAAACTGGTCCCTTCTTAGAGTAATTCCTCTATAGCAGTGTAATGTACGTAAGTGCATTAAAAGTTTACGTTTGCCAAAACACAAAATGGTTTTTCAAAATGTAGCACGCACACTGCTCAAGAACAAATAAAATACTTTCGTAAAACTCTGCAACAAATTAAATATTTTAACAAAAACATTCTTCACGAATATTGCAATAACATAGTACAAACCAAATTGTATAGATCGATTGGGGAATATCAATTTTGGAGAAATCGGATGCACGGTTTAGCTGCTAGCATTGTTCACAGACGGAGAGACAGACGTTTTGCCGTCATTCGATTTTTCGGTATCAAAGACCCACAAAACATGGAAACCACGTGTTAGAGGATTTTTTTTCTCTAAACTTAGCAGCTGGATGTATTGAGAGGACGCCTTATATCCCCCGGCAGTGACCCCCCATGAAACTAATTTTGTAAAGAAGTGATAAGGTTCACGGAAACCTTCGCAGACAACTTCTCTCCCATGCATCAGAGGTTTTTAGTACTTTTTTGACGTTAAATAAATTAAGCATTCAAACAGCTTTGAAAACCTCGAATTTGGACATCTACCAAAATTAATGTCACTCTTGTCCATAATGAAAACGAATGGCGTAGACGTTGAAAAGATGGGAATGTCTCGTGCGTTATCAGCTAAGAGCCAGCAGTACTAATATAAAGAAATGTTCATGGCAAATAGAAATTCTAGAATACAGTACGTATTTCCTTCACACAGCAAAAATCACTCCAATAAGGACTAGTTTGCTCCAATACAACAATGGAATGTGTCAAATTTGGGTTAATACATCATATTTCATTCTCAGTAATTATTAGGGCCCGGATTTTAATGACAAGTCATATATTTTTTCTGAACCTTGGGGTGAATTTTAAAATGATTTGTGCACGAATCCAGGTATTGTTGATTAGAAAAAGTATTTTAATTGTGCATATAAAGTTATATTTACACCGTTTTAGTAAAAGGTCATATTTCTGCCAAATTTTGCCATAAATGCATATATTTGTCATATTTTTAAGAACAAAAGAATAAAAAGCTTGAAAATGTGTTTCGCATGACAATGTATCATGTATATTGTCACAAATAAACTCTACAATTATATCACGAAGCATTATTTGAAAGTAAGCGAATTTAAACGGAATGAGTTGAGTCGAGCCTTCGTCATGCGTCAGAAAAAGTGTACAACAAATTGCTGTGTTCTTCAGCGAAATCCTAGGTATTCACCATGTACAAAATGAGCGATATAATTTCAGGAAATGCTGCAACATTTGAAAACAACGAACCAAAGCTGCACTGCCGTGATATCGCCGTCTTCAAATGCGTTCCCGACGTCATGTCATGTGTAGAGGAGCTTTCCCAGATACAAAACTGTCCTCAGCGACAACCGTAGGTCTTTTTAAGATGGAAAACCTGAAAATACACCTTGTGATCCAATGCAACTGAAGATTGAGAGGAAATTAGAAAATATTAATCGAGAAGTATGCAGTAGGAAAGCAAGACATTTTGTTTGATGGGTTTACTATACTGAACTTGATTTGTTCTACAGACAAGCTTTTTTTTAAACACCAGTTAGTTTCAAAGACTGCAAACCGTACTCACTATCTGTTCCTGAGCGAATTTTGTATTTATGTAATACCTAAAAAATCAACAGGAATTTTTACAAAATAAACTTGTGTAACGTCATCTTTTATTTTTTAAAGTCATATTTATATAGCTTTTAGGTCATAAATGCTTGCATATTTCGCTGATTTTTAGGTCATTAAAATCCGGGCCCTAGTAATTATACATCCACAAATGAATTGTCAAACTATTGTATTCTATTTGAGCTCTTCTATTTGTCATGTTTGCCTCTCTGTTATTATTCTCACAAGAATGTTTAATATTTGTTTCTGCAAAACCATTTATATTTAGTGGAAAGTACTAAATATCATTAAGCAAAACTCAGGATATACCAATATACCAGGATATACCAATTTTGAACGAAACAATATAGAATAATGTATTAAAGATATCGAGAAGCTGAAATGATCAATATGCAATTTCTATTTACAAGTGCCTTGAATTTGAAAATAAGAACATTTAAATTTGTACACAATTCCTCAGTTGTCCGTTACACCATTAATGAAAACGTAATATTCGCTATTATTTTGTTACCAACTTGTAAAATGTTAAAGTTTCAGTAAATGTACAATAATAAAATGCACATTAATGAAAACATGTTTCACTACTTTTTTTCTGCACTTTTTCTAACATACACATCACCTTTAGGCCAGCCATTCCACATTAAATTAGTTTTCCAATATTACAATTTTCTGTATATTATTATATTGCATTCCAGTTACATACCAGTGTTTCGTGGAAAACATTTTGCTTATTTTTGTTTAAACTGACATTCCTGATTCCTTCTGATGAATTCAATTACACTGAAGAAAAATTGGTAGTTTTGCAATTGCAATAACAACTAACACTTTCAGTAGCAGGTCATGGTCAGATTTTTATGAGCTTCATATCATAGAGGAAGTTTAGGGACAGTTTGGATGCAGAATGTAATTCATTCAGTAACAGCTTGTAGACAATATTTTATAATCCATTATTCCACATTTAAAACAAAATTAACAAGAAATTATTTAAACAGATTTAATTGAATTGAATTTGCTTTATTTTACGTGGCGAGACTCAGGCCATGAGGCCTGCTCTTTTGTCTGACCATGCAAATTTCGTTACACTCCTTTCACCAATCATGGGAGAAAGAAGGTATTACTTTGGCGACGAAACAGGCGATTTGAATTTAGCTCAGAGGCATCATTTAGGCTTGAGGATTGTTTACATGCAGTAAATGTACTAACATGGGACAGCCGGCTTTACTTCCCCTTTGAAGGATTTTTTCGCCCTTAAAAATCCATGGCTTTGATTGAATTTGAACCTGCAAACTTGGGTATAGTAGTCAGTTACGCTAACCGCTACACTAAAGCTAACTGCTTTACCATGTTTAGACAACATAGTAAATAAATGAATTCAACCCTCACACTCGCAATTTTAATGCTCAATAACTATACATGTCTTCATAAGAGTTTAATTTTCATTGTATGACATTGTATTGACAATTTTCCTACTTTTAGTGGAATTTGAATTTTTGGAAAACAATTGCATTTACCTTCTGTTGTATTTGGTTCAACAGACATCAAATGGCAAAGAATTGCATACTGTGCTTTAAGAATTAAAACTGTTGTTTCAACAAGTTTTAATCCAATGGACAAAAGTCTGATTTGGAGTGAGAAGTCAAATTTTTAAGAGATAAAACTTACCATGACATTCGAATAGAATTCTAAGCTATTAAATTCATATTATAACAATAGTAAGCATTCATTAAAATTTAATTTGATGAACTGTGATATTTTAATATTTTTGAAGAAAAAAAAAAAGATTGTAAGGTCAAGAAGTTTACATCATTATCAGAATCGCCCTGCAAAAGTTACAAACACACATTTCAGCTCATGGAGACTTCATAATTCACTACCGAGTGTTTTTTATTGTATTATATAATTGTGCTGTATTATATAAAAATGACTTGTCCCATGTCATATGTAATTACCTGTTGAAATATGTAATCTAATTATGTATTTCATTAAAAAAAGTCACATAACAGTGTACAATACATTACTTGACTTGGAATTAATTTTTATTTAACAATTAAAACAGCAGTATGACATCAAAAATTATTCTTTCTGCTGTTATGAATGGTGTGGTGTTTATGAACACAAAATATATCAAGAGCAGAGAAACCATTTTAAAACTTTTAACTTCACAAAATCACATCAACTAGATTTTCACAAATTAGTAATTCCTTTCTTTTTAATCACGCTTTCACCCAGCCAGATCTAACACTAAGCCCTGCAAAAGATGTAAGTTTTGGATTTTTTAAAACTATTTCTCACTCCTTTTATGTCACTTTCATAACCTGGAACTATAAGTAGTATTCAGTAACATTTAATTCTGCTTACTTTTTGTTAAAAATGACTACATAGTTATGCAGGAAAGACCTACCCAATGCAATTAGTGAAAATGATAGCTTTACCATCTTATATTTCAGTTTGCTGGCCCAGATTTTATA